>JASXSY010000356.1:0-370008 GCA_034509805.1 Sipha maydis | reverse complement strand
TATTTCCGGCCGCGGTCGCACGCCGATCACGTCGCGGTGGACATACGGACTGCGATACCAAAATACGTGCGTGGTTGCGTATGTGTGCGTATACGTGAGTGTGTGTCTGTATGTACACTCGTCGCCGTTACGGTCTTATCGGTACGTATACGTCGGGGGGATAAAAAACCGTTTGACTCGTTAAAAGACAGTGTTCGGCGGTGGCGGCGTGTGTGTCGAGCGAGACGTTACGATACGGTATACCAGTGCGTGCGGGTCGTAGGCATCACAGCGACTGTGGTAAATGGTTTTCGGCGATTTTTCTCCGCGCGGGGTAGTGCCGCCCCTCAATCCGCACGCCTACGCACACCTCCCCGACTCGGAAGCGGTCTTACCCGTTTGACGATAGGCCGGAAACACCATTTTTCTACACGCCTTCTCCGCGTCCAATAAGCCACACCCATGCGCGCGATTTCGCCACCGGAACGTCCGGAAGTACATGCATATTAGACCCCCCTCCCCATGCTTGATGTAAATGGCATCCGGTCGACTATGAATTTATACGTATATACGTATATTTATATACATATATTATTATTGTTGTTTATTTATTCTAAAACATATGGATCCCACTGAACAGGTTCGTGTGAGGGCCCAAATATATGTATATTAACAGAGTGGTCCACAGTGATATCTCAATGGAAGTATCTCCGTAGATATTAATATTTTTGCTTTGGTATACAACTTAAATGTGAAACGGGTTTCACTTATTGTCAAATCTGTATTTTCATCCCTTAACCGTCTGGAAAAAATAACTTTTCATAATTTTATTTCTACAAGTTGTTATGGAAATGTTAAAATATCCCAATAGAAAATCAAGTTGTTTATATAAGGTTTATAGGCATTTTTATAAATAGTCTAAGTTTTTATAAAAGCATAATCGTATCCATTTGTTTCATTGCATGAATATATGGCTGTGGCAACAGTGCCGGCACTAGATATTGTGGGACACTGGACATAGATATTAGGCACTGCATAGCTAGTAAATAGATCAAAATTTGATCTTAATTTATTAAACTTAGTTTATTTAATAAACTTTCCTACGACAATTATAATGGAGTCGTCATTTATTACTGGCATAGAACATTTAATGCAGCCATAAATACCTCTGCACATTGTATTATAATAATTACTAAATATACAGTTAGAATTTCTTGTAAACTTACACTTGTTAAAACGTTGATGCTAATTAATCGATTTTCAATTGCAACAATTTCAAATATTCATTACAAAATTACGTCTGTTTTTTAGTAAATTAAAGAAAATTAAATTTCAAAAGTTATCTTACTCAGTTGGTTAAAAAATAAAATTTTATTTAGTATTTAACCACTTTTATTCTACTATACGAAAACAAAAAATGTAGAAAATATTTTAAATATATGTAAATATTTTCATCGGAATATTATGAAAGGTCGCCCTATGTGTGAAAGAAATGATCATGTGATTACTTTAAAAATACTTTAATATTCAATATCATCTATTTCCACAATCCAACACATTTAACGGCTACTGTAATAAGATAATAGTATCAATATTCAAATATCCCAACAAATATCAACCCAAACTTGTTATCAATAGACAGTTTACGTATTAACATTATACCCGAGGTAATAACATCGTCATATTGTTCTTATAGTATTTCAATTATTTAATATCATATTGGTAATCTATACTAAGGAGTAAAATAATAAATATCGGATCACCGTTTGTCATAATTGTACCATTCATCGACAATATAATAAATGATTTAACTAACAGTTTTAATAATAAAATAATAGTAATTTTTCAATTGAATTAGTTTTTACTTAATATATTGGCTCAAGCATTTTTGGATAATTATATTATCGACAATAAAATAAAAAATTAATGGACACATTTCATAATATTCTATTTAATGATTTATCCCATTCTAAAGACGTAATTAAAACTAAACTATAAAGATAAATTGAACTTAAGTATGAGCTATGGGCAAAAAATATTTAATTATGTTAAATTAAGTATAAATTAATTTTAGTTGGGGCAGCGAATTTTTGTATGCAGAAATTGATACACTAAAATATTGTGAAGATATATTGTAACCATGTATAAGAGTTTTTTAAAAATATTAACAACTCTATCAACAAAAGCTAAATCTGCAGATTATAATTTTTGTTCCCTTTGTAGTTTTAACATCTGCCTAATAACATAAATAACTGAAAGAAGATTTAAGACACAAGTTCTTATGATGCATATACATGAATTCAGAAATTGACATAGCAAAAAATATTAAAATATTTGCAAAATAATATAGAAGATTAGGTTTTATATTATTATTATTATTATTGAGTTCTTAATTATTATTATAATTATTATTAGTTTAATGTATATAAAATAAATATTTTAATAAGGACTGTATCTAAAATAGTATTTTCAATTTAATCTGCATCATAGGTACCCATTTCTAAATTCTCCCCCTCCCCAATCATCTTGGTTAAGGTCTACTTTCAGATATATATGAATACAATATACATAATATAAATAATGTAAGTATTATATAAAATTATATTTAAATCTTAACATACATACAAATTATATAAATACATAATTTAAAAACATTATAAGTTATTTATTTATTAATTATAAATTTAACAGACAAAATGTTCTTTATCAAAATGAATTCATATCAGAAATATATATGTTGAAATATAATATATATATATATATATGTTATATTATAACAGGTTGTCTTAATTAAATTGAGAACTATTTATTTTTTTATTTTTTCCAGTAGTATCTTCTAAAATTTGTGAATTTGTGCAAAACAAAATTATTCTGGAAGAAGTTATTAAAAGGTTAGACAGTGGACGTAAGCACTTGAAGGATACGGATTGAGAATTTGTAGAAATAAAACGGAGTATAACTCTGATGGAAGATACCAAAAAGAAAAGGACGGAGGAATTTGGCATGGACGTAAAACATAAGATTAAATTCGGTTGAATGAAATGGAGAGAAGCGTCGGAATTTTATATGATAAGATAATTCCAATGAAGCTGAAAAATAAATTTTACAGGAGTGTAGTGAGATTAACTATGTTAAATGAATCGGAATATTGAGCGGTTGATAGGAGAATAGAACAGAATATGTTAAAATGGTTGAGTGGAGTAACAAGAAAAGATAAAATAAGAAACGAATATGTTAGAGGTAGTATGAGTGTAGCGTCAATAGTGGATAAGATGAGAGAAAATAGATTGAAATTGTTTGGGCATGTGATGAGGTGAAAGGAAACAAAAAAGTAAAAATGGTTATGAAAATGAACGTTGAAGGGAAAAGAGATGAAGACCAAAAAAGAGATAGGTGGGCCTCAAATAGTTGGGATAAAGGCAAAAGAGATGAAGAAAATTTAAAACAAAAGAATTATAAAAATTTTAAGCCAATTAATATAGGTTAACCTTTGTTAGTCTGAGTTTATAATTTGAATACATTAATTTACTCTTTTTTTATGTATTGATTCTATTGTTATAACGCTATTCAATATTTAATGAATTTATTATTTCTCTATTTTTACTTACGATAGTTATTTTTATATTTATTGTTTATATCATATATGCGATACATTTGATTATTTAAACTGATAATTCAAAAGTTGTAGAACAAGCATAAACAATATTAAAATCTCTGGCTCACCTAAAATTATTAACTCTAATAAATATCCTTAAAAAAATTTTTTTTTTTTTTACGAATTGTATTATGTACAATTAATAAAAAAATTAAATATGTTTATTTTAAATATTATTTTCATCAAACTATATAATATATTTATTATTTATTTATAATAGATACAAGAATGACAATTTTTCAATTTATCATCAGTAAATTAGTGTTACATTTTTTAAATTTTCGATTGATGTTATGAGTCAGTTTATGTTATCAACTTTGAACAGCAGCGACTGCGATGTTTTAATATACATTTATATTTTATTGTCATACAAATAAAACTGAAAATAAAAATAAATGAATTGTTTTTGGAATATTTATTTTATCAAAAGTACATAATCACCAATAAGTTATTCTTATAACCCCTACGTTCTTATACGTCAGAAAAGCTATTATAATAATAAACTATAATTGGTATTGATTTTATGAGCACAATAAACATGTCATTATTTAACCAAAAAAGCCTGAGAATAACAAAATAAGAATTTATAATTTTAATTAAACCTAAATAAAATTTAAAGCTGAAATATTAAAAATACGTTTGGAAATTTAGTAACTGATCTATTTGACATCTCTCTCTCTCTCTCTCTCTCTGTTTCTTTCTATCATTATTTTGAGTTTCAGTGAACGTTTTGGTGTGACGCGGTTTATATATAGTGTTGGATTGAATGGGTAAAGTGAAATTGGAAGGGGCTTTGATTAAAAGAGGTCATTTTTAACAAAAGGACCGATGTTATCCGGTGGCGCGTAGGGGTTAAAACTGTTATCGTGTCTCTGGGGTGTTGACCGTAGTCCTTTTTTCACTTTTTCTACACCGCCAATCTATACTGCAGTCTCCGACGTCCACTACTTTAAGATAGTATTTTTAGCGTGTAGATACGACTCTAATGTTTGTTGTGTACGCGTGGATATAATCAACGACCTTATATTGAGTCAGATATAGAGATTTCTTCATAAACCTGAATTCAACTTAGAACTTTCCACGTCTGCTCACTCCTCCCAACTAATACTAATCAAACAACTTCATTTAATTCACTAAACATCGATAACAGGAAATCCATAGCAAATATATATAGTATATGCTCAACCATTTAGACACCCTTTTATAAACCCTTCCTTTGTTGTTTAATGCTGCTTAAATGTACATAACAACATATGTAGTAAATCTCAAAAATATTTCTATTAATAAATACGATTTTAATTGTTAACGATTAAAGAATAAATTCAAAAATAATATATACAATTATAGTTTGTTTAAAAATATTAATTTATTAAAACTGATTTGAGAAAAAACTTTTATTCGTCTAAAAATATAAAATATATTATATATTATCAAATTTCGATCGTCAGACTTTAATCAAACATTTTAGTATTTAACGTTAAATGAGCTGATTATTATAAAAAATTTAACTTCGGTAATAACAATATTATTACCCACCACGCAATTCGAATAATAGTGGGTTATAATTTCATCACGAAACAAATATTAAAGAATCATCTAAAAAATAGTTATTTTTATTATATTTTTATATATATCATATCATATTATAATCTAACATGCATAATACATGAATTCATCGGCAGACAAACTCTTAACTTTTTAAATGTAGATGATACCTAGTCAGTATTTAATAAATAGAATATCTACTTGATAATTTTAGAAACAAACTTAAAGCACTACGCAACATAATTTTATAATATACAATCAAATCCCGAGCTACTAAACACAAAAAAAAAAAAATCAAATAGGTATGTCGAATTCTGCTTTGGACCACTTATGAGTGTTGATTTAACTTACAAACGATGTAAAGCAAATAATTAGAAATAATTTATTTTAATACCATTCACATAGTTATTTCATCATTTAATCTATCTACCAATTCTAAAGGCTGAGATGAAGACATTTAAATCCGCTCAAAAAAAAATTTTCTGCGATCTCTCAGTACAGTCCATACCTTATTTCTGTGTTCTAGATACAAATATACTCAAGTCACAAAGTTTTCAAAATATTTTACGTAATATCAGAAGTGAAACTAGGAATTTTTAAGACTGATGAAAATATTAAAATTATGTCCTATCAGAGATACCAAGAATCAAATAGAATTTATAGAATTTACAATTTTTTTTTTTAATAATTAGAATAAAATTACACTTGCATAGTTTTAAGCATATTATCAGTAACAAAGTTAAAAATATCAAACTACAGAAGCACTTCGATAGTCCTGACCTCCGATAATCCGGTGAACGCAGTAATCTGGATGACATATAAATCTATTTGTTCGTAAATATTATGAACTTATGTAGTTTATTTGGGATTCCCGAAATTCAGTTAATGGTCAGAAGATCAGAACATGGATAGCACTGATATTTTGTCATTACGTAAATCTGAAGAACGCGCTTTTTAAATGAAAATTAAAAGTATCACTCAGAAAAAATTACCGACAGTTGAACTGAAATTATAATTTTTTTTTGTACAATAAATATAAAGGTGGCGAAAATAAAAATAAAAATAGTTGTTTGGGTAGGTAATCTTAAAAAAACATCCGGTAATTCGGACAACGCTCGGTCTGAATTCGTCTGAAGTACGAAGCGTTCCTGTAATAGTCAGTAATAGAATATACACAACAAAAATTACACCCTTTACAATGTTATGCCCGAGGATGAACCTCCATCTTCCTCCCCTTATTTCCACCATTGCATAATAATGTTCATTGATCATGTTAATCTCATATAATTTTCATCACACATATTTTCCAGTTAGAAAAACAAAAATAACATAACTATCCAGTTCCAATAACTTATAGAATTTTCACTTTAGTTCTATTTTTTTATTTAAATATTTTACTAAGCAATTGATTATCACATAAATGTCTAGCGTGCTGTGCCTGTTTAATATTATGTTTATGTAATAAAATATAAATAGACAATAGGAGTTCAATAATATACTATACAGAGTGCGTGTTGGTATAATAATGACGACGACGATCCAGCGAACGTCCGCAACGGGTGGGCTCACTCGGGGTAGCGATAAATGCATCTTCACGCGAATTCTTTGTCGAGAGCGGATTACAACGCTGTCGTCGCCGAGCCTCCCTGCTTTGATTGGCTCTTGAATAGCGCCCTCACGTCGCACGCACAATGCGCTATAATATTACGACGTGTATAATATAGAACACATATACTTATGGCATAAATAATATATTATGTATATGTATATATCTTATATACAGAAGATGCGCTTATATTATAATTTGATTTATACAATACATATACGTCCGCGATGTCTTTACTGCACTGGCGCACGAACTGTTTGAGGGGGTGAAATAATAATAATAGTAATAATAGTAATAACAGCATAATGACAGCCGACTATTGCCACGCGTGGGGAGGTGGTCCGTATATATATATATCATTTGATGTTATTAAATGGTCGCGTTTTCGCCTCTTTATATTATAGCTACAGCAGGACGACGCTCGACGACAACACACGCCTTTTCGTCTCCAAAGCTTTACATAATACTACGCGAACTTCACCGTTACTTGTTATATTAAAGCGTCTGATGCTGCGCTTTCATTATTTTTAGGGGATTAGATATGTGTATACACCGTGATTCGCTAACTTTACGTCTATCACTATATGCAATATACAGTTATTTATACGCGTATTATTTGTCCGGAATTCTACACATACGAGTAGTTCGAGTAGTGATGCGACGACGAATATCAGAATAAAATTGTGTTCATTTTGAAATCTATTCAGGATCAAATAGTGCACGTTCCCAATGCCATCCCTTAAAAACGACTCCAAAAATACAGTCATAATAATTGAAAAATTTTGAATTTGATATAAGTATTAATTTTTACAAAACTCAAAGAAAAAATGTAACTGTAAAAAAGTTGATTCCAAGAATAATTCATGATAATTTTTAATCTATTTTCAAATTAAGTATCACATGCATGACACATACATTATGTGTCATTTATAAAATACAACTAATAATAAAAAGACGCTACTTTTATACCCAAAATTCAATTTAATTTGAAATACGTCACTAATTGCATATACTTTACAGGATGTATAACCTTCAAAAGTATATTTGAATATACAATTGCGTATTTATACATTGTAAGAAATAAATAATGGTATTTAATAACAGATTAACTATATTATGAAAAAACGAATAATACTTACATTAACCTTTCAACCTAAATTGTGTTTAAAAGTTTTAAATAAAATGCGTAAGATGATTTATACAGCAGATATATATCATAAACAATAACTTTTTTAATATCTTAAATAAGTCGATGGTTTTCTATTTTATTCACCATTTTCAACAGTGGACAATTTTTTTTTCTATGTCAGGTTTACGAGTTATTAACAGTCAAATACTTTATTTACCTATTTCTTTTAAACCGACCACTTTATAAATACAATAAAATTACAAGTTATAATCATAAAGTACCTATATATATTTTTATTAATATATTATTTACGAAATAAAGTTATTATCTGCTATTTTTATAGCTGTATTTTAATAACGTACAAGCTTAATTAAATCAAAATGAAACTATACTTATGCTGTCAATGAAATTATCTACAAGACAAATACAAATTACAAATTTTATAAGTAAGGTATTTTATACCACACTCGACAGGAGACAAATAAAAAAAAATTAAATTTCTTTCGAATCGGCTATTTCAATACTATTAAATTTAAAACTGTTGATTTATATTTTATACACATTAAACTATAACTTCAATAGTCATTTATAATATAAGTTCAATATAAACCCCAGAACCACAGGAAAAAACAAAAACACCACACCATGAATTAATAAATGAAATATTTTGTAAATTAATTTGAATTTGACTTATAAAAATAATTTCATGAATAACACTAATAATTTCCTAAGAATTTTAAATTTAGTTTAATTTTCATATTATCAAAATAATCATCTAATGATGAATTACGAATTATTTTACTTATGAATTAAGCTAAACAATACGGCTAAATATATACTTATATTAAGTACCTACGAGTTAACATTATGAAATACATATGAAATAAAAAAGATCATAATTCATAAACTTTATTGAAAAAATCATCAATCGACATAACTCGAACAAAAAAATGATGCACAAAATTTATAAAAAAAATTTTACCGAGTTTCTGTTTTTTAAAACTATTAAGTAGTAAAATCTTATAATCTATAAATACACATTCAAAAATAACACAAAATTATAGGTTCAAAAATAATACGAAACCATTTTATATCAATTGTAAAGGAATATCACGCGATCTCTCATTCCACTATTCATTTATTTAAAGTTATTTTATTTTTGAAGAAAAATAAATATACAAAATCGACCATATAAAATACGGTTTTATCGAAGCTTAATATATTCGTTATTCATTACATCCAAGGCTAAAGAAATGAAAAGTAAATGATTTTGCAGCAGTGTTCTTTTATTTTAGGGTGACTGTTGCATAAATCATGTCTTGCTGTCTTGGAGATCATTACAATAATAAAATCAGGAAGAGGTACGAGGATAAAAAAGCTAGTAATCTAAAAGTCAAATGTCGAGATGCAATAATGGCCGAGGTTAAGCGACAGCACATGCCCTAAAGGGGATTACCTGTATCTCTCCGTGATATATTACGCTCTAGACCCTACGGGATTTTTATCCCTATTTCTACTAAGCTTGTCAACAACGATGACGTTTTATAAAGAAAAAAAAGACAAGGATAAAACCCTATGATTATTAATTTGAAACTCATCAGAAAATAAACACGAAACTAATCATGTTTACATTTATAAGTATTTAATTAATTCTGTAAATTATATACAAGTGTTTGATCCGAGTATAAGTCTAATAAAAAATAATAAATGTATAAGTATGTGTTAAACTGTTAGGAAAACATAAATGATTTCGAACTAGGATTAATTGAATCGATATTTTAGATAAATAGTAAAAAAAGTTTTACTCAGTCTAATTAGTATACATTTAATTAAAAATTTATATTTATTATTTACTTATAAGTAAGTACATACAGTGCATATTATGTAACATGTCTTGTAATTTTTTAATAATAGTTCATGATACTTAATTTTAAGAACAATTAATTTCCAACACAAGCTACAATCTAAAACTACAATATTTATGATAAAACTTTAATACTTTCATTAGTTCTGTAACATATTTCAGAATACGAGTAGTAATACATACTTTTATTTATTATTATTATTATTTATTTATTTTTTTTTTTTTTTTTGTTAAACTGAGGACTATGAATATATACGATTTACTCATGAAAAGTTAAAAAAATATTGAAGTTTGAAAACATGCAACTATGGATTCTTTGGTAAATATCAATAATAGCTGTAATGATAATCGTAATGTGTAGGTAAATATAATATTATTATAATTAAATACGATAATAATTTATTACCATGATTAATATTAATATTTTAAACAATTTTATAATAATTTAATAAATTATTTATAGCTATATTCACTTGCCATTTTCTGGTGTTGTAAGGCTAGGACTAACCCGATTTCCAGTGATAGGCTCTCGGCGTAACAACAAATATTGCAATAATAATCGGCCCGAACGCCTATTCCGTGATCGACGGTCAAACTCGGTTCTATCTAATGAACAAAGTTCATGGCCAGTTTTCGGAAAATCTTCTGCTCTTGGAAAAGGCAACAATTTGAATTGTTCTCCGCACCATTTTAACCAAGCTGCTATCTGTTCGCTATTCCAGACCATAGGATCTATATAGCGCAATAAATTATATTTAACATAATATATAAATTAAAATTTCTTATAAATGATACAATTATTGACTATATTTTAATAAGTTAATATTATTAATATTATTATTGACAACTGATATATTATATATATACATAACGGATATGCTAATCAAAGACAATAAAGAAATGCCATATCCCCTCATCCCTACTCATGAGAAAAGGCCCATGATAACGTAAATACTTGGTTTAGTGGAAATCACGAGTAATACCATTTGAGATTTCAAGGATTTCGAGCGATTGTGATTGAATAAATAAAAAATAAAAAACACCCATAGTTGAACTCACCGTTTGGCAAAATGACCTCTGAGGAAGTGTCTCGATCCTCGGTCAGAGCTTCGTCCTCTACGTCGGAGGACATCACCTACTGCAGTTGCGCATATCTGACCGTTGCAGCATTATTTGACTATATTAGAAATACAGGACACAAAGGAAAACGTCACGCTTTGGCGAACTTCATATTATTGCAGACCTGTAGTATTGTCATCGCGTACAGGAACCGGACGATAAAAAATGCTGTAGATGCAATATACAATTATGCGACCGAATACGCGTGTGTGGTGTAATGACGTGCGGGTACAGATGTTTACATGGGCAGTGATAACTGCTATAGCAGTAGTGTGGAAAACGGCCGTTTCGCGTGTGATATTATAATTACGGTAGTTACTGTTTTTCGAAATCACTCCAATACGTCCACATTGCACACGCACGGCGGCGGCAAAATGACTGATGCGCCAACAACACATACCCGGTTAGTACGATTGCGACGACGTGAAAACGAAAACTGAATCACGGGATTTTTTTTTCTTTACACGTTATAGCACGTCTTAATATGTGGTAGTGCATTAAGTATGTATATTTGTGTATGCGTGTGTGTGTGTGTGTGTGTGTGTGTGTAGATCAGTCGCGTCGTAGCGGCACGCGGATGACGCATCCCGATTCCGAGACTCCAATCACTGACTAAACCCCATGTACCGCGGTATATGCCGCAACGACAACGATCACAATCATAGTGATGGTCACACGACGAATTATCGTGTGTTGTACCTTCGTCGAGGTCGTCGTAGGTAGAAAATATTATTATTTTTCGACCACCTCCCCTTTATTTCTAAGCAATAGTCATTCGAGTAACATAACATTCGGTTAGGTTAGGCCCAACAAGATATACTGCCACGCCAACCATCACGGTAATGCGCAATACGTGAACTTCATTGTTCCATTAAGTGTTAAGCTCATGGTAGCTGAAATCTTTTTATTTACAAAAACAAGCGGAACCTCGCCATTTCCATTATGTGCTAAAAATTAATTTCAGATGTTTAAAAAAATAGACTTTGTTTCATTAATAAAATAGATAAATAGCTTTTTTACATATAACAAAAATAATTTAACAACTATAGTTGACTAAAGAATGGATTAATGGATGCAAATATTTTCAAAACTACATCCCTATATAAATTGATTTGTACCTTCGAATGTATTATTTTTATTTTCATATTAAATTATTGGGGGTCTTTGGAAATTCTCATTTGAAAGTATGGATTTTTAAAAATCTCCAATCATCTCCCCTTCTATGTGAGCCTAGTTTGAATGGAATTGACATACCACATTTGACTCGAACTCAGTGCTAAGACATTTAGATATAACAATGTATTGTAAAATTTACATATTTCTGTAATATTACAAACCATATAGTAGTTTTTGATAATTTTTCGCCCGTGCAGAAATAACTGGATATTTTTCCATCGAAGTTGTAGAATAAATTAAACGAGAAAATTATATAATCTTAAAAATAATCTTTTAAATACAAGCATATAAGATTCCAAACCTACAAGATCAAGAATATTTGCCATTAGTTTAAATACTTAATTATGGGAAAATTCAATTAAATTCATGGAGTTTAGGTACTCAGTTTTTTCATTTTTCTATACTTTCTATTGAAACCATATAATATATAATTATTTATCAATCGACTTTTAAAAGCCTTAATACGATTTTTTAATGCCAACTTCTATAATTTGTACAAACGCCTTTAAATTTTTACTATGTGAAGTAGTTATTTATGTTATAATTACACCTGAGGGCGTAGGTAAAGAATATTTATGGGGAGGGGGGTTGATATATTTAGATAATAAATATTTTTATTATTATCTATTAATTTACTAGTATGGATTTTGGTAATAGGGAAGTTTGAACCTCAAGCCTTATCACTGGTTACACGAGATTCAATTAAAGGATAAATACACATAACATAATATTAAGAAAAAAAAAATTAAAATGATCTACTAAATTTACTAGGATTTGCGTAACCTACCTAAAATAACAAATCAAATGAAACCAACAACTATAATCGTTTAGCTTTCTTTTTATTATATGAAACAATCATCATGAAAAATTATTCCTCGATAAAACAACATAATGTCGAAAAACGTATAGCTAACTGCTAAAATACCCGATATTTGAGCATTCTCCACTTTCTCTAAATAAATAGGTAAACTTAGCAGTACTTATATAGTATAATAGTAATTGATCCGTTATTATTGTTTATCAATAAAATTTTATTATTCATAAATCTCCAATATTCTTATTAAAATATTTATGTTTTAGCACGTTTGGGTAAAAAATTCATTATTTTCAATCTTATGAAGAATGTTGATCAATTCGAAGTTTAAATTACATATTCATTTTTTATTTAAGTACTCCATAGATTACTTGAATTTAATTGATCAAACTCGTATTAAGTGTGTATAAGGTGAAGATATATTTAAACTAACATTTTAATTTTTCTATAATGAATAACTGTCAGTCTATCGAAGACTGATACCGTTGTACTCATCAGTTAGCAAGGTTACGATTTGTTGTGAAAAACACAAAAAGTATACTTATCAGAGGAGTATTCTACCATAGTGAGTTATCAGATAAATACCACGTGGTTCAAGATAATATTATACTAAACACATCATCATACAGTAATATTTTTGATATATTACAGTTCACAGTGTAGGTACATATACTACTATTATTACGTATGCGATGAACCAGCTAAAGCGCCACTTATGCGTCATAAATATACTTTCACGGTCACAATACTATACGTCATCGCCATTCACTAAAATACGATACACGAGTGTTCATTCATAAAATTACCCACGTGGCCATGTGCTCGTATACTATACTATTATAATAAATTAACACCTACATAAGACTATAAAATATTATAAAAGCTTATGAACATCATAAGATATTAAAAGGTGTTATTAGTTTTACGTATTTACTGTTAGCATAATGATATGTACAATAGATTAGGTACTAAATTATTATCTACTAATTAATAATATATTCATCATTATATTACTATAAACAGTACAATAACATTTAATGTTATATTCTTAAACTGTATGATTTACGACAAGAATGATTTCTTTGTTTTTTTTTTTAATTTTTTATTCTAGTAATCGAATGTATAATTGTTTTTCACACATTAAGGGTTATGTAATTTAATGAAAATATTTTAAATTTATTTTAATATTATGGAACTTGATCATTAACAACATTCAATAATTTAACTTAATGTTAAATAAAAATTATTATGTCAATGCGTTTAGATATGAAGCAACACCATATCGATATTTTACGCATTACTTACAAGCAAATATTTATGCCTTTGATTATTTGACACATAAATATGTATCCAGCATTAACTAATAATATGCATAGCCAATATGGTAATAATCTTATAATTTTCTGCGGATGAATTTCCTCCGCTGCTGTGCGTCATTTCTTAATTTATTACGTATCTTAGGTCGAAAAAAACACAAGTGGATTACAGTTAGGAAGTATTTATATGACTCAAATTCAGAACTAGCACACAATGGGAAGTTTATATCCGGTTATTTCGCTGGACACGACGATGAAGTCTATAACATCATTTTAACATACGAGTATATACTACGCCTATACACAACGCCTATACACATGGTATATTGACTACAATTTGACAATAGTAAAACAGTTCTAACGACAGCGCGCCGTAGGTAATACTCTGGCAAATCAAATCGCAGCTCGAAGATAGAGTTCTCACGCTCGGCGCTTTGATAAGCATGTTAAATGACTAACACTCAAGAAATCCGGTGATCGCTATCTCATCTGTGGCTACAGACAATCTGTGTCAGAAGATTCAGTAAGATATATTTGAAATAGTGTTAATAATTTTGGTTGAAAACTAATAGGTTTTTTTATTTTTATTTTCTTCGAATTTTATAGTTAGTGTGTGATCAATACAAATGTTAAACATTATCTAAAATAATAAATGTATTGGCTTGGGATTAAATAATATACAATTACAAGAATGTTTTTTTATAGCAAAAAACATTGCCAATGGCACGTAGTATTCGCAAGTGTCCCAAGTACTAATTACGTCTGACATGATCGAATGAAAACTGAAGTATTCAATGGTCGTAGGCATAAAATATAAAGTTTATATTTTTATGTATATATTCCTAAATAATATATTTTACTATTATTTTAATAAGTTTTTAGTTATATACATTGGTGGATATTAAGGGGCTTGAGGAGGCTTTGCCCTTCTCCAAAGTCTTTACAAGCCCTTCTTAAAATTATTGCAAAAGTATACAAAATTTAGAATTTCATATACATTATAGCAAAAAAAAATATCGTAGCCCCCACTCCTTAAACGGATTTCCGCCTATGGTTATACACTCACTACATTTTTGTAAAAAAAACTATAAATGAAATTTATTAAATTTATTTTTCCGGTTTTAAACATAAAATATAGGTTGCAGTCATATACATTTTCATATCCTTTCATTGATTATATTTAAAATATTTAATAAAATACAGTTGAACCTTATTTAAATGTTCCCGCTTAATATGCGATTCTATTAAATAGGATAAATAAATAAAATAGTAATACGCGGTTTTTTCTGAACTTTAGTACCTATAGATCTTTCAACTTTGAATAAATCCCATTTAGAAAAAAAAAATATTTTTTATTATTCAATGAAATTAATGATAAGTAATATATATATTTAATTACCAATTTTATTTTATGTATTATATTATACCTGATAGCTAATGATGACTGTAGAAGACGTGATACTCAAATATTTGTCTCGAGTTCAATACTCCGTATATTGACGATGATTAAGAGCTATAGTACGGGCACATACAATAGAATAAGTATGTAACGCGTGATTACAATTGTGGATCTATAAATAAAATAATCATTTATTTACAATTTATTGGCAGAAAAGCAATACTATAGAAGACAGAACCGTTTAGTATAAATTCATAATAGAGGGATTTTTTTATTTTATTATCTTTGATGTCGATAACTTTTAAAATAGTTTTGTTTAGTTGAACAAAACATTTAAAAATTTACAAATGTTAACATATAAATAATTTTGAATCCATTTCTGCTTCTGAAAAAAAATAAAGCACCACATTATAGATAATGTTCTTGTATTAAAAAAAAATAAAATAGAACCTCTATTATGAATTTATACACTTTAGTTTTGTCCTACGTAAAACGTATTTTTAAACTTAAATTACTGCTACACGATGTGTCAAACGTTGGCTCCAACATTGGCGTGCAAACGTTGGCTGAACATTGGAACCAATGTTTGACTGACGGATGCAGCTACACGTTGTGACCAACGTTGGATCGAGTGTCATGTTGGAATGTTGGATTCAGTATACTCTCTACAGTTCGGTATGAAAAGTGAAATAGAAAAAAAATGGACGACGTGGTTGCAGCTGCTGCTACTGTAATTGTTATATTTTTAAATTGCAACAAAATGACTAAAATCGTTATTCTTTGAATAAAATACCAAACAGAATATTATATTTAAGTAATATAATATATAATATACAGTATAATAATATAATATAATATATTATTATATATATATATATAATATATATTATATTACTTAAATATAATACTTACCAGTTACTTAAAAAAAGTAAAGTCTTGTAAATACTAAAAAAACAAGCTACAAATATACTTATTTCACACGTCACGGTCACGACTCCAAATTCAAGACTGGACACAACAGGACTACACATGTCACACCGTGTAGCTGTATACCAAATGCTGGTTGCAACTTGCTTCCAACGTTGGACACTCCTTTGACGCGTGTCAAAAATACCGACTTTCGGCGGGAATCGTTCCAACGCCAACATTGGACCCAACATTTGTCACTTGACATATGCGTTTACGGCTACACGATGTGGCAAATGATCGTGTGGCCAACGTTTGAAGGCATTGGACGCATCGTATAGCACCGGCTTAAATAGATACAAAATTCGGATCATGAAACTGACACAAACATCTCACCATAGGCGCAAATTGACTAAATTTTTTGAGGGGGACTCAAGTCCCCCTCCCCAAACGCCATTATATAAGTAATACACATTTTGGAGGGAAACGCTCTCCAAAAATCCCCCATCCACTGAGCAACTATTGTTACGGATATTATATAAAAATACAAAGTATTACATTTTTAGAATATATTTATTTTAACAAAATTCTCCGTTCTTTTTCGGCAAATACATTTAAAATATCTTCTGTATTTATATTATTAGATAAATCTCTCTCAATATGTAGAATTGATAGAGTTGAGAACCTAGTCTGATCCATAGTTGACTTACTCATGGCTATTTAGTAAAAGATACACTGAACGACTGAGCATTGACTTAAAAAAATCACGTGGGTTAAAAACTGAAATAAGTTATACATGAAACACGAATTGTGCAACAGTCAATATAAATATTGCAAACATACAGCAACGCTGCATACGGAGTGGCGCGGGCGACTGCAATTTGCCAATAAGGGAAAACACTTTTATAAAATCAAAGAATAAAAGTCATAGACTTATAGACCAATTAGACCATGACACTTCATAGGGGCATAATAGAGATTCTATTATACCAAAAAATATTAAAATATAACCTAACAAGTAGGTAATAAACATATATCTTACTAGTTAGGTACTATCTTAGTCCGTAGTAACTACCAACTTGTAACAAACAATAATTATTAATGATAACAAAGTGCTTGTTCAAAAATTGGAGCGTAAATCGTCGACAGTGTGGAGGTTAACCTATCTATAGCCAGGAGCGTATTCAGCTCTTCTTCCAGGGGGGGGGGCGAAATTTGAACTCAAATCATAGGTTCTTATAAAAAAATTTGTACATAAACGACAGTGTACAGATTATAAATAATTGGCGGATCAAAATTTTTCGATCGTTTCGCTTGCTTAAACTTCCAATTTTAATGCTCAAATTTGTATAAAATGTGTAAAAATCACGATAATTTGCAAGTTATTTTGTAGGTAAAAATTCATAAAATTTTTTCTGTTCATACTTAAGGTTCAAAATTTTAACACGAGGTTATGTATAAGCTACTCTTCAAAAATCTTAAAAAAATTTCTACCGGAATTAGAGGAAAAAATTTTATGACTGTTTGAAATTTAAATATTTACGAAATTGCATAAAATAGCGATTTATTCTCAAACGATTTTAAATATTTTTTATAATTCAAAAAGTATAAGTCGCAGATTTTTGAAATTTCTACCAGCTGTTAAGATTGGTATTTCCTTTATGTCATATTTTTTTCAAAATATTATATTGATTTTTAAGCCACTTATAGGCATTTAAAATATTCGATTTTTTTACATTTTTTTTTTATAATCGGTGATAAAAAAAATTTGGCTCGTACAAAATACTTGAAAATTTAATCGAAGATTCCACAGAAGTAGTTCTTAAAGTCATTCAAAAATTATTAAAATCCATAGGCACAATTTTTTTTTATAAGCGTTTGAACAGCGAATATTGACAAAAAATTACATTTAAAATATAATATACTGTATAATATTCTAGACTGACAAAGATATCGGTTTTTTTTAAAATGCTCTAACTCAAAAATGAAAAACCGCAACAACTTGAAATTTTCACCAAATCTTTATATTGACGTTCTCTATACATGGTTAAGATTTCAAAGTATTTTGACATATTTTGACTTATTTATAGACAATTTAAATTTTCGATTTTTGTTAAATTTTTGTTTTTAAACATCTATAAAATTTAATTGATTGAGCGAAAACTCTTGAAAATTTTATACTAGGTTTATAATAAGTTAAACTTATCGTAACTAAAAAATATCGGTGATCGGTTAACTCAATTTTTTTTTTATAAGCCCTTAATTCTCAAATTTGTATAAAATGTGTAAAAATCACGATAATTTGCAAGTTATTTTGTAGATAAAAATTCATAAAATTTTTTTTGTTCATACTTAAGGTTCAAAATTTTAACACTAGGTTATCTATGAGCTACTCTTCAAAAATCTTTAAAAAAATTTCTACCGGACTAAGAGGAAAAAATTGTATGACTGTTTGAAATTTAAATATTTACGAAATTGCATAAAATAGCGATTTATTCTCAGACGATTTTAAATATTTGTTATAATTCAAAAAGTATAAGTCGCAGATTTTTGAAATTTCTACCAGCTGTTAAGATTGGTATTTCTTTTATGCAATATTTTTTTCAAAATATTATATTGATTTTTAAGCCACTTATAGTCATTTAAAATATTCGATTTTTTTACATTTTATTTTTATAATCGGTGATAAAAAAAATTTGGCTTCTACAAAATACTTGAAAATTTAATCGAAGATTCCACAGAAGTAGTTCTTAATGTCATTCAAAAATTATTAAAATCCATAGGCACAATTTTTTTTTATAAGCGTTTGAACATCGAATATTGACATAAAATTACATGTAAAATATAATATAATGTAGAATGTTCTAGACTGACAAATGATATCGGTTTTTTTAAAATGCCCTAACTCAAAAACGAAAAACCGCAACAACTTGAAATTATCATTAAATCTTTATATTGACGTTTTCTATACATGGTTAAAATTTCAAAGTATTTTGACATATTTTGACTTATTTATAGACAATTTAAATTTTCGGTTTTTCTAAATTTTTCGTTTAAAAATAAAATATACTTATATTATATTTATAAATAACATTGTATTATATTCTAGACTAACATATGAACTCCGTTCAGAATCGTTATTCGTATACAATGATATCTATCATTGCATTCAAATTTAACAAATCCATTATAATAATGACCTATCCTATAAGCGAGGTGCACTCCACCCCTAACTGTACAGCAGAGCGAGGCCCATCCGGTTCTTTTTTATCTTTATACTACTACAGTATAGGTTAAAACTTTAAAAGTAATCAATTTGAAGCAAAGTAACTTACCTAAATGATAGGTACTATAATCGTTTTGATGTTATACCTACTTGTCCAAATTACTATTTTATGCTAATTGAATGTGTTATAGCAAAAATTTGTCAATAACTTATTTTAAATTTACTTAATATTGCACTATATTACTTAAAATAACAATTCAAAATTAATTTAGATATTTGACTGCAAAAAAAAGATGAATGCAGTAAATATTTTAATCCAAGAACGGTTCACTTATTACTTAATCTTGGTAAAATAATATATTTTTATGATTAATAAAAAATGAAACTATTTCAAGTCATCCAGATTGACGATACTTCAAAAAATAATAACTTACAGAATATAAATAAATGTGTGCTGTTTATACAATAGGAATATAAAAAGTTCATTGTAAATTATCCAATCTGCAAGCATATCATGTTAGTAAGAAAACTTTTAGAAATATTTATATATATATTTATTATAATCATTACAATTTCCTCGTTGATATAGTTTTCGCGGTATACCGGTTAGACGGTTTTTTATGGTATACCTTTTACCAAAATAATTTTAAAAGACCGGTATATCGAAATACCGGTACACCGGTATTTACGGTATACCGAAAATACCGTCAGCCCTATGTCAGACAATATTTTCCAAAAAATAATTTGTTTTAAATATTACCGAGAATTAATTTTTTAAAAGATATAAAATGCCTTTAATTTATATTATTGTTACATTATAATGATACATTATGTACAAAAAAAAAAGAGCAAAATTTCTAGGTCAAATAAAACTCTGCGGTCGGATAAGGTCTGGAGACGGATGAATGATCAAAAAAAGAAAAATACACAGAATGGCAAAACCAACTAATTTCTTAGTTTACACAGAATTTAATTCAAACCTCATCAAATATAGATATTAGATTAATTTTCCGTTAAACCTAATTAAAAATCCTAAACCCTTTTTTATTTAAACATAAAATTTACAATATCTAAATTAATTAACATTATAGAACAATATATTTTAAAGTAGTTTTAGCTATTGTTTATTGCAATAAAATTCATACAATTAAAAAGTGCAACAATTATAAGACATTTTTAATTATTTGATAAATTCATATATGAAAATCAAAAAATTAAATGAAATGTAAAACATTGATCACTTCATCATTACAATAAGTGAAAAAAATATAGTGTTTTAATGAAAATGTTTATAAATTTTATCAATAATTATTGTTGTATTTATTTATCTAGTGCATTATGAGTATTTTATAATAATGTCAATATTTTGTAAATCACTCTGTTATTAGTTATACTCATAGGCGGAGCCACAGGGCGTGCAGGGTATGCAGCTGCACGCCCTAATCACCCCCCGAAAATTTGCTATAATTTAAGTCGAGCAAATTTTTAGAGGTTACATTTAAAATTTTTTTTTATATGCACAGAACTACCGAAAAATTGATTTTTATCACAGATTTCTATATAGAACCATTACGTCTTTTAATCGTCTTATTACTTATTAGTTATTAGTATAGATATATGTGATTTTTATAAATAATTAACTGCTGTCTTGTCATATATAGTAAAATGCTTCAAAAAGAAAATTATGATTTACTTTCAGCTATGGCAAATGTAAAAGCTCTTCATTTAGCATTATTAGATATGAGAACAGAAGTATATTTTAAAAAAATATTTGATACAAGTGTATCTATATGTAAAGAATTGGATGTTCCAATTCCATTAATTAATAAAAGAAAAATCTCTTTTCACATAGACAATAACAAAACACAATTTGTTCAAGAAACTAAAGAATCAGAATTAAGAACATCAGCCTTTTATCCAATGATAGACGTGATGGTTCATAGTATTGATGAACGATTTAGCCAGGACACTATACAAGCTATAAATGCAGTTGATAGTTTACTAAATATGGATATATCGCAAACTGACCTATCTTGTCTATCGAAAATGTTTCAATGTGATAGTGAAAAACTAGAAATAGAAGTAATGTTATTAAAAAATAATTCTACAATTCCTAATAAAGACAATTTAAGTAATAAAAGTAAAATCCATGAATGGTTAATTTGGTTGATGTCTAATGATCATTATAAAAACTTTAACCAATTTTTTAATGTCATTCAAAAGTTTCTAGTGATCCCAGTAACAAGTTGTACTTGTGAGAGGTCTTTCTCTAATTTTAACCTAGTCAAATCCAAATTAAGATCTACCATGAAGCAAGAGAGGTTGAATGCTTTGATGGTGTTGACAGTGGAACAGGAAATGGCTGTAAATGTTGATGCTGATGCTGTTATAGACGATTTTAAAATAGCGGTAGATTTTAAGAGACGAATGTCATTATAATATTTTTGACTTTTGAGTAAAGTTTATTTACATTAATATTAAAAATATATATTTTTATTATTTTTATTAGTAATGTCATAAGTAATGCAGTTATATTTTTATTACATACTTCAATCTTAATTATTATTAAATATTAAGTGATAATTAAAAAGAACCGGATGGGCCTCGCTCTGCTGTACAGTTAGGGGTGGAGTGCACCTCGCTTATAGGATAGGTCATTATTATAATGGATTTGTTAAATTTGAATGCAATGATAGATATCATTGTATACGAATAACGATTCTGAACGGAGTTCATATGTTAGTCTAGAATATAATACAATGTTATTTATAAATATTATATAAGTATATTTTATTTTTAAACGAAAAATTTAGAAAAACCGAAAATTTAAATTGTCTATAAATAAGTCAAAATATGTCAAAATACTTTGAAATTTTAACCATGTATAGAAAACGTCAATATAAAGATTTAATGATAATTTCAAGTTGTTGCGGTTTTTCGTTTTTGAGTTAGGGCATTTTAAAAAAACCGATATCATTTGTCAGTCTAGAACATTCTACATTATATTATATTTTACATGTAATTTTATGTCAATATTCGATGTTCAAACGCTTATAAAAAAAAATTGTGCCTATGGATTTTAATAATTTTTGAATGACATTAAGAACAACTTCTGTGGAATCTTCGATTAAATTTTCAAGTATTTTGTAGAAGCCAAATTTTTTTTATCACCGATTATAAAAATAAAATGTAAAAAAATCGAATATTTTAAATGACTATAAGTGGCTTAAAAATCAATATAATATTTTGAAAAAAATATTGCATAAAAGAAATACCAATCTTAACAGCTGGTAGAAATTTCAAAAATCTGCGACTTATACTTTTTGAATTATAACAAATATTTAAAATCGTCTGAGAATAAATCGCTATTTTATGCAATTTCTTAAATATTTAAATTTCAAACAGTCGTACAATTTTTTCCTCTTAGTCCGGTAGAAATTTTTTTAAAGATTTTTGAAGAGTAGCTCATAGATAACCTAGTGTTAAAATTTTGAACCTTAAGTATGAACAAAAAAAATTTTATGAATTTTTATCTACAAAATAACATGCAAATTATCGTGATTTTTACACATTTTATACAAATTTAAGAATTAAGGGCTTATAAAAAAAAATTGAGTTAACCGATCACCGATATTTTTTAGTTACGATAAGTTTAACTTATTATAAACCTAGTATAACATTTTCAAGAGTTTTCGCTCAATCAATTAAATTTTATAGATGTTTAAAAACAAAAATTTAACAAAAATCGAAAATTTAAATTGTCTATAAATAAGTCAAAATATGTCAAAATACTTTGAAATTTTAACCATGTATAGAGAACGTCAATATAAAGATTTGGTGAAAATTTCAAGTTGTTGCGGTTTTTCATTTTTGAGTTAGAGCATTTTAAAAAAAACCGATATCTTTGTCAGTCTAGAATATTATACAGTATATTATATTTTAAATGTAATTTTTTGTCAATATTCGCTGTTCAAACGCTTATAAAAAAAAAATTGTGCCTATGGATTTTAATAATTTTTGAATGACTTTAAGAACTACTTCTGTGGAATCTTCTATTAAATTTTCAAGTATTTTGTACGAGCCAAATTTTTTTTATCACCGATTATAAAAAAAAAATGTAAAAAAATCGAATATTTTAAATGCCTATAAGTGGCTTAAAAATCATATAATATTTTGAAAAAAATATGACATAAAGGAAATACCAATCTTAACAGCTGGTAGAAATTTCAAAAATCTGCGACTTATACTTTTTGAATTATAAAAAATATTTAAAATCGTTTGAGAATAAATCGCTATTTTATGCAATTTCGTAAATATTTAAATTTCAAACAGTCATAAAATTTTTTCCTCTAATTCCGGTAGAAATTTTTTAAGATTTTTGAAGAGTAGCTTATACATAACCTCGTGTTAAAATTTTGAACCTTAAGTATGAACAGAAAAAATTTTATGAATTTTTATCTACAAAATAACTTGCAAATTATCATGATTTTTACATATTTCGTATAAATTGTAACTTTGAGCACTTATAAAAAAAAATTGTGACTTACGATTTTAGATTTTTTTTATCAGTTAAGGAACAACTTATAAGAAACCTTGTATTAAATTTTCAAGATTTTCTGGGCTGCCAAAAAAATTTTATCGTTATTTAAAAAAAAAATACTTAAAAAAATTGAAAATTTCAATTGTCTATAAATAGCTTAATAAAAGTCAAAATACTTTAAAAATTTAATGGTGTATAGAGAACGCTTATCTAAACATTTGGTGAAAATTTCAAGTATTTACATCGATTAGTTTTTGAGTTATAGCAAAATAAAAAATTTGATTATGTCAAAAACTGGTTTTGCGTAAAAACTCCCGTTTTTCCCAAATTTTTTTATGGTTTTTCCCGTCGCATTTAAAAAATATTGGAAATTTTTAACTTTTGACCCCCCAAAGTACCAAATAGATTCACTTTCCTTTCAGAAAAGTTGCTACATAAGGCATTTGAAGCATTTTTACTGCCCCAAAACGTGTCGACAGACACAAAAAAAAAAAAAAAAAAAAAAAACACACATCATTGTAAAATCAATACATTCTTCACTCCGTTCAGAATCTAAAACATTTTAGCAATTTGATGGATTAGCTCCCCCCCACCCACTCCCCTTTTTGTGGTAGGCTGATTACGAATCTGCATATGCTGAACAACATTTCTGGCTCCGCCTATGGTTATACTTATATTTAAATAAAAATAACTAATTAATTTAAAAGTATTGAATAAGGTTATAATATGAAGAGTAATGTTGAACAAATTCTGGAAGCTATCAAACACTTGCAAAAATAAAAAAATAAAAATATTTTGAATAAGACTGATAACATAAACATTGATATAAGTATTACCATGGAGCAAAAGTGAAGTCAGGTACACAGATAGATAATCATGTACGATGCACTTGACCTTTCTTAGTTCTTGAAAATAAGTAAAATTTAAATATTTCTCATCATATTGTATTGTATTACTTTAATAGCAAAATAATTTTAAATTAAAATATTGAGAACATGAATTCTATAAATGATGAGATATGATTTGTGATATAGAAGTATTTAATTTTTTTTTTTCAAGATAATTGATTAACAATGTATTTAGGTAGCATAATATAAAGGTTAATTAATTATAATTCATACATTTAAATTAGCAGACTAATTTCTTTAATCCTATTCAGTTAAGATATTTTGTTAATAATATTGTTAATATTCTACCTACAAAAAATTAATATAATCAAATATAACAAATTAAATACAATTATAAAATCAACACATTTATTTGAAAATATTTTATCAACATAATTCTATAGAATAAAAATACAATAATGCTTTAACTGTGATAAAAATAAAAATGCCATACTGATAAATAAACAATTTACACTTTATTAAGTATTACAATTATCAAAAGCATCTGTTAACCAATAATTTTCTTGACACATTTGAGGAAGACTTGATATTTTACACAATTTGTATATAAATGTAAATATAAATTACTTATGTTGCCAAGGTTTAATCTAAATAAAAATATTAGTATAGTTACTCATAGAGTAAAACATTATCATATCAATGTTTTTTATTATTTTTTTTTATTAAATATGACACATAGTATTCAAATTAGGATTTCCATTGTTCCAAAGTAATTTCCTTAACGAGCATTTGGATTCTAAATTATTAAGTACTGTGAGATCTGAAAAAAAATGTACAATACATTGAACTTATTAGTGGAAAATTATTAAACTACAATAGATATTGGTTAAAAGTGGCACAATTAGGTTTTAAATGTTAGCTCTAAAATATTTAAAAATTATACTAATAGAATATATTTTATGTATGAAGATTAAATAAAAATAATGTGTCATTCAATATGCTCGCGAAGACAATACTGAGCACAAACATTTATAAATTACCTACGCCCTATGTAATATAATAAAAATAAGTTAATTAATTAATATTAGAGTATGAAAAATCAACTATAATTTTAAAGCTATTTTTCTTTCAATCTTAACAAATTGGTCAATTATTTCCTATTAAAATTAATTACATATTTATAATAATTAAAATTGCTAAATTATAAAACCAAGATAATTTCATATATAACGAGATATGGCTGATCACCATCAAATACTTCAGTATAGTTAATTAATAAATCCAAAATGCCAATACAATATTATCACAAATTTGAACAAAATAAAAAATATTTTTAAGTAACACCGTTGATTATATGTATATTTATAATCAATGGTAACATACAGATATCTGATTGACACTTTGAAATTCATTATAATATTTATGGTAAAATTATACACTATTAAATATTTTTTCAAATACTTTCCAATGATGTCTAAACAAATTAATTTAAATAATTTAAAAAATCTGGAGACCTGAATCACAAAGGAAAGAGCTTGCCAAGATCTCCTCAAATTATGCCACTGTTGGTTACTAACCATTGGTATGAATATATGTTTTGATTGTTTCTACAAATTCTGTAGAAGGCAATACAAAACTGATCGTGCCTACACTAAGCTTTCCAATAGTAAGGCCTAAGAGTATTCCCTCAATTGTAAATACTGGACCTCCACTGAATCCTTTACGCACATCACAAGTAGTCGTCAACAAACCAAATGATATGCTAAGCACATGTCCAAAAACTGTAGTAGTTACATTTTCTTTACAAGCATACCCAACAGCAAATACTTTATGGCCTGTAGAAATACTGAAGAATAACTATATGTAACCAAATATAAATTAACCAATATTTTCTTATTAACCAGGTGTGTGAGAAATATCTGATATCTGACAAGGTGTAATGTTGGGCGTCAGTTTGCTTTTAATGACTGCAATATCATATGGAACATCTTTTGGTGTAGCGTATATTACTGTACCTCTGATCACATGTCCATCATGATGCAATACTACCAGTTGTGTTTTCTGCTAAAAAACAATAATATTTCCGCGACGTTATAAAATAAACAAAAATGATGACAAATTACTTGTTACAGACATGTTGAACAATATGAGCGCAACTGAGGAATAAGTGCCCAAATGAGTCAGAAGAATAAACACAAATGGCTGTGCCTTCGTTCCGGCCACAGAAGATTTTCACTACTGAGTTCAAACAGTCGTGTTGCCCTACAATACGAACATAATTAATATAACATTATATTATTATGGGTTTTTGGTAGCACACTTCAGACTTCGTATATTTAAAATTCGGTAAAATCTGTGAGCGCGTACGCATTGAATATCAACTATAAATTCAGATCGTGTTTACCTCGATCCTTTTGGCGGCTTAGCTCACACCCGTTTGCTGCGACCATAATTTCAGTTCCAATTCTTAAATTTCGGATTCAAATCACAGAAACATAAATTCAAAATGTTCAGCTTAAAATTCAAATTCGTGATAATAGGACAAGATGTCACGTTTCATTTGATAAAAATGATAAGAACAAAATAAAAATATGTCAATGTGTACATCAAATTGCCTACGTTGAACGCCGAAACAAATAGGTACTCTACATGTTTATATTGTCAGGCGAGAATGCCGGGAGATCAATCCCCCAATACCCTCCTCCCCCCGAAATATCAGAAAAAAATAGCATAACCTACAAATTTAATAGGACTTTAATCAGGGCTCATAACTTATAGCATTTGCATATATTTTTTTAGAGGTCCAAAAGATATCTATTTGAGCTTTAAATTGGTTGCAGACAACTTAGAAGATAAATACGAAATTTAATGTTACATATTTTTGTACATTTCGAAATTGGAGTGCTATTTTTTCTTTTTGGTGTGCCCTAATGAATTATTTTCAAACACAATATTTGGAATTTGACGTCTTCCTCTTCGGCCAAATTAGATGCAAATTTATATAAAAGCATGACTTTTGGGTCGACAAACCGTTATTTTTCTCTTGAAACGACGATCTCCCCGAAGTTTTTAGTCCTCCTTCCGTAAAAATTTCACCTACAGCACAACCAGAATACACAATGCTACCATTAAATTACTTATGTAATGAAGAAAGTGAGCTTGCGAACAAAATATCACCTCCAATACTCATAAGTAATGTTACTGACTACTTTACGCTGAAAACTGATTTTGTTCCAGTGGTGGATACTGAAGGTTTCACGGTAACCACCAAGAGTGTCTTTCCTAATTATCAAAACTCATTGTTGTGTTATTTACTATAAAATCGTCGATTGTTGTAACAACTCTTGTTTAATTGTCTATACATGATCACCTCGTCATATCCGTTCCATCAGAGTATTTATCCACCATCTACATGACACTATTTCCACAGAGGATATCGTTACGACCTTTCAATATTTTGGATTCTCCATCATAAGTGTCCTGAACGTCCATCATAGAGTAAGTAAACAAATTCTATCCCTTTTTATCCTTGTCCTTAATTCAAAAAAATTCAATCAGAACATTTACTTCTCCTCAAAGTAGTGGTCGAAAAACCGAACCATACTCGTGTCCCACCACAATAAAAACAGAATCAGCAATCCGGTCACACACGCTCCTATTGTACTCAGCCGCCAAGATGTGTAAAATTCAACAGAACTGCATCAAATCATCATAACTATATGTAAATTAAATAATTTAAAAATAAAGATCCACCGCATACCATAACTTAGTCTAAATTTTGAATTATAGTACAACGAATATTAATTGTTAATATGTTATAATAAACTTGGTTTTATTTAATTAAAATATTCTAATGAATAAAATATTTATATTTAACAAGAGCTGACATACTCCGACGACATCAATGACGATGAAAAACAATCGTCTTTACTAAAAAATAAGAATTGATTGTAATTCGTTATTATAGTTGCTCATTTAATAAAATTAAACAAAGCATCCTTATATCACAACTATATTATATTATGTTATACTGAGGATTAAGTGTGCGTTCATGTATCGAAAATATATTTAAAAATTTTGTGGTTCGTTACTTTAAACTAATGTGTTTGTGTTGTTTGCTTAAGTATCACGTAGTTTTTATTATGATTATAATTTATCAGACCAAAGTTTAAATGCTTAATGAAAAAAAAAAATAGTCGTTCAAATACTTTCGTGTCAGGATTCAGAGGAAATGTTTTCAAAATTGATTTTAGGGAATAATTTTGTAAATAAAACAAAAATCTATTCAGAAAGATCAAGTATAATATAAAATTATGCACCGGAAATCCCTTTACCTTCAGAATCAATCTTAACCAGTTTAGGTAACTGGATTAATTTCATACTTTATTATAACTAAAACTATGAAAAAATTGGTAATTTTGTAAATATGTAGAATTCAAATAATGCTTAAAGTATTAAAATTTCAAAAAATAAAATTGATAGAAAAAAACACGTTTAAAATAATTTAGTGTATATCAGGTACTTCAAATTTTAAAGTTCTTTTTGAATAAATTTTAAAACTTAAGACTAAAGACATGTCTAGTTAAATTGTTGTACATCGTGGACAATGTCCAAACATCATTAAAATCTGTTCAAGATTAACAAAGGAAATAGTTTAGGAAAAAATGGTATCAAAAAATATCGGTTTAAAAACATTTAGCAAATTTGTCAATGCTTGGTGAATCTATCTCCATCATATTTTCCCAAAGATCTGACAATAAATTATCTTATTTTTCATAATAACACACCATTACATAGGTTAATATCGAAAGATAATTTTCTGTTTACAAGAATCAAAGTCACAACACTCAAAAACATCTTATTCAGTGTAATTCAGATAAATGACTGAGGGGATTAGTACCTCTACCAACTATGCGTGTTATTTATTTTGCATTATACCAGTCAATCTTGCAATATGGACTTCTAGTTTGGGGTGGATTAGGTGACCGCACAAGAAACATATTATAGACTAACCAAAATAACATTTTAAGAATATGTCTAAATAAGTCATCCTTAGAAGGATCCACGAAGAAAAATTACAAGGCTCTGGGTGTTCTTCCACTTAACTTACTTTATAGAAAAGTAGCAAATATGTTCATTTTTAAGAGTGTCATCAAAGGTATAAATATTAAAACTTATAACAGTAAAAGGGAATGCAGACTATATAATTTTCCAATAAAATACACGCGAAAATAATTTGGGCAATCTTTTGTAAATTATTTAGGACCGGTCTACTTCAACTCTATGCCATATTCATATAAAAAAACGTCCACTGTACCAAAACTAATCCTAAAAAAAGAACCGGATGGGCCTCGCTCTGCTGTACAGTTAGGGATGGAGTGCACCTCGCTTATAGGATAGGTCATTATTATAATGGATTTGTTAAATTTGAATGCAATGATAGATATCATTGTATACGAATAACGATTCTGAACGGAGTTCATATGTTAGTCTAGAATATAATACAATGTTATTTATAAATATTATATAAGTATATTTTATTTTTAAACGAAAAATTTAGAAAAACCGAAAATTTAAATTGTCTATAAATAAGTCAAAATATGTCAAAATACTTTGAAATTTTAACCATGTATAGAAAACGTCAATATAAAGATTTAATGATAATTTCAAGTTGTTGCGGTTTTTCGTTTTTGAGTTAGGGCATTTTAAAAAAACCGATATCATTTGTCAGTCTAGAACATTCTACATTATATTATATTTTACATGTAATTTTATGTCAATATTCGATGTTCAAACGCTTATAAAAAAAAATTGTGCCTATGGATTTTAATAATTTTTGAATGACATTAAGAACTACTTCTGTAGAATCTTCGATTAAATTTTCAAGTATTTTGTAGTAGCCAAATTTTTTTTATCACCGATTATAAAAATAAAATGTAAAAAAATCGAATATTTTAAATGCCTATAAGTGGCTTAAAAATCAATATAATATTTTGAAAAAAATATTGCATAAAAGAAATACCAATCTAAACAGCTGGTAGAAATTTCAAAAATCTGCGACTTATACTTTTTGAATTATAACAAATATTTAAAATCGTTTGAGAATAAATCGCTATTTTATGCAATTTCGTAAATATTTAAATTTCAAACAGTCATAAAATTTTTTCCTCTAAGTTCGGTAGAAATTTTTTTAAAGATTTTTGAAGAGTAGCTTATAGATAACCTAGTATTAAAATTTTGAACCTTAAGTAAGAACAGAAAAAATTTTATGAATTTTTACCTACAAAATAACTTGCAAATTATCGTGATTTTTACACATTTTATACAAATTTGAGCATTAAGGGTTTATAAAAAAAAATTGAGTTAACCGATCACCGATATTTTTTAGTTACGATAAGTTTAACTTATTATAAACCTAGTATAAAATTTTCAAGAGTTTTCGCTCAATCAATTAAATTTTATAGATGTTTAAAAACAAAAATTTAACAAAAATCGAAAATTTAAATTGTCTATAAATAAGTCAAAATATGTCAAAATACTTTGAAATCTTAACCATGTATAGAGAACGTCAATATAAAGATTTGGTGAAAATTTCAAGTTGTTGCGGTTTTTCATTTTTGAGTTAGAGCATTTTAAAAAAAACCGATATCTTTGTCAGTCTAGAATATTATACAGTATATTATATTTTACATGTAATTTTTTGTCAATATTCGCTGTTCAAACGCTTATAAAAAAAAATTGTGCCTATGGATTTTAATAATTTTTGAATGACTTTAAGAACTACTTCTGTGGAATCTTCTATTAAATTTTCAAGTATTTTGTACGAGCCAAATTTTTTTTATCACCGATTATAAAAATAAAATGTAAAAAAATCGAATATTTTAAATGACTATAAATGGCTTAAAAATCAATATAATATTTTGAAAAAAATATTGCATAAAATATTCGATTTTTTTACATTTTTTTTTATAATTGGTGATAAAAAAAATTTAGCTCGTACAAAATACTTGAAAATTTAATAGAAGTTTCCACAGAAGTAGTTCTTAAAGTTATTCAAAAATTATTAAAATCCATAGGCACAATTTTTTTTATAAGCGTTTGAACAGCGAATATTGACATAAAATTACATGTAAAATATAATATAATGTATAATATTCTAGACTGACAAAGATATTGGTTTTTTTTTAAAATGCTCTAACTCAAAAACGAAAAACTGCAACAACTTGAAATTTTCACCAAATCTTTATATTGACGTTTTCTATACATGGTTAAGTTTTCAAAATATTTTGACATATTTTGACTTATTTATAGACAATTTTTCTAAATTTTTCGTTTCAAAATAAAACTTATTACAATATTTATAAATAACAATGTAGTATATTCTAGACTAACATATCATCTCCGTTCAGAATCGTTTTTCGTATACAATGATACCTATCATTGAATTCAAATTTAACAAATCCATTATAATGACCTATCCTATGAAGAGTCGCACTCCACCCCCAAGTGTACAGCAGAGCGAGGCCCATCCGGTTTTTTTACTTTTTTTAAATTTAGGACTCTGGGAATACATTTAGGATTCAGTTTTAAGATCTATAAATAGAAAAAATACTTTTTTTTATAATCATGCACATATAATTCATACATATTTTATAAAAAATAATTGCATATTATACTGTATGTTTGTGCTTTTTTTAGTGCATACTTATGCACTTATATATATTATTGTTTTTTAGCGCATAAAGTTCCGAGCTCTAATTATTACCATGTATATAATATCTGTTAATAATAATCGATTGGCATTTTATATTTTAATTTGTTTTAAATGTTATAATTTTAATTTTAATTGGAGTATATAATCAACTTTTTAAAATGTATATTTTCACTAACAATTTAATTATATTTGTAATTGTTGAGCTAAAATGTTATATTGGTAGTTAAATAAAGTTAAATAAAAAGAAAAAATTATTTAAAATGGTTTGGGTAATTGGGTTATTATCTTATTATGCAGTTTTAAAATATTCTCTCAAATAATTTTTTTTAGTAATTTTATTAGTGTTTATTGGTAAGTAACACACTAATTGAGATTGATTCTTGAAAATTTGTGTAGGTGTCTTTTTGTTGGTTAAAATAAACATTAATACATCATTATTTTGTATGAAAGCGTCTATCGATTATATTCCTGTTTGTGTGATTCATAATCATGTAATTATTAACTTGATTTCAGTTTGATTTTTATTTTTATTCAAAATGTTGGTTATCGAAGTAGTTACTTATTTACGATATTTTAATTAGTTATTTAGACGTTTGGTGTAAAAAAAATTCCTGGGCACGCCACTGTTCATAGGTTTCACTGTTACTGTTTTTTTTACATATTATTAAATATTCATTAGCAATTTAAGAACTTATTTGATTCAAATACCCATTTGTTATCTATCTATAAGAAAAATCATAAATGTAAGCAAATCTTGTTCATCAGATAAGATATGCCAGCTAAATGTAATTTAAATTATAGCCCCCTTCCAAAATAATTTGAGCAGCCTTGATATAGCAGCTCTATATCAAAAAGTAGTTAATATTATTATATTAGTATAAGTACTAAAGTACCAAATAGTATCATAATCTGATAGGTTTATTTGAACTTTACACACTCACAAAAAAAGAATATTGCATTCAAGTATAAACTTTGGGCTTTTATTTAAATAATTTAATAGACATAATAGTTAAAATTATTATTATTATATGTATAAAATGTTAGATGATATAAATATCTAGTTAATAGATTAAATTTCTACGATAAATGTTTTGAGATTACCAAATAAACTTGTATCGTTTAATCAAAAAAACATTTACAATAATCGAATTCGTCAAAATATAACGTAATAGTACATATAGAAATTTTTCGCAAAGTACTACAACTACAAAAACTTTAAAATGTTGTAGATTTTTGTTATTTTTATCGCGTTATGTCAATAATTAAAACTTAAAAGTCTATAAGGAAAAAATGTGACATAACATTTTCATTACTTTTGTGTCCAAGGACAATGTACGAGAGACTGTTTTAAAAGTTCAAGAATTTTTATTAAACGAAAAATTATTTTATCAACATTCTTCAGAAAAAAAAAATGTGAAAATGTTTACAATATAATCTACAAATAACAAAAGTTTGTTGATAATTATACCAATTATAGAAATCACAAACATAATTATATAGCATTCAGTGAAATTTCATGTGCTTACAGCGTTATTATTATTATTATTATTTTTTTTTTGTTTGAATTCATACGAGTAATCATTTGATTTTGTCGGAAATCAGTATGATTGCTAGTGCATCGCAATTATTTTGAAAACTGATGAGAAGCTTAAAAATTAACCATGCAAAATTTGACAACTGGACGTTGTCGAATTCGTAAATGTTAACAGACAGAAACATGAAAAACAAAACACGCGCACCTCATAAGATGGCACAATCAATGACATTTCTCCCGCTTCATTAGGATGTATAACCCTTGATCGGCTCTAAAGGGTTCTAGCATGCCTCCCTTGTCATGTGCACAACTTCGTATTATGTTTATAATAGACTCGACGATACCGCGGTTTCAGACCTTTCGGCGTAAACAATGGCAACCACGATATAGGTAAAACATGTAGGTTTACCTACATCGTAATGACCACGGAACAAATAACCGTCACGTGAGACATGGGCTGCGCGCGATGAAAACGAATTACGGGAAAAAAAATTCCCAGCGTCCAACGGCAGCACGCGTTCCCGTCGGGTTCGATGACGCGAACGACGGCGCCGCGTGACGTCAATCGCAGAGGGGTCGGCGGAGCAGCTGGCGCGGGTCACGGATCATCCACTGTGGTCGTGTCGCAGACGTCTGTTCTTCAGCCCGCACTACAGTGGTCGTCGGCGACGCGTCGACGCAACGTCATTGAATGTTTATGGTTTTCACGTGAAACCTCGCACGCAATACACGGACGACAATAGACGACGGCCGGACGGAATTTTTTTATTTTTCCGAGCGCTACCGCCTCTCTGCATCTGGACTAATAAGATGAACGTCATCGAAAATATGTTCCTGTACTTCGCGTACGGCAGCAACTTGCTCAGTCATCGAATTCACATTAATAATCCGACCGCCGTGAGGATCGGACCTGGTAAATTGAACGTACGCTACGATGCTATACAATCATAATCTTCTATATTTTACCATAATCATAGCGCATAGACCTTATGCCGAGTGCACGGGGTGTCGGAATATCACGTGACACCGATTCTGTCACACGTACGGATGGAAACGAAAAATAAAAATGTTTGATTGCACAATTTCTTACGACTTCACCGTCATAAATCTCACCGTGTTTCATATATTTATACGACAAAACTACTGAGTTATTACATGCATTTCTGATTATCCTTTTCATTTGGTGTAAGGTCTACAACTAACGTACTCGTCAAATTGATCAACATTTGTCATTATGACATAGGTATATAAAGCTTTTCATGTAATTTTCCACATTTATAACACCAAACCTAGTATTTTTTCTCTTCCAAATTTGAATTGTGATCGCTAAATCCTTAATTGCGAAAACTTTTACTTATATACGTTTTGCTACAGATGTTTAAAATAATGGACCGAGTGTTGAAAAATATGAGTACGTGAATCAAAATCGGTATAATATAATAGTTATGTGCCTGAAGAGCTAACTGTTGGAACAAAGACGATATAAACATATTATATTTGGATAATATTTTGTTCGCGTTAAATTCATACAGCTTAATCAAATACGTATTTATAAATTATTTTTCATGTCGTAAAGATAAAATGCTTTAAAATATGTATACATGTATACTTATACAGTAATACGGATTAAAAATTGATCTGTCTACAGTTATATGGCCACAAATTGCATAATATTTAATGTAACCTCTGTGGATAAGTTTTTATACACTTAAATAAAACGTCAATGCGAAGAATTGTTTACAGCGATACATCTATAGATGTTTTAACGTTTTATTTACAGCATTACCCTGCTTAACTTAAATAAATATTTGGATTTCTTAGAGTTGTTCACATTCGTTATTTGAAGTAGAAAAATTAGGACGACGAACAAATTTATTTTATAACATCGATACCTTTTGTTTCCACATATTTACCTAATATTAAAGCATTGGTTGAATGTGTAGGTCGTGAACTCTGAATTCTTAAAGTGTTTTGCCATAAAAACTTATTTTTTGTACTAAATTATTTGGTTACCTGTTTAATTTTCAAATGGGTGTTAATAAACATTTTCCTTCAATTAATTTTTTTCAGAAAACAACTAAAATATCTCTAGGTATATTTCTCGTTTAGCTCTCAAAATGTATTTCTATTTGAGTAATCTTGGGAAACCTACTTTGGAAATTTCTTAATTTATGATACTAATGATGGAAAATATAGATTTTATTTCTTGGATATATGTATTCTTAATACTTCTAATCTATTTAATTTATTAAAAAAAAAAAAAAAATTAAAAAATTAAACAAGGAAGAAAGAATGTACTTATCATACCTAAGAGTTTTTAGTTGTTAATCACAGATATATATATTAAACGAGTTAAGTATATATATCTGTGTTGTTAATTAGGCATCAACACAGATTAAATATTTCATTTATTAAGTCTATGGGTCATGATAAGTGCATTATTTAAAATTAAAAATTCCATATTTATATATATTATATAATAGTATAATATATTATGTATGTTACGTATGATACAAAAAATTATTTGATATAACTTGAGATAAAATAATCTTTGAATAAACCGTACGATTTTATATTTGTAGAATTTTAAATAATACAAAATAAAAATTCACTGATGGAAAATATTAAAAATTTTCTATTTTTAGCAGGTATAAAGAGGTAGTTTAGTCTTTGATTAAAATTTAATACACATTTTTATGAACTTTTAATAGTTTTAACACAAAAATAATGTACAGAATAAATTAAATACAACATATAAAATTAAGTGTTTCATTATATAATATATAAATAAATAAATAATAATGATTTTATCATAGGGGTACCGATTGGATTTTGATTTACAAAGCCGTTTTTGGGATGGAAGTGTTGCAACAATAGTTCCAGATGAAACAGAACACGTGTGGGGTGCTGTGTGGAAGCTGGATGTTAGTGATATGAAGAATTTGGACAAACAGGAAGCAAATTACTTGTCATTTGAGGCAAACGTATTAATGTCTGATGGAAATTTCACATTATGTCGCTCTTACATGCTGAAAAATCAGCCTATTAAACAAATTCCATTACCACATAACAGAAGACCATCCAAGATGTATTTGAAAACAATACGACTGGGAGCAAACGAGAGTGATCTACCATTGGACTATATTAAGTACCTCAATGTTATACCCGATAATGGTAGAGAAGGTCCTATATTGGCATGGTCAAGTTCTTAGTTAATGTTTTGATTGATTGCAAAATGTAAATTGATTCTAAGCTTAATACTATTCATGTTTACAAATAATTTTTTAAGGATACATAAATGAAATTGATAAAGTTTTTGTATTAATAAAAAATATTTGTTTCCATCTATAGCATAAAATAAACTACTATCACAACTAAATTATTGATTAATATTATTTTTATAAAACCTGATAAGAGTTTAAATCATAATCCATATACTGATTATAAGTTTAATACATAATGTTTATTAATAAACAATAGTAAAATAAATTTTAAAAATATACTGTAAACTTTTAATTTTTTAAAAATCACACCAAATTTGATCAACATATATAATGAATATATATGGAACTGTATTATTTGGAATTTACTAAATAATACATTATATCTTATATTCATATTGATTGAGCAATAATTTTGAATGTTTAGTATAAATGTGTATAGCCACAAAGTGAATCGATAATTCTTCAAAATAATCTTTCAACAATATAAACAAGTAAGATTGATATATTTCTGCATTAACAATCTAATAACTAAATTTTGTTTTCAACAGTTATGGAATCTGTACATTTAGTCTTTGAAACAGATATCCTATCAGTCTTTATGTAAATATATGCATCGTCATCTTCATAGTTTTGGAATTCAGTGTTAATAATATTCCATGATAATGTGTACTGTTTAATAATATCTTGTTTCATAGCCAATTTAATAGCCTCTTCTCTATTTAACAAAGTTATTTCTCTTTTGGGCATCTCTAATACACATTTTACAGCATTGTTAACCTAAAAAATTCAAGTATTCATAAGATGACAGAATTCATATAAATACATTGTCATGCCAATTGATTATTTTATTGTACATAGATACCTAAAATAAAACAAGCTAAAATTTAATCTAAAATAAAAAATAAAAGTAAATAGAGTCCTTACATAAGCAAGTTACAATTTTACTATTATTCACATTAAGAAATTCTAGTTATAACAAAGAAAATATTATATTTCTTATGTAATAAAGTTGTTATGAAAAAAAATAAGAATAAGGTAATCTACAAAATTGATTCCTGTTACGAGAAGATCCAACTTCAACCATTTATTACATGCAACCGTCCCAGTTATCGCACAATATGCAATAAATCTGTTATAAATAGAAGTTATTTAAGACATAATGACTATCAAAACCTGCTTTCAACTCCTAAAGGATTTAAGTGGACAGGAAGAGTATCAGGTTATGAAAAAAAAAAGAAAAATAGTACACACAAACTATTAACAGATGATGGTTTAAGAAAAATGTAAATTTTAATGAAATAATATTATTTATATCACATGTGTATCTTGATTAATTAATTAAATACTATACTTACAGATCGAACTTGGAAAAATGTTATAAGCAAGGAAACAAGGTAGTAAATATATGAGAAAATGAGATAAAAAATATACATTTATGTATTTTAAATAAATGGGCAATACTATTTACAATTATTCTATATATTAAATATACTTATACCTAATATTGAGTATCAAAAAAGCGATTTTTTTATCAGTTAATAATACATATAACTAATAAATAATAATTAATAATTATCAATATATTATTATAATAAAATAATAATAGACTGAAATTAAATATGATAATGTCATACTATCATATTTATCATATCAAAATTATAATATAAAGTAAGTATCAGTCTTTGATTATTAAAAAACAAATTTACCCAATTAGATCAAAGTAAAAATTATTAGTATTGCCCGCATTCAATTTAAAATAGAATCTATTCATTTTTTTTTTTTTTTTTTTTTGAAAGTAATGTGCTATTACATACTTTAAAGAATAATCAAAAAATAAATTGCCAAAAATATCATATTATCAATAACATTCAACACAATAAACAAAAACAAAATAAATTGAATGGTACTTTTAACACAAAATGTATGGATGTAAATAAATTTCAAACAAATACAAAAAAACAAAATACATTAATAAGTAAGACATACATTAAACTATAAACTGTAACTTTAGAACAGAATAATCTAGTATCCTATTATAATAGAGTTGTGGCAAATTAGGAATACAGTACACTCAAAATTATTAAGTTCCATTAACACTTACTATTTTCATTAAATATCAAATTACAAATTATTTTTCCTATAAAGTACCTCAGTTTCCTTCTCTAACCTCTAGATAATTTAGTTTGTTACACTTGTATCTAATATAGCTACATTTATTTGAAAAAATACTTAATAATAATTAATGCTTAAAGATAAAAAGAAAAAGAAAAAAGTGGATGAAGTACATGATGATTTAAAAATTGAAAACAACACACAAATTCAAAGAAATACAAGAGATAATTCTATAAAAAAGCTGAAAAAAATTAAAGCACAAGGTGAAAACAATAATTTTTTGAAGAAAAAACAATCAGAGCTGCAAGCTGAGAAAATAGGTAGAATAGCAGAAGAAAAAGATGACAAATATAAATTTTTCTTACATGATAAACAAGAAAAACAAGTATTAGAAGAACAAAAAAAACATGATATTAAGACACAAGTAGTAACTGAAAAGAAGAAATTTGAAGAACGAGTAAAATTAAGAAAAGAAGCTGAAAAAAGACTTAGAATTAAAACCCTGAAAAAAGAAACAAAAAAAATGATTGAGAAAGAGCAAATGTGGAGGAATCAAGTAAATCAAGAATTTGTGAGAAATATGGAATATACAATAAATTTAAATAAACAAGAATTTTGTTTAATACAAATTATGGAAAATAATACAACAGAGAGTTTAATGGGTACGGTTAAAAAAAGACTCACTCAGTATACAAGAAATGTATTAATAGCAAAAAAACAATATGATCAGATTTTTGATCCAGGCAATATAATAAAACAAATGATAAAAAGAGAATTGAATCATTCAAAATGAACATGTTAAAATTTAATTTTTTAATATTATGACTATTTTTAAAATAAAAGTATTTGTTTAGATAAAATTAAAGAGAGAATAGGAAAAATGTGATGAATTATTTAATACAAATAAGCAGATGGTAAACTTTGAAGACAGCATAAAAAATTTTGATGTAGCAAAACGCATTGTAATTAAAAATTATATACATGAAATTATTATGACTGATTCCTAAACTTAAATAACAAATATAAGGTAAAATCATATGAATATTGTGTACTCAAAAAACACAAAAATATCTCAAGACTAAGTTTGTTGTTATAGTAATATTTCATTAAATACTGTCGTATTTTGTTGAAGGCTAAGGTAAACAACATGATTTTTAATATGAAAGTGTCAATATGCATTTATAAGCATTATATAATATATAATTCATAATTTATATACCTAATAGTTAATTTGTAATAAATACATACCAAACAAAATAATTTTAAGGTATAATCACTATCCACTTGAGGCCATTTTTGATTGATGACATCATCTTCCCAATTAATTTGTTCCCAATTTTCATTAATACGTCCTGGTGCCGATACAAATCCACTCCATAAAGCAGATGCAAAATGTGGTGCCATTGGAGCTATCATTATTATTTGAACAGCTAATAATTTTTCGTACTCTGAACTATATTTAACCAATTCTTTAGTGGATTTCTATAAATAAAAGTAAATTAAAATCTATTAAAATAAATAATTATATCTTCATATATACCCTCAAGACATTTGTCAACCCTTGAAGTTTTGAGATTGCTACACTTAATTGATACGACTTCCTGAAGTTACTTGAAGTTTTTTTCACATAATAATTACGATTGTTACTTAATTTAATTTCTTCTTTTTGAAATGCTGATAAATTAATTTTATCTTTCAGAATATTATTATTTTCTCTAATTGATCTAAATTCCCGAAGAGTCAGCCATAGTCTATTTTGCCAGTTTAAAATGCCAGGGAAAGCTAACATTATTTAAACATATAATGTTGAGTATTAAATAGTTTATTTTATCAACAACTATACTTACTATCAGAATTCCAATTTCTATTTGATGTAGGCGCTACACTTGACAATATTAATAATCGCATTGTATCTACTCCAAATTCATTTATAGTACTTTTTGGTTCTACTCCATTGAGTTTAGATTTACTCATTTTCTCCCATGTTGCAATGACTGGATAATCACCATCTTTGGTAAAATATGTTTTACCTTTTTTAACTACTTCATCTTCTTTTAAATATGACCCATTGATTTTATTTTTAAAACTTTGACCCATTACCATACCTTGAACTAATAATTTTTTAAATGGTTCTGAATTAGGAGTAAAACCAATAGAATGCAAAAAGTGATTGAAAAATCTAGCATAGTAAAGATGCAAGACAGCTGCAACAATAATCCAATTAATATATATTTAAATAATATTATTACATTAAATTTACCATGCTCTTTTCCACCAATATAAATATCGACAGGCATCATTTGGCTAACCACAGTTTTATTAAATGGTTGTGAATTATTCTTAGGATCCAAATATCTTAAATAATACCAACTGGAATCCACAAATGTATCCATTGTATCCGTTTCTCTTTTTGCTTCTTTACCACATCTAAAATACTATAATAATAACGTTGTGTTTACGTTTCATACAAATATTAAGCATATTACTTTGGACAGGTAGTTTTGATCCATTCCTCAGCTAACTTTAATGACTTAATTTTTTTATTACTTTGTAAATCTAGCGTTGGTAATTCTACGGGTAATTTATCTTCTGGTACAGCTTGAGCTCCACAATCATTACAATGAACTATTGGTATAGGAGTTCCCCAATATCTTTGTCTAGATATTAGCCAATCTTGTAATTTTGAACTTACCGGATAACCTCCAGAATTTAATTCTTTAGCTTTTTCACAAATTGCTTCTCTAGATAAATGAGAATTTTGGTTTACAGAATATGTAAAATTGTGTTCTTTAGCCAACTCTTCATCAATAGAGAATGCATGAGGCAAACCTAAACGTGTTTCTTGTCCATCAGGAAACTCAACACGGTCAGTAACTAAAATTGGTAACATGCTGCCTGTAATTGGATTCTTAATGTGTACATTTTTATGATTTAGAACATAATATTTATGAACAAAAGAATCGGGTTTAATACAAATAAACGTGGCTAATGGTACATGTTCTGGGTGCTGTGTCCAAATATCAAGTATTGTTCGGTAAACATTGTCAATATATATTTGAAAATTGAATCTATAACCATTACATTCTCCTATCCAATGTTTTTGTAAATTTATTATATCTCTCCAATTCATTAATGATGGATCATTTAACCCTTCAAACAAAGCTCTGCAAATAAAAATTACAAAATTATTAAATAATAACTAAATGAAATACAAGTTATACAAATTTATATTAAATACAAAATATGTATGAGACAAACATAATCATTATAAAAATTATTATTTTTTTTAGTTATAGTAAATATTAATTTAAAATATATATTATTTACTTTTATGGTATATTTTAATTGAAAAATATGCAAAATAAAATTAATATAATTTAATAAAAAAAATAACATTTAAAACTAATAATTCTTATAATCAATTATATCTAAGGTACACTTTTATTAGAACATCTTTAATAATTTTACTTACTTGGAAAATTGTGTTGTTCTTACAAACCACTGTTTTAATGTTTTTTTCTCAACAACAGCACCAGAACGCCAAGAGTGTCCATTTTCATCTACTTGTTCATTAGCTAAAACTGTTTCATCAACTGGATCCCAATTCACTTCAGCCTAAAAAAATAAACAATTAAAATATATTAATAGAACCAAATTTTCTATTTTTAAGCAACAAAATTAATATAATCAATTCTACATACTTCTTTAGAATAAATGAGTTTTGACTGAAACATTTTTATAAAAAACCACTGAGTCCATTTATAATATGATGGATCACAGGTAGTTACTTCGTTAGTCCAATCAAAACTACATCCGAGTTCTTGTAGTTGTTTTTTCATATGATCAATATTTGACTTAGTCCATTCATCAGGTTTCAAGCCATGCAATATAGCTGCATTCTCAGCAGGTAGTCCAAAAGCATCCCAACCCATAGGTTGGAAAACCTATTATTTATTAACAAATACATAATCAACCCTTTATCATACTATAATAACATACTAATATACATTTTGTCCATTCATACGATGAAATCTGGCAATTGAATCTGCTATCACATACACCCGTACATGGCCCATGTGTAAATTACCAGATGGATAAGGAAACATAGACAATACATAACATTTTTTTCCAGTATTATTTCTATCAAATGTACCTAAACATAGCTTATCTTTCCAATGTTTCTCGATTCTACGTTTTAGATCTATTGACAATTCTTCATTCTATTAATAAAAAAAGTATGCATAACTAAAACATGGAATTTTATTTATTTAATACAATATTATTTTATTATTACTCACCCAGATATCATTACTAAGAGTCCTACAGTTTGCAGAATATTTTCTAAGAAATCTAAGATTGTTAAACCTAGTAAATATTTCTCTGGTAATCATTGGAAATAATTACTAAACAGTTATCGGTCCATGAAAGTACTATTTAAAGTTTAAAATTTAGATTTTTTGTATTGTTATTTTTGCAAGAATATCTAAAAACTTAAATAGTTAAGTTAGGGATCTAGAAAAATTTTCTATTCTCTGTTTGGTATCTTACGGCATCAGTAACTTACAACTAAACCCAACCAACAAAATATTTTGATTATGATAAGAAAAGTGCGTTACTGGAAACTGCTAGATGGCGTAACAAGTATTTTTTCGGTGTGGGTTTGTACGTATTAGAAACGTAATAACAATATTATGGTGATTTTTAATTCTGATTCGCCTTTTACATCATCCGTTCAAGTTGAATTACAACTTTAGTGTATCCCAAGCGCCGATGAAATTTACCAGTCAATTTCATATTTTAATATTTTTTATAAATTCCAAAAAAATTGACTATTCAAATAATGTTTCATAATATAAATATATCCTCGATAAACAAAAGAAAATAATTATTTTTTTTTTTTCCAAAACAAGTTCTGGTACGGTTAATGTTTCTTAAGAGTTCCGATGGTTTGAAAATATACTTTATCTACGCTTCAGCGTGGTTAGAAAACTATTGACTATAATTGTCTTCGACAGACAGCAACACGTTCATGGACTGATTAAAATAGTGCCCTGGAAGCAAGACCGTAGCCAAAGAGTGGGTATTAGGCTCAGACCTAACTCGAAATATTTTTTTAAAATAGAATCGAATAATTTTAAATACCATATTATAAATGAAATTTTAAAATTTTTTAGTTCAAAAAGATATTTATATTCTAAGCCTTCCCAAAAATAATTTTCTGGCTATAGCCTTAGTTAAAATTAAAAACAGGGAACAATCGATGACGGTAACTAGGTATAATAGGCGCAATTAGGGGAGACTTGAAGGCGCTTAGCCTCCTAAATATTTTTACAGCCCTTCAAGAATAAAAACTGAAAAATCTGAATCTCAGAATTTTATGTTTGAGATTGAGATAAATCTTATCATCTATGTCTACAATTTAAGTAGGTACACGAAATAATTATTAATTTTAAAAATTTTCGTTTTAAAGTGTATTATGGCTCTCGCTTTACTTAGAAATTTTAAAAATCAATATTTGATTCACAAAATTACGCTTTTCTTCTTGCTAAAATTTGAACTCGTAGTAGAAAGTAGTGATAAATTGTGTCTGTATATAAATTAGTGGATGTGGGTGTGAAGACATTACTGGTCTGTCTTATCTCAATACTTATAACCCTCCCCCAACATTTAATCTCTAGTTGCACCTATACTAGGTGCTGGTTAAAACATTTTTTTTACCTTTTATGGTATCCTTTTATGCAATGTTACGAATTTCTGTTGCGAAATAAATCATTGTTGGAACAAATAATTTGTTTCAATTTGTTTCATATCACACGATCCATTAACACCAACGACAATAATAATAATAGTCATAAGGACATAATGAATTAAATTATACTGATGTGATACATTTTTTTATTATTATTATCATATTATCAGATAATTAAATAGGCATCTTAGTGCATTCCTGTATATCTCAAAGTTAATAGAGACGAATGAGGATTTCTGAAATGTATTTTCATGAAAATCCATAAAAAGAAAAATTTAATTTATTCATAATTATAAAAACTAAGTTATAGGAATTTAAAAGTAATAATTTAAGTTACACGATAAATAAAAATGCACATATAAATAAAATAGTGTTTATTTATTGAAAAGGTATATATAAGTATATAATACTTTATAATATTTAAATTATAATGAAACATAAATAAATAATTTCTTTTGGTATTTATACACAATTTAAAAAACAAAATCCTTTTATCAAATATCAATTTTGATTAGAATAATATTATTTAGAAAATTCTTAATAATTTATTTGATCTTTCTTCAAAATCATAATTTTAATACATTATTGGGTATCATATTAGATTACGATTTCAAAAACTCTTTTTACAAACGTAATATTCGATTTCGAGTAAAATAAAATCGTAATAATACGTATTATGATTTGATATGGAGTTCAGATTAAATTTCTACTACCGATATTTGACTTTTTTATGGTTAACTTTATAAAATATAAATTGAATACTTACATAGTTGGATATCTTGGAAACTTCACTACATCTTTTAGGAATTTAAAAAAAAATCTCGTAAATTCAGTTTACATGTTACACATGGTTATTAATATAAAATAAAACTAATAATAAAATAATCAAATGGTTATTATCATAAAATTATTGTAGTTCTTAAAAGGCCTAACTGCTGTTAGTCTGTTTGCAAAGAGTGAAAAACAGTAGGCTGTTAGGAAAAATAATAAGTAGTTCACAAACAGGCTGCCCTATTGCTAATAGCCTAGTCCAGGGATTTTTAAACTGTGGTACGCTTACCCCTTGGGGGTACTTAACATTTTTTTAAGGGGTACGAGTCTGGCCAACAAACCTTTAAATTAAAATAGAGGAAAAAACTCTAAAACTTGAATGCACTGAAGATTCGTACAGAAGTGTATTTTCACCTTTGGAGAAACAGTATGACTGGATACATGATCCCTTTGTTGCTGATGCTACGGACATGGACACTAACCTGACTACTTTTGAAAATAAGTAGCTTATTGAAGTCTCGTGTGATCACACGATTAAAAACAAATACTTAATTTCTGGTACTACATTTTTAGATTTCTGAATCTGTGTTGAAAAGGAACAAAATATCCGTCTAGCACTGTTGTCAAATTTCTTGTTGAGTTTTCTGCCACTTATTCATGTGAAAAATGTTTTTCAAGTTTATCTCATGTTAAAAGTAAATATATATATTTCTATAGAAAAAAATTAAATGTTGAAGATGATTTAAGATTGTATTTAACTAAATTACAACCCAATATTGATCAGCTGTGCCAAAAGAAATAAGCTCACCTTTCTCACTAATGTTTTTGCAAGTAATTGCTTTAAGTTCTTAAATTTTTTTATGTATAAGTTTAATGACTTAATGACATTAATAACTTAATGCTTTAATCTTAAAAAAATACAAATGTAAGAAAGTTTTTAATTTTTTTTATGTGTATATGTTAGTTAATTAACTAACAAGGAGTACCTAAAACAATTATGGGTAATACGGGGTACAGTGTTTATAAAAGTCTGAGAATTTTTGCAAAAATACTAATTTTCCACATGTCCTACAACATATATGTATATAATTTCAGCAAATTGTTTTCCAATAAGTACATTGTATATTTGTCAGCACAATTTTTGTCAGACAATTTTAAAAGTAAGTACGTATCAAGTTTAAAAGATAATCTATTATCTTATAATCGCATTACGAACACGCAGAAAAACAAAACAAAAAAAATTCGTCTGTCAATAGACTTAGAACTGTATAAATTCGTACGTTCTTTAAAAAATCTGACGTCTCAGAAAGAGCAGATGCAGCCTAGATTTCATATACTGTACCCGTGCGCATGTCTATAGATATACATATGCTTATATATATACATATATATAAATTCTTAAAATAAGTAGCATTTAGGACAATGTCTTTAAGTGATCTAATTTTTAAAATTTAAAATTTATAATGCCATGTAGGTCATTTGATGAAAACGTTGATACTTTACTTCCGGGTTTAAAATACTTTCACCATACAATAAGTTGTAGGTATATAATAGAATATATAATAATAAATAAAAATATTTTGCATTAATAAATATATAAACAATTTAATGTTAGGAAATTATTCACTGAAGAATAATAATATTATTTTATTATTTATTATTATTTAATTTTGTTTTAAAAACGTTGCACACCGTTTAAATTATAAATTAAACTTTTACCCAATAAAAGTTTTAGATATAATAGATCATTAAATAATACTTCATAAGTATCAAACATAAAGTCAAATTCACATAACATCGATTTCTACTATTTGGTTTGTAAATTTGTCAAAAGAAGAAAACGCCACCGAAGCGTAACTATAACATAAGTTGCATCATCTTATAATGTTAATTTCGAATAGTATTTCTAGCACAAAGATCCAGTAACCAGTTACTATACTACTTTACTATTTACTACAAAAGTGGCTCTCGAAACTTTTTGATGTGTTCCACATGTTGTTTAAAATTTAAATTTTTTATCTTATATTGTAATAAATAAATTCGAATTATGACTATTATATAACAATATGAGATAAGCTATAAACGAGAACATAATCTTATCGTATATAATTTATATATCGTTGTAAAATTGTATTAGAATCATCCAGATCAACTTTATATTGGGAAACTACAAAAATTAATTTTTTAAATATAATTGAAAACCTACAAAAAGAATTTTCAATACTACTGATTTTTACGTAAAAAAAAAAATCAAGTTGTTTCAAAACTCTTTTTGTTGACATTAACGATTTAGAATCTAATTTACAGATGGTAGTCATAGAATTTTGAAACAGCGATGTTCTTAAAAATACTGTTGTTAACCATAAATATATTTGTAGATATTATATGTTAAAATTGTATTTTTTAATATTTTAATTTTTTATGTGGGTTTTAATGAATAGCTGATAAAAATATGGCTCGTTAAGTAAAAAGGTTGCTGACCCCTGACATTACTTTGTCATCATCACTTTTGATGATAACTTTCTAATCGATTTTTTACTTGTATATAAATATCGAATCTATTATTTGTAAAATGCAGTAATTATCTTAGTTAAAAAACAAATAATATAAATAGTCACTTTTTACTATGCAAAAAACGAATAGATACTTTTTTTAGATTTTAGAGATATATTTCTATAATTTCTATTTAGTAATTACATTATAGCTCATTGTAATTATTTTTGTAATAGTTTTCATAATTGTTAGAAGTTTATCAATTTCCAGAACTGACAATGGATAGTGGATACAATTATAATTCATTGAATATTAATTTTATGAAAAGAGTGATTTCACTGGGTAAATGTTTTCGCGTATACTTTGTATATAGATGTAGCTTGAATAAAAGCGATAATTTAAATTTGGTGAATATTTAATACTTACTACTAAATTTAACCTGAATAAGTCTCTACACACATTTACAAAAATTAAAAAAAAAAAAATTTTAAATACATTTTTTACACTTAATAAATAAGTGTAGTGTGGTGAAATAATTTTCTTGTACCTAATACCTTTGACTACCAACCGAAGTATGTCTAACATCTTTATTTAATGGATACAACCTCGGCAATTAATTAATTACATTCAAACTTCACCAACGATTGTTGCTATCGAATCGAATCTATATATCAATATAAATTATTATATTATATGAATCATTATTATTTATTAATAATTATTAATATATATAAATTAATTAATTAATAGCCATTGTAACATAAAAGATTGCGACCCTTTTCACTTTTACTAACTTAATTTTTAATACTTTATACGACGAATAAATGATTAAAAAATGTGTCGTACAGTATATGGTATATTTACTTCACAAATATAAACTAGACCTATAAACATTTTTACACGTTAACTTATCAAGATAAGTACAAACCTGATATGAATCGACAAATTATTGGGTTGTCTTATGTTTTTTTTTTTTTTTAATATACTAAATGTTATTTCATTATTACATCCAAAAGTCTTACGTTTAATTTTCCATTCACTTAACTGTCTGTGCTCAATTATTCCATGCTCAATTGTTGAAACACCGTTACAGACACCTGCAATCCGTTCAATTCAACAATTACTAAAATATTTAGTAAATATTTGAATTATTCACTTTGATTTTATATTTTTATTCCATACGTAATTTATCACCGGTCTTCATACATAAATATTTAATTGCATGATCAGTTTTACATTCTGAGTGAAGCGAAGGATCTCATCGTTTTACAATGATGATTATTTTATTTATATGTTAATACTTTTTTGGATAGAAATATTATTTTGAAAGTTTTATATAGTAACTTTTTATATTCGACTCTAGCAAGTGACAGTACTTTAGAAAGGTAATTTTTCCAAAATTTCAATAGTTTTTTTAGACGTGAGGAAAAAATGCCAAATAAACAATAAAAATGTGCTGTAAACAAAGCTTTCACTTTTCAGATTTCAGTTATTTATTCATAACTCCATATGTCCAATAGTAATGTGATTAGAAATTTGAAATATTTACTCTGTATCAAAGAAATTTCTTTTCATATTGGACAACATTTTCAAAAACAGTTAGCTGAAATTTTTAACTTCAAAAATACATACATTTTTTTTATAAGTTTTTATAAAATTAAATTTTTAATCGCCTTTCTATGTCTCGAACCATACCTTACATACTGACTTAAAACTACTTACAGTATTAGAAACCGCCTCTAAATTCTACAAATGCTATCACAAATCACTTCACAATCATCCAAACATTCTCGCGAATAGTTTTTCCAATCCAATGTCTGGAAACTCTCCAAAAAAATTAAAGAGGCAATGGTGCAGCGACCTACTCTTTAACTAACCCTTATTCAAACCTTAAAAAAGCCGGAGTGTCGCCAGTGGGCGACTTCTCTACTCAAGTTCTCCTGTTATATTTTATTTTCTATTGTCCATCTATTATGCTTATTATACTAAATATTGTATAGATTGTATAAATCAAAAAAAAAAAATAAATAAATAAATAAATAAAAAAAATGTATTTCTGGATTTTATTTTATAAGCGCATAAGTAAATTATTATAAGATCTTTACGAGATTTGCTGTTTCTACATCAATTTTCAAATTATTCTTCCAATTACAAAAAATTTTTGGTTACAGATAGAATAACATGTTTTGAATATTTGGTTAATAAATGTTCTCCTTTGTCAAACAAGAAAATTTAAAATATGTTGATAAAAATCTTTATTAGGTAGATTAAATTTGATAAATCGTTTTATTAAATAAATGTATTATCTTTTTTTTAAGACTTAAAACATCCATTACCATTATCCAGTCCGAGGACCGAAGGGATGAAGGACGAATTTACACAATCATTATTTAAATTAAAAATTTTTAAATACAACAATAAAATCTCCGTTTTCTATGTATAACGAGTATGGTTATTTAAATTTAAATCACATGAAAAAATGTTGGGGTGCTAAGTACATCCAAGCTTCCCAAATTGCGGCTATGGCACTTGTGTAGTGACTTTTACTAGTCATCCAACGATAAATCGACATATTCCACATTTAATAACCAAAAGTTAATTTAATTTAATTTTATGCTAAAACTTATACACGTTTTGGAAGTTTACAATATTTTATCTTATGTAACTATAGAAAAATTAGAATTTTGAATTTATTTAAACAGTTATAGTATTTTTATAATAATTAATATACACTTTAACTCATCAATACATATTTTTTTTTATGTAATTTACAATAACATAAATACTATTATAAAATATAAATACATGGTTATCATATAATATACCAATATTTATACGCAGCAGCAAATCCAGAATTTTTATTAAGAGAGCACTTTATACTTATAATTTACTAAATTAAGTATAAATTATTTATTAAATTATTATAAATTATAAAATCTATAAATAAAATACATATATTAATATCTAATAATTTTAAATCTTAATAAAATATTTTCTTTTATATTTTTTTCGCAAATATATCCCATACTCTTCTAGAGTTATAGTTTTATATTTATTAATATGAAGTATTGAGCTATTGAGCTTAGCCTAATTCATTGTAGACCTAAAATAAGTTTATATTCGTTTCAATGAACTGAATGACCATTCTGAAATCACTTTTGTGATGAATATAATACATAGTATAGCTACATATGAAGCTACATATAATATGATAATACATATTATAGCTCTGTATTATGAAACGTAAATGTTGATTTATGATCTTTCATAAAAGGAAATACTTCTATAAAATACTCCTTTAGGAGTATCTACTTTGTCATTACTGATTAGATTAAATGATTTTTATTTTGAATACATGTAAACCAGTGATAATGCTATAATGTCACATTTGACTACACCGGCTGTTTGACAATTATATTGGTATTTATTTAATTTTTTTAAATCATATTCATGATGATATATACATATATAAATATAAATAAATAAATGCTCATTTAAACATTTTTTGCAATCCATTGCCAGGGAGGGCACATCCCTCTGTGCCCTTCTTGGATTCGCCTCTGTTTATACGTAAATACTAATTGTTTATTAATAGCATGTTAAATTAATGACATAGTATTAGTGCATTCACCCAAAATTTATTTTCTCTTACGATATGTCTACACGTATTGAATTAAAAGTTATATCAACGTGTGAAAATTCGGAAGACAATTACTAAAAATATTATAATTTTTACTTATATTATTGTTTATTGCACAAATATATTTGGTCACTTGCTTACATATTATTTATTTAGTTACTTAATAAATAACCTTGAGCTACTTATATTAGATACGAGTTACTAGTACAATATTTTAACATCGTATAGGTTCTTGAATCTGAAAGTATTTTTTGCAACTACATTATCACGTCACCGTGACCGTTGTATTGTCAAAAATATAAAACAATATAAAATCTATTCGAACTATCATTGTACAGAAATTATGTTTTTATGTTAATCAAGCACTGAAACGCTGCACAGTACAGTTATTTCTATTATTTTCTTAGCTTTTCAAATACGACGGTTCAAGTAATTAAGCTGATTGTTTAGTTGGGATAGTTGAATATAGTATTATCACAGAGTATAATACACATACATACATATATATATATTACCTATATATATTTATTTCATAATTCTGTGGTCATACTTTCGTGATCTATAGATTGCTAATTATGAATTTAGAGACTAAATCTAGAAAAATTAAATACAGATGTTGTGATTTCACGAATCAACATTCAAATTGTACAAAGATTACGCGTGTCCTTAAAAGTGCATTATTCAAGATCTCGCAATTATAAACTGACGTAAATACAAATACCATGAGAGTTCGGCTGCACTATAAACCAGAATTATTTGTTTTGTGTAATATGCAATCAAGGTATGACGTAGAAAACGCAAGGAATAAATCGCCTATATTATTTACCCCCGTTTAACTCATTCGTAATAGCACTATTAACCCCACCGGGTCATGTATACAGATACGCCGTATACCAGGAGTTGATATTTTATATTTTATTCCGAAACGCAGTTCACTTGACGTATACATAGTCAAACAGTCGTCGACACATGTAGTAAGTGTTTCTATTAAATTGACTAAGTGGTAATAAAAATACAATCATTTCATGTTAAGATAAAACAAAAATTATGTGTGTTCTAATTGGTTTCGTTTAATTTCTATGTGATATTAGAAATCGAAAATAAATCATTCTAAAATGTACCTGCTTTGGATTAAATGTTTTCGATGGAAATATGTATGTATAAATTAGTTTTTAAAGAATCAACACATCTAATATTCATATTTTATGTCAGTATCTTATCTTAGTACCATGTTGAACCACTTGACAGTTTAGAACGTGCAGCTTTACAAAAATTATAATGCGTTTTACTATGTATAATAGTACAATATTGTTATAGCATTCATGAAGTAAATATCAATTTATCTTATACCATATGAGTTTTTTTCAGAGCTAAGTTTGTATAACCAAATGTTGCAATAATATATTTTGATCGAAATTTATGAAAGTAAACAATATGAAGTATAAAAGTATATAACAAACACCAAGCCAAATAAATCGGTTTTGCGACAAAAATCCAAAAAATATTTATCTCTAAAATGGGTATGCATTGATTATATTAAATCTCTGTTAACATTATCTGCTGTAGTTAATATATCCAGGTTATAATTTACAGAAAAAATAACAAAACATATACCTGTAGGTGTTATCATCGGACCGTCGGTTATGAATTCGATACTTGTCATATTATTGCTTATGGGGATTGTTTCGTTGACGGTCGCGCAGACCACAATTAAGTGTTTCGAAAGTAATAATAAGGGTAGAGATAGAAAGAACATTTGTCTGGACTGCTCCAATGCGACTGGTAAAAATCATAAATACAGTGTTGAAGAATGGATCCACCACCATGCTTTTGTGAACGAAGGCATTCTCGCTAATCGTGTTTCGCAAGTCAACCTGGAAAACAATAATTTCCAAATATTATTTAAGCTTCCAACATTGTCATCGTTGAAAAAGTTATCATTTAAACACAACAATATATCCTCCATTGAAAATCAAGCATTATCAAACTTGCAAAATCTTGAAGAACTAGACTTAAGTCATAATTCACTAAAAGGTAAGTACATAGCTTGACGAATTATTAATATATGTGTAGAGACCAATCAACATATATAATATTTCATATATGATAACCAGGGATCGGGACTTATAGCATTTACTTATTTTTATTGTTTGACATAAAATTTAGTAGTTTTGGATGTGTATGTCATGTTATAACAAGTCCAATTATGAAATTTGAAAGTGCTTTTTTTTTTTGCTTTTTTCGACGATTTTTTTAAAAAAAATGCTTATTTCCTGTTTTTTGATTATTTTTGCTTTTAGGCCACCGACCTCCCCCTGATTTTTTAACTATTTATAAATATAAATTTCATTTTATTTTTCACAAAATGCTTTAGAAAATCCATATACAATAAGCCAAAATGTCTTGAAAGTCAAAGTTAAACTTTTTTTTGTATTATGAAGATTTATTTATTTATTTATTTTTTTGATTTTTTTATTAAAAAATTACCATATGGACAACATTTTTTTGTTTTAATATTTTTTGTAATCTTTAATTTTATATTCAACACAGTTTCAACATATGTCTAGTACTTTTTCGCGTTCATGTAAAAAGAAAATTTAGAAATGTTTGCTTATTTTTCCTATTTTAGATAATTTTTTTTTTTTTTTAATTAAAAGTTTTGGTTAACTTAAAGTTTTTTAAATGCTTATTTGAGTGCTTATAATGATGTTTTTTAGTGCTTTTTAAAGCGCTTATTTTAATGATTTTAAGTGTTATAAATTCCGATCCTTGATGATAACAAATAATTTAATTATTAAGATCCAAATTTAAATTCAAATCAATATTATTCTATAATAACTTAATGTGAACATTTTTAATATACAATTTTTCAAATTTAATTAATGTTTTTTCTAAAAATTAATAGTCATTTAAGAATTTTCATTATATTAATATGTTACACTTAAGTGTAGGTAAAATCCAATAAAACTAATTATTAAATTACCTATTCATTTTAAAAATTAAAAATCAATAACCAATCTTATTTATATTTAAATATAAATAATAAATTCCGCTCGTAGATAAGGTTCTAATAGTTAACAAAAAAATATGTTCAAATTATAGTTTTTATTTATAAATATTTGATATAGTTTCGTTTATTTATACAATTAGTTGTATTCATGTATTTAAGTAATTTGAAAATATAAATAAGTGAGTAATTTATTTTGTTCTTTAAGATTATAGATATTTAATTACAATTTTTAAAATTCATTTATAAGCATAATTTTTTTTCTTTACCATTAAAATTATGCAATTCTTTAAATATATTTCAAGTAAACTTTAAAGTCTTATTATCCAGTTAATTGTTATCAAATATAATTTATATATTGTTAAAAATATAACAACGGTTAATAATTTTAATCAAATAATATTTTTTAATTGTTGAACTAAATAACTTTACTGATAGCAAAATAAAGAAAAAAATAAAAAAATTTTATTTTTTATAATAACTAGCTTCTGTGTGCCTCGCTGAGGGTGTAATTCGCTTCTAATTTAATATAATAAATAAATTAATAATTTACAATTAATAATTCAAAACATTTTTATGTAGAATTGCAACAATCTACCACGGTTACGAATCGTGTGATAATTATAACTTTTGATAACACATGAGGGTGGAAAACTGAGACGCCTTCGGCGTCAACAGCGTCCGCTATCTAGCAGTCACTGTATGCACAATCTTTTTTTAGTTCACAATGAGTAAGAATTGTAATTTGTAATACTTTACCGTAGAAAATTGGAATCAAAATATTGAATGTAATCGTTAAGGGTAACTACATTGTTGTATAATTCATTTGAATTGCTTCGACAAATGTTTTTAATCGTACAAAAGTTAATATATCTACCTAATCGTTTCATTATTAGCACCACAGTACCATACCCTCAATTAACATGTGTTAAACATATAAAACCATGTAAAAAAGTAAAACTATCAAACAGCAGAGAGCAATAATAAGTATTGAATATACGGAATAGAATTAAAAAAGGATTTTTAGGATTTTGTATTCATGAAAGTAGTCCACAATGAGTAAGAATTGTAATTTGTAATACTTTACCGTTGAAAATTGGAATCAAAATATTGAATGTAATCGCTAAGGGTACCTACATAGTATAATTTATTTAAAGAACACTAAAAATTGTTTTTAATTGTAAAAAAGTTAATATACTTGTTTCATTATTATTACTGCAGTACCATACCCTCAACTGACATGTGTCAAAAATATAAAACCATGTAAAATAGTAAAATAATCAAATAACACAGGGCAAACCACATTATATTTGAAAATAAACGAATAGAACATTATGTGTCTCCACAACAATAGTTAAAGTTTAAATCTATCACATTTATTTCTAAACAGATGGAATAGAATCTAAAAAAAGTATTAATATGCATATTGATCTTGATATTTCAATTATAGAATAAAACAACTCTTGATGATTATAAATATATTATAAGTGTCTTCTCCTGTGATAAACCATTAGCATATCGAAGTGAATAAAAGTAATAAATTTTAATATGATTTAAAAACACATTAAAAATGTATAGCTTTAAAAAGTATGACACAATTTAAAAATGCAATATATAACATGTTTGATTTCTAATTATCAATCAATATGTAGTACAATCAACAATAATTAAATGGATAAAAATAAATACATTTCATTTAAATAACAGAGATAAGCATTGATATGTAGATAGATCTAAATGATATATGATTATTGCACAATAATGAACATTGGTATTAGGAATAGTGAATTTGTTCAAATTTGTTCAAAACTTGTAGGTATGCTATAAAATTTCATATTAGACAACTTTGAGTATAGTGTATGAATATTAAACGCAAACTATACTGATAGTTTTAATAACACAGTGTAAAACATAATCATTGCAAAGCAAATATTTTTATTATTATACAACGATCCAGTAATATAGGTTTTAAGTAAATAAACTATACTAAGACAAAAATATTTTAATATTATATTAGGAGAAAAAAAGGGTATTTATAACCAAGCTGTTGGGTACTCAGGTTCGAGCATTTCTCAATCCATTACTCTGCAACCCACTATGAGCAAAGTACACAGTATATTTTAATATATTTTAAAAAGACATTTAAAGCATAGTGGAATTAGAGCATTAAAAAATGTGTAATATTGTTAACTTTATTTGATTTTTGTCATTTGCACCAATGACATTGAATTTGATTCCGATAAAAAAAGTATAATGAACACATACAACAGCATATTTATGATTTACAAAAAAATTAAAACTTACTGTTCTTCCTTATTTTCATGTTATAAAAGTTTTCATTTAATTTTATCCAAGTGTAAGAACTGATGCTCTATAACACTCTTTAACTAAAACCGAAATAATAAACATTCAATATATAATATGGAGTCGAAGGAATGAGTTAAAAAATGTGTTATACGTACCATGATTTCTTTATTTTGAATAGTATCTCATTAGCATCAATGACATTCCATTCCAAAAGTATAATGAAAACATACAACAGCTATCTCCCTATATTATTTGGAAAAATATATGAAATCCAATGTGTGTAATTATCATAATTTAAAGACACAATTATTTACATACGTGGTTTTCATTGTTTTATAGCTGTGCGAGTTTTTCATAATATCATATCAGAAAACATCTGATTAGCTGTCTCCTTATATTATATTTAGGGAAAACAAATCGAAATCACATATATACCTATGAATAACATATTAATTAAAATTAATAAGCATTTCCAATATATCATAATAGTGATAATAAAAGCTGTGATATGTGAACAATATAACCTATGTTGTGTTTGTGTTTTCAGCAACATTTTGTCAATAATTTGAATTTTTCCTTTTCAGTCAACAAAATATATTGAAAGCTTCCTATAGCTCTCTATATTATAAATATATAAAATATAAAAAAATCTAAATAAATGTCTTAAACATATTTTAATACCATATTTAAAGCAAATAATTGAAAAATAGTATTAAAAATGTATCAAAAAAGTAACACCAAGTGTAAAGGTTAAAACTATAAGATTCTTCTCCTACATCATATTTTAAAAACACATTCAATGCATTTAGAAAATGTAATACATGCCATGTTTTCATATTTTTATATCTGAGGGTCTCTTTAATAGTATCATTACAATCATTACGTTAAGTCATTCACATTGAATTATAGCATTCCAGTCAACTGTAATATGCATATATTATTATTAGATTATAATATGCACAGTACACAACAAAGCTCTTTCCCTATAATTTTTGATAAAACAATTTCAAATTAATAATGTATTAAAAATATTATAAAAACACATTCCGAGTATAGTTTAATAATAATACAATCTAAAAATGTAATACATACCATCTCTACATGTTTTTAAAAGTGTCATTTCGTTCACAATCCTTTCCAGTCAACAATGTATACCGACAAATACTATCAGATTCTCAACCTACAGTTGAAAAAAATCAAGTATTATTATCAAATAATCAATCAAATCTCCGATTATGTCACCCATGTTTGATTACCCGTTAACGTAAATTAAGTATGAAAACAATCATTTAACGTTGATTAAAGACAAAATAAAAGCTAAGTTGAAGTTGAATGTAATACGTTACATTTTATTTTGAATAGTATCATTAGCACCAATGACATTGAATTCCATTCCAATTAGAAAAGTATAATGAAAACATACGGCTATTTGGAAAAATAAATCATATCAAATTTAACGTAATAATTTAAAAGCACAATTAAAAACATACCAGGTTTTCATTGCTTTTTAGCTGTGTGTAATTGTATAACGAAAACAAATAGAAGTCACATATATATTTGTTAATAAGTTAAAACTTAAACGAAAAAAAAAAACAAATCGATTCCGATATATCAGACATTGACGGCGGCTATACATTTCGGCGGCGGCAGCACAACAATTACTACGCAACAAATGTCAGAAAGTTACAGTCATTAGGTACAGCCATACGCATTTAAATATAGAATTCCAGTCATCAAAGCTCTTTCCCTATAACAATTAAAATTTATTATGTATTTAAAATATTTTAAAAACACATTTGGAGTGTAGTTGAATAATAATACGAATAAAAAAATGAAATACATACCATTTTATCTGATTAGAAATCCATATATGTTTTCAAAAGTGTTATTTCGTTCAATCACATTGAATCCTTCCTATGTATTGTATATTGACGAATACTATCAGATTGTCCACCTACGGTTGAAAATTTATACCTACGGTTGATAATGTACCGGTGTTTGAGTATTTTATAATTCATTACCTTTGAACGTACTATTAGGAATGAAAACAATCATTTAACGTTTTTAAAGACACAATAAAAGCTTAGTTGAAGTTGAATGTAATACGCACCATTTTATTTTGAACAGTATCATTAGCACCAAAGACTTTAAATTCCATTCCAATAAGAAAAGTATAATGAAAACATACGGCCATTTGTAAATATAAATCATATCAAAGTTAACGTAATAATTTTAAAGCACAATTAAAAACGTACCAGGTCTTCCATTGCTTTTATATAACGGAAACAAATAGAAATCGCGTTTAAATTTGTAAAAACTTAAAAAAAAAAAAGTTGAAACTTTAACGAAAAAAAAAAAAAAATTCGGAGCGAAAAAAAAAAAAAAAGAAATCAGACGTACCCGATGGCATCGTTCGTCGGCGGGTGTACAAATCAACGATTACTGCGCAACAAACGTCGAACCGTACGGGCAGGGTTCGAACCGGGTACCTACAGATCCTATCGCCTAACGCCTAATGCCTACCTACCTAACGGTCGAGTTGTTAATCTTGGCGAAAATCGGGACATTTAAACGGTTCGGTGGACGCGAAAAGGTAGATAAGGTAAGCGGACGACCGCGGAGAAGTGACGTCACGCGGAGCGAAACGTCACGGAGGAGCGAGGGAAACAGGTACCGATCGCCGCGATTGGCTAGGTGCTTAGAACGATATATATATGGGTTTTTCATCCGGTCGAATCGGGAAAACGGCTCGTCGGAAAATTCAAAGGACGGCCGAAACGGATAGAGGAGGAAAAAGGCAACGGGATGGGACCGAAGAAATAGGTAAAAAGCTCACGGGGAATAAAAAAAACCGTCGACCAATGGGAGCGCTCAGAAATTTTTTTATATAATAGAAATACATTAGTATAACAATTATTAATTTTTCAATTCTTTATAGTAAATAATAACTTAAAATAAAATTTTGATTATATTATGATAAATATCAATATTAAAAATAGGTAATTAAGTAATATTTATTTGAATCGACTACATCGATATTAAGCTATTATTCTTATAATTTAATTTATATTAAAGATTAAAAATAAAGTATTGTCCTTTTTTTTCTGTTTGTTATTTATTATTTATATCATACAAGGAAAATACATAAAAATCCATTGTGAAATCATATATGAATTTCGCTATCTCCCTAAAAAGGGTTTAGTGATACCATCGCTTATAACATGTATATAAACACATAAACACTAGCACACGTATAATAGACAACATTTTACACATTTGTGTAGTTCAGAAACCGTAAAATAAAATGATCATGTTTTACAAAGACGATCTCAGGTTACAAAAATAATTATTTGTATCCATGGAAATTGAAATGGCTATAGGTTAGAATGGTAGAAGTAATTTGATTAATTTTCGAAGCATGTGATTCAATTAACTATCGCTAATTGCACGAAGGAGCCGTACGGACAAACAACCCATAAGACTCTATTAAACTTTCACAACGACCGTGTACATACATGTATTGAACATAATATTTACATATATATCTATATACTTCATATAAGACGTTAGCGAGCATCCTAAATTCGTCGTGGGAAAGCCCTGTTGAATTTAGTTCATTTAGATTGTCTCATTATTAATTAGAGATTTAATTATACTTTAGGATACCGGGCAATTCACTACGCAAAATCTTAAACCATCTGAATGCTGCTACATTTTCAACATTTCATAATAATTATATCGCATAATAAATATATTTACGTCATACATGATGTTAAGAATCGCCGGGAAAATGTTATTTTTCTAATAATTATTTATCGTCATATTATTTACTCGTGAATACACAAAACATTAAATAGTCCATCACTCTAATTCTTGATTAATTTTGTTATTAACATGTACATTGGGTATTAAAATGAATACAATACCATAGGGGTGTAATGCCATCATAAATTATTCATTATTCACATTATTGGTATGGATTGGAACAAAAATAAAATATGCATAGATGAATTAAATTTATATATACGAGTATATATATCACTAAGACTGAACTGGTGTTGATTGCTTATACGCAGTCTAGGATTGTTATAATACCAAATAAACTAGACATTCGACAGTAACTGTTCATATTTTAATGGCTGAAAATTCGGTTTATTGAAATTTAGAATTATCTAGGGGAAAAATTACTAATTAGGATTAATGTGTTGAATATTTTGATTACAACATATATTTATTATCTTAATTGTTATTTTTAATAGGATAACCAGATAAAATATTACAAACATATTTATTATTTATATAAACACATTTAATAAATGCTGGTGTTAGAAACGTTGGAAAACATTTTTTTTTTCATCGGCTTCAGTTAAGTAATTGATATTTAAGAACTTTTGGCATTTTTGAATTATAACTATAATATTTTAGATTTTAAAATGTCTATGTATCCTGATGTTTATCGAACCCAATAATGAATTTATTAAAATGCCGTTTAACTTGGGTAACGTATCGATACACCGAAAGTAATATTCATAAGTTAAGTATAATAATGAATACCTATTTTACGGAAATCATTTTTGCTATCAATCATTTATTCATTTTAAGATTGTAATTTTTTTTTTTTTTCTTGAGTATGGTGCAAACAGTTCAGTGGTATATATTATATGAAATCCGTATAAAAAAAATATTTTAAAAATAACGATAGTTAATTGTAAAATGAATATACATATATGTACATACAAATATTAATATATATTGTATATACTAGTATATCATTTTTTAATATCATAAATCAAGGACTGATATTTTCGTAAAATAATCATGAAAAAAAAATAACTGTTAGTATACAAATACAGAGATTACAATGCAATAACTTTTTGAAACATTTATTATTTTGCGTAAAATATTTTCATATCTATAAATGAATAAAAAAAATAAAAAAAAAAATAGAAAGTTAAAACCGTTTATCGTGAAATTAGTTCAGTAGTTCAGTTATTACATCAGAAAATTTTTTATTGAAATTGGTCTCACTACAAATGGGTAACGACAAATTTAATCTAATATAATCATTGCTGTTTTATCAAAGCTTTGATAACAAAAATCTTTTGAAAAAAAACCCTAACCATTTATATCTGATAATAAATTTAAACATACCTTATTTAAAAAATAAGCAATTATAATTCATATAATGTTTTCAAAATTGTATTACAAAACATTTTCGATAAGCATTTACGGCATGAATTACGGTTAAATTTACAGTTTTAACTAATTTTAACGATTTATTTTATCTATTTTTTTTGATTTTAATACTTGGAATTTGAATATTAAAATAATTAGATTATGTTACTGTATTTTAAATATATTTAATATAAATTATTACAATAAATAATATTTATCTAAAAGCATAATATATAAATTTAAATTCATTTTTCAAGTTTTATCAATATATACTATATAGTAACATAACTTGTAGTTTTAATCATTATACAACTAAAAACCTAATTTATTATATTTAAATATTCTAAACCGATTTAACTATAACTAATATATTATGTTATCGGTACAAATTAGGCATTTATTAAACATCTGAAAAACATGTTAATACAAAATATTTAAAAAAGATATTCTCTATTTTCCTAGATATTTTAACTAAGTATTTTTAAAGATTTTAAAGTATTTTTAAAGTATTTTAAAAGATATTTTAACTAAGTATTTTAAAAGATAGTTAAAATATCTAGGAAAATAGAGAATATCTTTTAAATATTATAACTATTATTAAAAGTATTTTAAAAGATGACTGATATTACAACATACCAATGATATAAATAGAATATCTGGTGTTTTGTCTATCAATATTTTTATAGTTATTTATAATTTATTTGTAGGTCATGAATTATGTCTATCTTTGTTCTTCGACAATCAAAGACAGAACGTACTAATAACGAATGACGAATCAATTCATTCGTTGAAATTGGCGCTCAAAGTTCTTAAACTTGGTTACAACAATATCCACTCGTTATCGCCGAATTTTTTTGATTATTTATCGAATTTAGAGGAGCTCGAATTAAGTAATAATCCTTTGTCAGTTATTGATCAAAATACTGAACTTGCTTTGGGCTGTTTAAAAAATCTACAGGTAATATTAATATGATTTTCCATTAAAAGCAATTGAGAGTTATTCGAATATTTTGATTTTCAGTTCTTAGATTTGAGTTATACAGGTTTATCAGAATTCCCCGAGGGTATGTTTTCCCAAATGCTCAAAGTTGAAACACTATATCTCAACGGCAACGAGTTTCAAAAAATACCAAACGAGATACGAAGTATGCCACTGGCTTTTCTTAACATGAATGAAAATCCTGTTAATTGTTTGGACAATAAGTCATTCGTTGGTTTGGATAAAATTCAGCAACTAATTATTAGTGATATGCGTAGTTTGACAGATGTTGGAAGTGGTACGTTTTTGCCACTAAAAAAACTGAACATACTGCATATGGCTCAAAACCCCAGTCTGATCAATATTCATCCTAATGCTTTCGGAGACTATACGACAAATCACTGGCCATTGCGACAAGTATTTACCGTTATATTGAATAGCCATTGAATATTGTTATAATTTTTACTTTGAATTTCAGTTAATCATTAGTAACACCAATTTGAGCAATCTAGATTCAAATCTTTACCATTGGAAAAAACTTGATTGGTTCGATGCCAAAGATAATCCGTGGATATGCGATTGTAGACTATCGTGGTTAGCAAATTACATAAATGAAACGTTTGCTGAAATGCCAGAAGAACTTCTACATTATCGGTAGGTAGAACACTATAATATTTTTTACATTAAACTCGCTGTTTTTAATTAACTTAAAAACAAAAAATTAAATAAATAAACACGAAACATAAGATTCACAATTACATTTAAGGTATACATATAGCAAAACCGATGCTTTAAAGTTAAACTTTAAAATAGCAGCAGTTTGTATGCATTTTTCTCTGGTAATTTATTATAAACATTATTTGTTTTTACTCTCTTTTTAGGGTAGGCCTACACCAACATTTGATTCTATAATGCATCATGCAAAAGTTGTTTAATATTTTATTATATGTATAAATATTTTTTTTAATATTATTTATAGGAATTTAAATTTTTTTAAATATGAAATTAATGACAAATTGTTATAGTTTTTAAACATAATTATAAAACTGAAAATATGCAATTGGTTAACTATAATTTTAATGTATTACATACCTTTATTTGAAAGTAATAACGAGATTGATATAAATCTAGCTTGAGCGTTGTATAAATTATACTTTCACACCGACATCTTCATAAATAGTTTGATACTTGTTATAATCGTTTATTTATTCCAGGTGCCATGATCCTCGAGATATATCTGGTATACTAGTATCTCAGCTGAATAATCACATTGACTGTAACGAACCTGACAAAGTGCAACCTAATAATAACATTCACGGTCATGTCACTCGTCTCCGACATTTTATTATTGTCATCGGTTTAGTGATAAGTATCCTCGTGATTGGTTCATTGATAAACATGTGTTGTAGGGAAATCAATAAGATACTAAAGCCCAGGCTGCATGTTTCATCCAGATTCAGTTCCGGTGTGAAATACAAACCCGCAGATTTTGAAGAGACTGTTGAATCATTAGAAGTGCCAGTAAAAAATATAATGATCCATGGACGATCACCTATAGTTATAAACAACACAAATTTAAGTTGAGATTTTACGATAAAAACCATGTTTAAATCGATAAATAGTAGGAATAACTCGAAAGTCTTTAATTATATTTACGTGTTTTATGAATTTGTATTAAGATCGTAGAGAAAGATTTATATTGATTACCATTTATTACGAATTGTATTAATCAATTTAAAATTTGTTTGTAATCGGTATAATTTATATCTTATGATAAAGTGAATATATTACTATTCGTTTAGTTAAAATAAAATACCCAACATTTTAACCCATACATTGTCTCTTAACATTTGGTTCAAAACGTTTTCTGAAGCGATCTCAATTTACACATTCTTGCTCTTAGAGGTCTTTAGGGTCTTGTCACAGACCCATTGCATCGAGTAAAAGCACTTTTTATTCGTTTTTGTTAAACATCTAGTGGGCTTTTGACATAATGAGTTCGTCTCATCACATACACACGTAGCTATAATGAGGGCAGAACGTCAAGGGGTGTGTTTTTTCTTTTAGTTCATTGTTGACGAGAACCGGAAACCCTTGATGCCGGTTATTGTTATGTTCCATGTGCCAAAATGCTTTTGTATACACGAAATTGTTCTTAACCTTGTTACTAAACCTGTGTTCATATTGTTCTAAAAAAAAAATTACAAAGGAAGTGAGAAGTTTTTATCAAAATAATTTTCATAAAATAATTTTTACTTAAATGTTTTAAAATATTCAAAAAGTGTATACATATGTAACTATTTAAACTATACTGTTGTATTTAATTTATAGAGTTTAAATTAATTAAAAAACGGCTTGTATGACAGTAATTTTGTATCATTTTGAACATGGCAATCCCACCAATGCATTAAGATTTACAATGGATTTTTATCTAAAATATGCTTAAAATTACTTAAATATTTTACTTTTTAATAATAAAATTCAATATTTTTGAATATTTTTGAGTTTATATGCGTGAATAAAACATTTAATACAGCTAACTGTAGTTTATAGTCTATACTAAACAACTTTATATACCATTAATCGTTTCATAACACTTAGAATTAATTGCGTTTTAACTATTTGGTTTTACGATAGGTAATTGAACAGTACAAAACAATCGTAAAACTGAAATTACGTTACATATTATTATTATACGTATATAGCGTATTCACCAGGACGGTTTGACGCCCAATGAATATCTACTTATAAAGGTTCTCACTGAAATGTTCATAATAGCGTCATAGTCTTGAATACAGTGAATATGGTATGTATAAATTATAGTACAATATCTATTATATTAACAAATTAAAAACGATCGATATTCGTAGGTACGTGTTTATACACACCGGAGAGAGAGCGCGAGAGAAAGAGAGCATGCGCGTGCGTGAGGGAAAAAAGAAAGAAGAGAGAGAGAGATAGAGAGAGAGAGAGAGAGAGAGAATGAGAGAGAGAGTGTAAATTGTGTGAGGTGCGTGCGTATGGAATTACCATAACGGTTAATATTCATAACGGCGAGTCGTGGTATAAGACGAACAGTATATAGTATATACGAACACTTCATCTAAAGTTCCGGGTGTGCACCTCATCGTCGTCATTTAAGCGTACTGGCGGGTGTGCGGGCCGGGTTCGTAACCTCTTTATATACACAGCAGCTATGGTCCCTTTAGTATTCCGAGGCTTGGCTTCATCGGGTCGCCCCCATAGACAATGGGCTAAATGAAGAACGTAGACATGCCGCAAAAAGCATGGACCCGCCCTTTGCCTCATGCACTGTAAACATCACCACTTTACTACATACCGTATACCGTGTGTTTTATTTCGTGTATTATTTAATATATTGCATAAAAGCCGCGTGCTCAGAAAGAAAATTCAACGAAATGATTCGATTTACGAGCGCAGGTTCTCGCACACTTCCTTTCCGCGTGTACTTTAAACAATAATAATATACTTTATGCTAAACGCGCCTTTTATAAAATAATAATAATACGGTGTCGTACGACTCGGTAATACGTCGGAATGGAGAGCGGACTACATAACCGCTACTGATGCTATAACCCGATTAAACGCCACCCTATGCACGCGTGCGCGTACACTCACACATACATACACACACTCACATAGTGTACACATGTATAGATAAATACAATATGTATTCAATGTCCTCGATTCCTCATGCGCCGGTCCCCAACCAGACTGTGCACAAAACGAATCAAAACACGGGCGCCCTCTTATTATTAAAATAGAATTATGACGAGGGAAAAAAAATCGTATCCCGCCAAGTCAATATGTTTTTGGCGGACCCTTTTGAAATCGGCAACAACAGCGCCGCGTCACACAGAATCTTTCCCTTCGTGACCTGTTTGTTTTATATTAACTCTCTAAACACTGAACGCACTATATACAACCCTGCTACCGAACGAAAGGAAAATATTATTAATACCTATTATTGTACATCGGATGCACCTTAATACTTATAATAATCTTTATTATACTTTTAAAATGTTTTCATTGTGTAAAATATATGTATACGGACTATATATGCTATATAAAAATTAAAACTTCCCAGTATTACAAAATACACATTTCTTAATTTTAATTAGTATTTTAGTTGATTACGTCCTACACGCATGTTATACATGCTGTTCCACCAGGAAAATTGTATAAAATAAAAACACGTATTACAGGTGAATCGGTTTATTCCTAAATCGTGCAATCTTATCCATGCAAATGTTGGGTCTTCCAAAAAATGGAAAGATTTGAATAATAATAGAAGATATAATTTTATAGTTGAAAACAGAATTTACATTAAACGCCATCGAGAGTAAGAAGGTTAAAAAATAAATAATAGACGATAATGTCTATTATTAATCCGCTTCGTTCAACATTAACAAACTGTCAACAACACCCCTCAGGGATCGTTAGCTATAATTTCCAAAATGTTTTCACTGAACTGCAGTAACCACAATTGATGGCTTTAGCTTCTGAACAACTTTGTAGTTGTGTGAGAAAGAATCCTTTACAATGTCAGCGTTTGATTTCGGCAACACATACGTATACAAACAAGACCAGTTTTTCTTTTTTACTTTTAAACGGTTCTGAACGTTACTTCATTTTTTGAATTTTTAAAAATTGAACTACCGTTGTGCGCAACGCCTTAGATGGTCGTGATCTTTTTTTTAACCATTGGTCTCTTAATATTGTATTGCAATGTTTACTCTGTTTGTAATGGTAACATTATGCAAATACGTATTTCTACGAGAGTTATTTAAAATGTTCCCACTTTTCCAGAAAGTAATACGCGTGTGTGCAGACAACGAACGGAAAATGATTAATATCTCGCTTTCCCGCACATGGGTGGAAACTCTAAAACAAATTGTTCAAAAATCCTACTGTTTTATGTTTGACAAACAGTTGACAGTTTGACGAGGCACGCGTCACGTATGACTTTATATAAGTATTGTAGGATAGACGGTGCTTAAACGCTAAAATTAATGTTACACGCAATAATTGTAAAGGTACGGTAGGGCCGCGAGTTCTTCGGACATTGCGGGCAATTTAAAGAAGTAATAATTGGCTTCGGGCACATTGACGGCTAATTAAGCGGCATTAGAACTCTGACATTCTCGTATTACCACCGGGTTTCTGGATCCCGGCCGACGCGCACCGCGGCTGACGGACGGCGTGCGTGCAACTCGAGAGCGACACGCGCCGTTTACTGTACGGGCTTCCCCTGGGGACTCGCAAACGGATTTAATGGGCAGCCGTTATACGTTTGCTTGCCAGAAAACATGAACCTGACTGTGATACACCGGGTTCGTCGTGCACTACGCCGATTTGAGAATCGTTGCAAACGTAATAACATTCCTTATCCGGTCGGTGATAATATATTATATTTTATTCTATTCTATGTGAATGTCATTTAAATTATGACATTGCAATTTATATTTATTATAAATTATTTATAAATTATTATATTTATTTGTCGTAGCCGAACAAATAACATAAATGTCGAATCAGGCATTTTTCTGAATGCATAGAAAAATGATCAAAGATTCAATTTTTATGCAATTTTTTCTATTTCACCTAATCGTATATTACCTATTGGCCAGTGACGCCTCTAAAGGAGGGGGCAGAGGACCATGTCCCCCCCCAAAGAAAACCGGCGAATTTAATATAATATACACTTTTATTATTTTTTTTTTTTTTTGTTTTTTGTTTATTTGTTAACGGGCTTGGCCCTATTCAACAGTTTAACATAATACAATAATACATAATTTAAAATAATTAATACAATGACGTAATTAAATTAATATAAGATATATAAGATATATAGATTTATTGTTGAAGTTTATAATATTATATTATATTATATTAGTATACTAGATATCGTTTAATTATAAATTCTCGTTAGTAGCATGGTATGATATATTCATATCACAAAGATAATACTTACATGTTTAGAAAATTATGTGAAATATTTAATGTTTAAAATCACAATATAGGAATCAATTTACTAAGAACAATGAGAACATACCCGATTAGTAACACGTGTAAATAGGTACGTCGCCGCCGCGAGTAGGATCTTATGACGTCACACGTTATTTTAAAGACGTCGTAATTCGAAAACTATTCAACGCAGAAAAATATTATTGGTGTCATTTTTTTTGTCAGATTTTTGTGAATTTTTAAATATATGTCAATTTTGAGTGTTTTATGGTGCTTTAAATTTTCGTGTTGTACACTAGTACACCAGTTCGTTGTACGTACTTGGTTTTCCAATAGGGACTCTCGGGTTTTCTATTTATAAATCTAATTTGGTTGATTTCTTATCGTTAATATGTTTAACGACTATAGTCTTCAGACATCTCAGCTATCTCCATATCATGAAACAGACCAATAATAAATAAATGGAACATTTTTATAATATTTTTAACTAATTATGTTATTATATATTTATTATTATTCTGCAATTGTATACAAAATAGATTATTATTTTTCCAGTATTCAATAAGGATTATTTTGATAAGGGTCTTGAATAATATCTCGCGTACATTTAATTTTCATAATTTAAAATGTATTGGTATTTCATTTTTGTACTGTTGGTCGTTGGTTAATTGATCAATACTTTATTATTCGAGTATTTATATTAAAATCAGAATAACAATAAACTATTAATCATAATATTTATAAAAAAATATAGTATCAAATATATTATATTTAACTTTTTATTAATTTCACAGCTCGTAATAGTGAAGTTGTATAAACATTTAATTCTTTGACTATTCTCGAAGCATTTTTAGTAAACTATCTGATTTGTTTATATAGATATATTACAAACAATATGGAACCGAGCAATGTTGTCATTACTCGAGCAATTTGGTCCTACCCGAGTAGTTTGAACCTTGAGTTGAGATAAATAATTGTCAAACTTCTAATAATATACTATAAAATATTTTACTAATATTTTTTTTTTAATTTTATTAAAATTCAGAACAAAGTATAAAATATTAGTATAATATTTCTTATTCACTATTTATATTATTCTATGTTATATCTATTGTTTTTTCATATTACATTGATAAAAGTACAGTTATTCCGATACAATTAGACACAAATATATGAACAATAATTGATATTTATGATTAAGCAATCGAGTTTTCGTTATTTATTTTAGTGGTTCAAATTGTTTGCGCTAGACCAAATTGTCCGGTATTCCATATTGCCCGTAACATAAATATATATATTTATGATATGGTAGGTATATAATAATGATATTCCATTATTACATGGCTTTCAATTTATTATTAAAATTTAATTGAAAGTACAATGCATTTTACTTCCACGAAAAACTAAATAATTCCATGCATATTAATAATATATATATACATATATCATATTGTACAGATAATATCGTTAAACGTTTCAAGATTAAAATGAACATAGTACATAGCAATAAACTGAATTATAATATTATATAAAGTAAATAAATTTCATATCATAAAAATTCGGTTATTTAACATTAAAAAAATCTAAAAACAAAAACTCCGGATAATGCTAAAATAAATAATAACCTATTTCCTTTTTTCTTCATGAACATTGTTGATTATTGATTTCAAATTTTTATGTTTTATTATTAATCCGTAAATAGCACTCTTATTACAATAATTGAGTTTAGTGTTGAACTGAAAAAATATTTATTTTGACTTGCAATATAAAAGTGGGTCTCCCTGCATCCGTATATTGATGAAATTTAATAAATAAATCGATTAGAGTATACCATTCTATTTGGTCAAAAAAATTATTGTGGTCGAATTACACGGTAATTCAATTTTAACGCGTACACGCTATAAAAAGGATGCACGTATAATGAAGTTCTTGGCTAGTGTAAACGACATTATTACATGGGACTTTAAGCAAAATATCGAAATTTACGCGGATAAACTGAGTTTAGTTCAGCCTTTAAATTGCCAATCACTGTCCCATTATATTGAGAGGCGACCGGAAATCCCTAGAGACGAAAATCGGCTTTAGAATAGTGGTCTCTGCTAAACTTAGGGAGTGTATACACTATACACATACTGTTGTTGTTAAGGGTTGTTAGAAGAAATATTTTGTGGAACTTTTAACCAACATTCATCGTTGTGTATAATACACATACATTTATGGCTGTATAAATCGTATTTATGTTCTTATAAAATAATCTTAAGGCTTAACATAAGAAAAATATGTATACATATAAATATTTAATTGCTCAAGCATTAATATATATTGAATCTAATGCTGATAGTTAATGAAGTAATATTGATTACAAATAACTAAAATTGTATTTAAAAAAACTACTAGGTAGGTAGTTAAAATTTACATAACATGCAATGCTATTTAAACATTATTTATCAATATATTTTTTCGTATTGTTTAGAGTGTTTATTTTTTTACAAAAAAATATTTACTAGCTGACCTCGACAGACATTTTTCTGTATTGGCCAAATTGAAAAATAAATTTGTAAACTTTATGTATAAAGCCAAAATGTCATGTTAACTATAAATACATTTCATACATTTATGTTTGAAATTAAAATAATTATGAAAATAATTAATTTAATCCTTGAAAGTTATCACTTTGCCTATTTCAATGCTTTTTGGCTCATACATTTTTTTACGAAAAAATATAATCACTTTGCATAACCATATGTCGATGCGTGATACGCGATATTATGCCCAAGTTGAAAAACTGCCGTAATTTGTATTACTCTCGGTAAACGTTGCAAATAAACAACCACATAGTTATCCAACAGCCTAAAACAATATTTATGAATAACACTTTGAATCGGAGACGTATTCCTATTGGATATTTTAGTTAGTTTTTTAATCCTGTATCAGTCACCCTTTAGAGTTTGAATTAGTAGCACTTGTGCAAATTTTTTTATATTTTTTTCTGCAAAACCCTTAAATGTAAAACTATTAAGGAAAAATTAAATTAAATTAAATTAAATTAAAATGTGTGGGTGTATATAAATTTTATCTAAATAGTTTATTTTAAATAAAAAAAAAAAATGTATAAAGTAGTTTAATTGCAGAGAGAAAGTAGTCGAAAAATATTGTAATTATGAATTTAGATTCTGGGCTTAAGAATTGATTTTATATAAAAGAAAATATTTCGATAAAAGTGAACGCATAAGCTCATATTTTATTCTTCAAATAATTGTATGTTTTTTAGTAATATAATTATGGGCATTAAATGTTAAATGTATTTTAAAATATCGGCATATTTCGCTTACGTTAATTTTTGAAAAGGTTTAAAATAGTTTAATTAAAGTAAAATATTCTTGCATTATTATATATCATTAATGATTGAAATTAATATATATTTTTTAAAAATCTTGTTTTCATATCTATGTCTTGCAAATATGCTAATCTATGCTAATACACATTCATCTATATGATATTCTGAATAAAGTTTAATTTTATAATTATAAATCGATTTGATGATGAATTTGAATAAACAAATTATACGTTAAATTTATATATATATATATATATATATATATACACTATTCAACTGTACCAAACTGATCAAAATCGTTTTTAGAATTTTATAACATTACTATTTTAAAATAATACGATAAATAATATGATGAATGATAATATAGAACAAATAACACATAAGAAAAACACAAGTATTTAATTCTAGTGTCCAAAATGTCCTTGTTTAACCATCTTTTACGCTTAACGGTAACATATTATTGAAATGACTTAATCTTTGCTTTCAAACCATTACATGATAATATAACTGTTATAATATGTTTATTCGTTCCAGTGAGCTAGTAAATTACAATTTATTTTTATTATTTACCTATCTATTACGAGAAAAATTAATTGTTTTATTTGAAAACATTAAGTAAATGATTTGAATCCTTTTTATTTGACATTTAATTTAATTAAATACATAGACTTTAATACGTTAGTTTTGTGTTATAAAATATAATGAGATTTTAAGCTATTAAATATCAAATTAGGTACATTTTTATAACAAACAAGTCACTTTTAAATTTAGATTGAGTTATTGACTTATTAGAAAATAAAATCTTAAAATCTGTAATTGTTTTATTCAAATAATGCCAGTATTTAAAAAGGAGGAGTTCAAGTTTAAATTTTATAAACCATTGGTAAATAATAATTGTGTTTTAGGTAATTTTTACGTTTTGAAGCCTTATGGCTTACATTTTGATAAAACTTTTTCAGTGTTGATTATCATTATTGTTCTTTAATTTGATTTAAAATGTTTACTTAAATATTTAAATAAAAATACATACTGTTCATTATTTTATTTAAACTTAAATTTTTATAACATTTTTATTAAAATACTAATATTAAATAAATACATAAAAGTTGGCCAGCAGATGCAGATTTTGAACAAAAAGACAGATCAATGTAAGGCATATATCAATTGTGCCGAAAATCACAGGTAAAAAAATAAAAATTATGGGATAGGAAAAAGGTATACCTACATCAATTGCGCCGATCGATTTTTAAATATATTATTATATAAACATGTATAATACTATGTCTACTGATTTCAAAACTTACAGATTAGCATTTTTGTATATTTGGTAAATAAAGAACTTACAAATAAGTTTTGCAGCTATGGTTTTTACGTATTGTAATCTAATAAGTAGAGTATCTATATCTTATATCTATATCATAGGTACATTTGAAAACCATTATATTATTTTATTATTTGAATATAAAATTATAAAAATTAAAACTGACCAAGACAGTTTGTGTCATTGTCAAATGCTCCGACGCAATTGATGTATACTTTTTAAATTATACCTTTTTGATACCAGCGCAATATATGTATACTATACAGGTAGTGTCCTTAATCCGGCGCAATTGACGAACACCGTCAATGTATTGTATGAGCGGATGCTTATATTTCTAATTACATTCTATAATGTTTCTATTTTTTGTCTGTAAACTCAATAATTTATTCGAAAAAAAAACAATAATTGTATCATATAATGATTATTATGTGTAGCGCTACAGATATTGACAAAGACCTAAATAGTCCAATTGTCTATATACTGCAATTAATTATAAATATTTACTGTCTAATAAATGGTACTATAAGTCGTTATAATCTTTATAAATTACATGGTAAATTAAAAATCAATCTGTAAAATTTCAAGGCCAAAATCACAAAATTACCTTTATTATCAAAATAATTGTAAACGGTAAACTATGGTTGATCGAAAGCATTTATAAAGATTTTAAGCAAACAACTGATAAAATTAAAAAAAATGATCTGTGTAAAGTATTCTTCTTGTTAAATTGTTGATTTAATTAGATGAAGTATAAAACTCATCAATGTTTATAAATTTCTCTCTTTGCCCGGAATATGAAAAATAATTAAATTAAAGCTGCGGTTCAAATTGAACTTTTGAAGTATATTAAAGTAAAAGTGTTTAAAATATCATGATAAGAATTTTGAATAGTTCATTAAGTAGAATAACTTGTACAGTTAGTGTATAATTTACTGTTATGAAAAACCATAATTATTATTTATGTAAACTAAAAATTCACGGTTTATATTTTATTGGTTTAATTACTTTTCAATAACATATTATTGAGCAATACATAAGAGTGATAATTTGATGCTTATGAAATAAGGTGTAACACCCATCATAGTCTAACACAGTCTATATGTATTATATTATTTTTAAATTATATAACTGAAAAATTAATAATACGTCATGTATTACGATAGTCATTATCGTTAATGAGAAATAATTGAAAATGTATTACAATTAAATTACAATTAAATCATACAATGGTTTCTAGTGAAAATCTTTAAGCGTTTTAGTATAGTTAATTGCATATATTTAAAACGTTACAAAAATTATTGAATTCAAAAACTCATTATGAGCGTAATCACAATTTTTTTTATAAAAATGTATTTCGAACTGTAAACAAATAAATTGACTAGGTTAAATAACGGAATCCTACATTTATTTAACATAAGTAATACTAGAATGCAGGTTGACATTTTAACCACAATGGGTTGATCTGTAGATTTGTGGTCTAGAGATATATTATGCGCGTATATATCTTATATAAAAATCCAAATTTATAGGGGGTAGGAAAAACCATGATACATTTTTGAGGAGATCTATTTTATTTTTGCCACTGTATCTTATTATATTTTTAATGATTATTATTTTTTAAATTATTAATAACTATTAATTTATATCGATAAATCACAATAAAATTTGGGCGTTCTAATGTATAATTATAGTATTAGATTGAAGTGTACTGATTAATTTTTCGTAATTACTTTTATTTCAACACTATATAACACTATATAAATACACTTACTATTTAAATATTTAAGTGAAAGTATATTTAAATAAATATTTATACATAATACATTTTATGATGTAAAAGAATCATCACTTACGAACAAATGCAATTAATCAACTATCAAACATATCAACATCAGAACTAAGAAAAAATTAATTAAAACATTAGTATGCTGTTAATGGGGGTGAGACTTGGACCATCAGGAAAATTAAAAGGAACCATTTAGAAGCAAAGTAAATATGGATCCAGAGAAAAATGAGCAAAACATCAATGATCAAAAGAAAATTAAACGAAGAACTGTTAAAAGATGTGGAAGAAAAAAAAGAATACAATGAGATACATATTAAAAAAAAAAAAACAATATCAAGAGGACACTTGTTTCGATATAACTTATTAGTTTATTTTATTTTTTAAAAGGAAGATCTTGGGAAAAAGAAATAGATGTTACCCAAAAACTGTATACTTCTAAGACCTCAAGTAGCTCATGGATATCATACCCTATTCACAGATAAATAAATTTATAAACGACAGAGGTATGTAGTTATCGTAACAAGGCGCACCCTTTAAATGACTGATATATTTGTATTTATACAAATATAAATTTATAAATCGTAAATAATTTAAAATTAAATATAATTGTATGTTTAAAATTTTTAATTATTTAAATAATGAAATAATTGTTTACATAGGCGCAAGTAAGGGGGGGGCTAGGGGGGCTTAGCCCCCCTAAGAATTGCTGTAGACCCCCCAAAAACAAATGATTTTACTATATGATCACATTATAAATTACAATGTAATTTCGAAAGAAATATCACTTTTCGCGCGTAACGAATGATTTGAAAAATGATAATCGAATTTCCATTGATGCGTCGAGAACCACGTGATCACGCTAATCTGAAGAATAGTTGGTGGGAAATGTGCAACACTGATGTCTGATAAGAAACTAAATACCTTTAGTAAAACCGAAAGGAGAATTAAAGGCTTAGTATAAGAATAATAAAAAAAATTGATGTCAAAAAAATACCAATGTGTTAATATAATATTAGATGATTATGTGAATTTTAATTTAGATGGTATATAATATATATATATATTTATGTACCTATATATGTTTATGTTTATTTGTAATTCATGTTGCTGCAGCAAGGTAAATTTTTTTAGTGGTTTTGTAATAATTTAAAAGCATCATAAGAGTATTCAGAATCCTGAACTGAGTTACGGCTTCAGCCCCCCCAAATTTCAAACACTATTTGCGCCTATGATTGACTAATGTATATGTTTTTACTTGTAAAGTAATTATTGTATTCTATATTAAACACATATTGTTCAATAATAAGAATGTTGCTTTCCAGAAATTACTCGCAAAAAAATGAGAATAATAATAGTATAATGTATGGTTTTATATATATTTTATATAATAAAACATTACTGTCAAATATTAATTATTGTCATTATATATTAAGTAGTGAAACATAATTAAAAACGGAATAATAATAATAATATACCATATAGCAACCATTTTGTTAAATATGAGTAAAATTAATGCAGAATACAATTGTTTTTTTTGTTTGTTTATTTAATTATTAGTATAAATATAATAATTAGTTCTAAAGTCAACGATTACAAATGTATATAATATTCATTAAAATTATATTAATCCGCATTATAAAAGTGTTATTTATTAAAAATATATTTATCAAATATGTATAGGATCGAAAAAATAATATTTTTGAAAATAAAATGTTATTATGTTACATATTATATTATGGATTTATGGATGGCATTTGTTTATAATTAATTTCGTGCAATGATGAGCTGTTTGACAAAAAATAAATCCAATTTAAAAGTCATTCGCCGCGAAATGTCAACTATACCAGTAGCGATTACATTCATCTATTGTAAATGTGACCTTTGGGGTGCTGCCACTGTTAATTTTAAATGGCAACCTCAAAATTGACAATTAGCGGCTACCGTATTGCGTATTATAGTGTTACTAAGCAACTAATTCAAACCAAAAACGAGCAACATCAAATACTAATCGGTTTTTTTATTCCTTAAAAATGCCATTTATTTATTTAGGACGAAAACAGATTTATATAGATTTATATATTTATATATATATTTCAAAAACCTATTACTATAAATTATCATAAAAAAAAAAAAAAAAAAAATACAATAGTTAAAATTAAAATAAAAAATTTAGTTTTATAATAAAATAAAACGTGGACTATTATCGTTTTATTTGACCAATCTAGAGTTAGGCATAAAAACTTAAAACTATTTTAATTTATTAAAATTAAAAATAATCAATCGCTCATTATTATTATAATTGAATAAAGTAAAAAATTCTATCAGATTTTTCATTTAGAGCTTTAGAATAATCGTTACAGTCACATTTTAATAATATTTTTTTTAATCGATGTTGTTAATGATAATCTAACAAAGATAGTGGATCGGAACAACCATCACGGTTTCTATTATTACCCTACGTAGTAATAAGACTTGGTTAAATTCTTACGTTACGCAGATAAAGCACGAATAGTCTGTATAAAGTACTTGATGGAAATTATGTTTACAATGGGATGTTTTTATTAAAATTTAATTAGAGAACGAATGAATAACGAATAGAATGGTTTTACTTTTTATTTTTCACACGTTATACCATGTGTTCCCTAGCGATTGGATCAGCTAAATTTTAAGATAATGTAATATGAGTGTAATGTATTGTTATTTCATATAATAACACGAACATGTTTTATTTGATGCACAAGAATAATTATTTTTTCTGAGTTTTATTTCAAATCAGATACAAAGCAAATCAAATATTTCAAATACAACTTTTTACTGTCTTTGAATTAAACAAATTATATCTAAACAAATAAATAATTGAACATTCTTAGATGAGTGGTAAATTATTATTTAGAATAAGCTTAACGGATTTAAAGAGATTAAATTAAAGTACATTTTAAAGGTTAAACTTTCTTTACTAAATTAAAAGCTGAATTACGTAAAACTTACGTTAAAATTAAGTAAAATTAAATTAGTTGAATCTTCAAATCGTTTTGGTAGTATGGTTGCAAATTCTTGGCCATGGTAATTTTCTTTTAACATCTGGGCCATGGTAAATATCTCAAATTTAGAATTACAATTTTAAACTTCATTGAAAATTGTAACAGTCTTATATTTACAGACTATATATTTATATGGTGATATTATGAATTTCAATAAAAAATATTTCAGGATCTAATAAATAACAAAAGCGCGTAACTCGAAAAGAAATAATTCCATATCAAACTGATAAATACATTTTTTATAACCAATAACTTTTACAAAACAACAATTATGATTTAGAGAATTATAGAATTTAAATTATAAAAATAATAATTAATTTAGATAATAATATAGGTAACGTATTAGTTTGATAATGAAACAACATTTAAAATAATATTGCTAAAATTTTATTTCCACAAGTATATTTATGATTTTTGAGTATGAATAATGAAGTCGATAACGCCTTTAAAAAATATTTATAAAAATATTGGTAAATTCATAACTTTATTAAAAATATACACACATAATTAATTCGTGGTAGTTTAATTAAATATTTGTAAGTTTTTTATCAACTTTTAAAAAATAAAAAAATATTATTTTTTATTATGACATTAGTGAAAATTATTTCAAAAAATATTTAACATAATGAAATCATAAATATTTAAACTTACCATGTATTGTTTTTAGACCAACAAAATCACAGAAATTTGTCGATAGTACATGATATGATCTTAAAATTTGTATTTGATAAAAATATTAAATCATTATTTAAATATTGTGTTTTTATTTATTGATTGCAATTTGTTGATATTTTGGTGCAATAATATACTGCATAATTAAACTGTAATATTATACTTTTTGATTTAACTAAATAATAAGAATATTAAATTGTGATAAATTATAATAATTCACTGAAATTCTTAGACCAAAACGTATTTGCTCTTTGTTGCGCAGTAAATCTCATAATGATGATGAGCAAAATTTATAATAGTATAAAATATGTATAACAAATTATTATATTAGTTCAGACCTATAAGTTATATATAATCGTAATTGATATCTTATAGTAATTTAGTCATACAATTATAGGGTTTTTTTGCCAAGAATATATTATACTCGTAACATTAAAATTTTGATTCTGAAAAAACATACTATTATTCTATAAGGTAGGTACTATAGTTTTAAATTATACAAGTTCATAAAAAAATATGTGTTGATTATTACTTTTAAAATGTTATAGGAACAATGAAATTATCTTGATAACTATTCTAAGTCTTCTTAAAACTTAAATCTTACATAGAATATTGTAAACTAATTAAATAACTTTAACTTTTAACTTTCTTCCTTCACTCTCGAAAATAACCCTTTTTAATGGCCTCAATATTTAACTAACTCAAATTATATACAAACTACAAAGCCCAGAAGCTTCCGTAAATGTCTAAACATTTTAAAATATAAGGTGTACTATAGAATGTATTCCTAAATCTGTTTCTTGGTTAATATCATTTTTATATTTGGTAACAAAATTACTCATTAAATATAAGATCTTATACTTGAAAATCGTAATTTTTACGACTTTTCTAAAAAAAAAAACCCATAATTATTAATATACAGGTATTTTAAATAATTTAACTGACGATTTGTATATGTTAGAGTCAAAATATATAACATGATATTGTACGAGTATATAATGACTAGACATTTTATAAAATGCCAAATATCGATGGGCAATGTGTATATTTTATACTTAAACTAGACATTATATAAAGTAATAAACACGTTTTAGGTAATGTATTATTAATTTAATCAGAAATTATTTTTGCAAAAAAAAGTAGTTGATGTTGTATCAAAAAGTATCGGTATGATTTCAAATTATATCAGTATTAACTATTATGTGTTAGTCTGTGACAATACAATTGCGAGTGCAGTAAAATTTCGTAAAATACAACGGAACAATTTAATATCGAATGAAAAAAAAAAATTAAAAAATAAATCTGCAAAAGCTCTTGAAGCAATTATATGCAAGATCACAGTACACAGTATGCAAAAGAAATATTTTTCGCTTAAATGAGATTCCACATGAAAAAGAAATGGCATTGCGATCAATTGCGACTAAGCAATCAACAGGGAAGTGAACAGGGATTAAGTGCTGAAATGTTTACACATTGTACAAAAAAAAGTATTGATTATTATTATATTGCATAAAATCAATTTATCATTTTATAAAATATCTAGACATTTTATGAAATAACTAGTCAATGTATACAACTAACAATTATTATTATTTTGTTTAAAACTATAAAGTATTCTATAAAATGACTGTATTTTACACATTGACTGTAACATATATAATAATAAAACAGTGGAGAACGATGTTGAACCATATTTTGTTACATTGTGTTATTTAAAAAAAAATATTTATTTAATTTATACATGAGTATTTTTTATAATTTTTTGATATACTTAATTTATTGAAGACTAAAAATATAATATGAAAATAAAAATTTCAGTTATTTTCATGAAAGAAAAAACGATAAATTATTTTAATTATTAGTATTCTAAAAATCATGATTCATAAATGTATTCAAAAAATAATAATAAACCAACAAATATTTAAAATAATACTCAAATGTTTTTAAATTATTATTTATTAAAATATATTTTATTATTGGTAAAGTTTATACATATATATATATATATATATATATATATATATATATATATATTTATAAATATAGATATAATATAGTGAATTATACTATGCACAATGATTCTACAATGTTTAAAACGTTTTATTTACTTATAGATAATTTGATACAATTAATTAATACAATAGATCATAGAACAAAATAATTATTATTATCAATTCACAAAAAGGAAATTACAATTATAATTTATTACTACTATTAAAAACAAATTGCGTGCAATAAAAATATCAAACTCGATCTACTATTTAATAAAATGTTATTAAATCATAAAATACATACAAGTATAAATTAAAAAAAAAATTTCATTTTTCGCTTTTCATAAAACAGATAAGTTTGAAGGTTTAGATATTATATTATTTTAAATACGTTTATTTTAATATAAATACTTTGTATGGTGAATACTGTAAACTGAAATAAATTTTTTATTTTTACGTCTCAGCTTTATTAATTTTTCCTGGGAATCTCATAACGAGATAGAGCCTTTTGTACTTTATGCTCTCGCAGAAACAGCACACCCGTTTACCATCCTAATTGCTGACAATCCCAACTTGTTTAGTGATATAACACTTAAATCTCTGTTTTCCTACTGAAACCGCCAGGATGAAGGGTTCCAGCATGGCCACCACCAAGCCAATGCGAAAGGACTAGCACCGATCAATGCAGCCAATGAAACGCGTCGAAGGGACGGTCTTTAGGGGTGACTAAGTTACATATAATGCATGCGCATTTACTGGTTTTGATGTAGTAAATCGCGAATCATATTCCGACGAGTATTTTAGTATCTCATCGTCGTTACTATTATATAGTTAAAGTAAATTGAACACAGAAAAATGCTAGAAAACCAACGAAAATTATCTCCTGGACATTCAACATCATTTTTAATTGAAGATATATTATTCAGATCAAAGAACAACAGGCCAAATCCAGAGGTATATTATTCAAACGTTTGCAAGAAATTATTTATACACATCAAAATATCATATAAACAATAAATTACATATTTTAAAATTCCAAATTTTTATCATATATATTATAATATATTTTTTAATCGAGACTTCAATAATAAATATTTCAAACAAAACCCGTACTACATCAAACATTTCACATTTAATTGCTTTTATTATTTTACATTGCACTACGTTTTTATTTTAGTTGTTCAGAAAATAAAAATATTTAAATATTGGTACTATTTAATTTAATAAATTTATTTAATATTTACTATTTAATTTAGATAAATTGTTAAAATTTACTTTATTTTTTAACATTTTTTACTATCAATACTTTTAATAAATATTTAATTAGATGTAAAAATGTTGTTAATATTCTATGATTAAAATTTAGTAAAATAGTGTTTTATTTTAAATACAAATAATAAATCATAAAACATTTAATTTAAAAAAAATTTATATAACAGAGCCGATTTAATGATGTTTAAATTATTACTTCTTAGTATACTAAAACAATATTTTAAAATTTAAAATTTTGCACAATTTAAACAGATGTTTAAAACTAATAAAAATAATAAATTTAATTTCTCTTTGTAGTAATTTAAAACTAATACTATAAAATCAAAATCTTACTAATTTACAATAATCTATTGAATGTTATGCAATTATAACTTATAGTAATAAAACCATGGTTGAAATTGTATACCTTCAAAATTGAATTTAAGTAAACATCTCATTTTTTAAAGCGACAACACTTACGCCAATCCACGATAATGAAGCCTATTGCAACTTAACTTAACTTCAGAAAAGGTAAACTGGGTAATGTTTTAAATATATAATAAAACTTAAAATTATAAATATAAATTATTATTTTAATTTAGTAATTATAAATGCGTTGTAATGAATATCATGCATTGAGTACTACAATCAAATTAAAGCATGAAAAATTAAATACTAGTTTCATACAAATTACCGTAGATTGTAGCTGTCTTTTAAATTCATAATGAAATGAGGATATCTGCAAAAATTCAAGAAAACATTCATAATTTAACTATTGATATAAAAAAATGTATTTAACTAATAAAGTGTACCCAGACGCTAATAACTACAAAAAGTCTATAATGAATTAAATACAAAAAAGTTTTAACTGAACTGTTGACTTAAAAGTTGTTTACCCTACCTTTATTCACATTTAAACTTTGTGTAATATTCTTATTGAATGAACATTTGAAAATATCATAAATAATATATAATTCTTATTAACCTAGTATACGATACAGACATAGAGCTTTACAATGAATAAACAATTATATAGTTACTTTCAAATCTATGTATAATCTATATAAATTAATTTAGTTATGTATATTTTAAGTTATAACTTATAACTTATAAGTACAGATGTACTCTGCTATATTAATTTCAATAAGATTAGTTATATTAATTGATTTATTAGGTATGATTAATACCAAAAAACATAATTTCAAATACTATTTACTAGACTCGCAGCTAATATTTAGAACTCTAAGCTACAGGAATTATAATTGTGCATCAAGTTCAAAACATAGAATATAGTTTTCATGGATTTTTAATCGAAGCCACTTATATATCCTGCAATTTCTACATAATTGTAAATTCTTTCTTAATATGTTTTATTATTTAATGGTAATTATTATAAATTATGATTCATAAGTTTGGTTGAATCAATTTTAAGTTTTAATTTTGATGATTTAATTAAAAATATTTATGCATCAGTTGTATTTATCGTCAAATAATAAACATTGAATGCATTTTATTTGCACTTCCCATCCGTAAGCGTGCGTAGACAATATTTAAGGGGCCCATTTTACTGTTTTATTTTTTAAAAATCTACCTATAATCTCATAAACTATACTTTAAAGTATCAGAATTTAATATTAATTGGTTAGTTATTTCCAAACATAAATATTTTCGGATAAAATCTTTTCAAGTTAAAATGGTAATTAAAAATTAGTGTTGGATAATTAAAACGTATTAAAATCCATAATATTTACCGTATATACTGATACAAGACGATAACATGATTTATCAATATTAAAAATGATAATAATTACATTATTTATTCGTGTATTAAATGTATTTATTTTATATTATTTTTATTAAATTACATGTTAATAACACAGTAAAATTATATTTCATACACTATGAATTATCGTTGTATATATATCTGTAACATGTTCGTAGTCTCAAAAACAAATAAATTAAAATTGGTAAATGTATAAAAAATATATTATTATCAATATAAATATATACTATTTAGTTAACTAATATATATATATATACTAGTACTAAGTAAATAAATAATATTAATTAATTTATAAAATAATGATAATAATAAATAATAATTAAAAACAAAAAAAAAATTATTCATTTTTTTTAGGAAACTATAATAGTATTTAATTGTTTGTTAAAATTATATGCTTATTTTTTACACCTCGCTAATAATGTAAAATTCACTGAGATTAAGTAAAGTTAGGTATAAAAAAACTTCTCTGACTCGATTAAGTGACACACGTTAGAATTGTGTAAGAAACTGTGTTATATTAACAATTTGATTGATTTTTATGATTTAATTTTAAGGGCTTACTAAACGTGGATGTAAATACCCTCCAGTCAAAAATTCTTGTAGTGAAAAATTATTTATTCCGTAGAAACTCTTCTTTCACTTTAGGAGATATAAAGTTAATCATAGATACTGACTTTATCTTAACTTGTGCAAGTTATTCTTACTGTCGTTAAAAATTCCAATCAACTTTGCGACATACGAATGGTTCATTCTCATCTATGAGGAACATTACAAATTGTATTCGAACTTCTATATGTCAAGATAGATTTACCAATTTATCAATCATTTATATTGAATGGGATTTGTTGAATGAATTTCCCAATGATATAATTTTAGATAAAGTTGCAATTTCAAATTAATGGTTACAATTATGATATGTAATATAAATATATTTCATATAAGTATCTAAATGTTATTTGTTTAACTAAAAATATTTTTCATTTTAGCAATAGATGCATTATAATGTATTAAATTTAGGAAAGTAGATGAGAAATATATGATATTGGTGCATGGACAGGAAGTGTGGTAGGCAGAGTTCTTCCCCCCTACGATTCATTTAAATAAGTAAAGCTCTTTCAAGTTCAAAACTGAAATTGCATCTATACTTATACCCGTAGGTACGTATGTGGTTAATTACGAGTACGAATAATTTTATTAAATTTCAATCAACCAACCCTATTTTTTTAATACCTACTGCTATATCTTGACAACATTTTACACGAAAGAAACTAACATAGTTTTAATTTTGATATTTAAAGAGATTAGATGCAATATTTGTCTGTATTTGTTTATCTATTAAACACATAACTTCAAAAGTTTTTTATTTCAAACGTACCGATCTGTGCAATAAAAATTTTAAAACTGATTTGACTTCATTATTAAATCTACTTGAGAACGAGCGTCTTATTTTTTAATTTTATAAAATAAATAGAATAAAAAAATAGTCCCATTCAATAAAATCGATTTTAAAATATACATAATTAAATTTTTTATAATTCAAGGTAAAATGAGAATGCCGTTCTCGAGTAAACTTAAAGATAGCTTAAATCAGTTTTAAAATAAAAACCGTCTAGATCCCTATATTCCGCGTGTAGATAGAACTATCCTTACCATACGTAGGGACAGAAAATTACCGCTTTCATTTAGTACATGTGGATTTTATGAAAAATCTGAAAACCGATCCCGTGTTGCACAGTAAAGACTGGAATTCACGCACTCCTATGTTCACTACTACTTAACTATTAAGTAGAAATGCGCAAATATAAATAATTTTAAAAACCTGCTTCCAGGTCACCAATCACGAAAGAAGTCGAAATCAACTGCCACAAAGTCCAGAATGTTTTCCAATGCTACCATCAGCAGTAGCTTCTGCATATCTATCATATCCAGCACATTACATGCACAAAAATTCTATTGCAGAACCATTTTTCATAACCCCTCAAGGTAAATTTTATAATCATTCTAATACTTGTTGTTTATTTGTTTCAATTTAATGCTAGATGCGAATAGAAAATAAATCATACATAGGTAGTCGTCGATCTTTTTGATTTGTTCGACTTAAAAAAATTGCCACGAGCCACTCTTGTGTTATTATTTTTATCATTTGGAAATTGATTTAAGTTTAAAAGTCTTGGGCAATATTTAAAACAATTTTGATTATCTCAGTTGCACTTTATATTTTAAATAAACAGCTCACTATGCGAGATTTTTATCTCAATTAGTTTTCAGTCATTTAAAATAGTATTTTGAATCACAAAAAATTAGTTAGTTTTGCAGAGGTATTTTCTATGCTAAAGATATTTTTATCTAATGAAGTATAATCTAAGACATCAAAAAAAAAATTATAAACATTCGGATATATACTACTATACAAATATTATAAATATTAATTAAATACTAAGCGGTTTGTATACAATTTTTTATTTGTCCTTAATAATCAATAGTTTTAAAATATTCATTATATTATGTCATATATTTTGTCCTATATTTTGTCATTTGTAAAAATACACATTACGGTTTATAAACAATAAAATTAATTAAATATTATTTTATTCATATAAGAGTTTGTGAAATCAATGCGTGATAAAACTCAAAATGATTTCAAATAAATTTTAAAATACACGGAATACTATATTATTTACCTTAACACTGCCAAATATTAAAAAAAAACATTGGAAAATGTATTACGTAAAAATAAAACAAATAGTTGATATATTTAAAATTCTACATAAATAGGTACATTATACACGAATTGGTAATTATACATTTTTCCCTTAATTAAATGGAGAAAATTTAATGTAGAGATTTATTTATGAATTGTATTCAAACGAAACATAGAGAATTTGAATAGAGAAGACTCGATATATTGCAATATCATTAAAATACTTTTTTAAATATTAATTATTATGTACCATACTAAATAATATTAGTCTACAAAATACATAATGAATTTTAATTCCAATCCATAATAATTGAGATGTTGTGAAATAATGAAAATTATTTTCCTTCAAACTCTGAAAAAAATTTGTTTTTAAAATATTCCTTTTATTTTAAAATTTTTTTTAAATACAGATATACATACCATAGACCACTCGTAGAATAAACAGATTCCTCAAAATGTACAATCTAAAATGTTCTACTATTTATTTTTATTAGAAATTTTATATAAATAAATTGTATCGGAGCATCCGAGTTGGGTCCCGGATTTTTATAGGTACTACACTAGTTGGATCCTGAATTATTTTAGGTTTTACACTAGTTTCTGAATATTTTTTGGTAAGTATTACATTATATTAACATTTTCCTTCTCATTTTAACAGACTTAGGATTGTCTATTATCTATTTAGAACACAGGTATGGTTAAAAATGTTTCTTATTGGTTATTTTTTTTATTTTTTAGTTTCTTTTCCATTAAAATATAAATTATTATAAATGAAAATTAAATAATATTTTTTGAAAATCACTTTTCTGTTGATAAAAATGAACACGACATTAATTTTACAAAATCGAATCGATTTATTGTTCCTCCAATTTTTTTAGTCATATTTTCAGTTATGAATTTATGTCCTATGGTCTAAATAGATTATAGACAGTTCTAGGTCTGTTAAAATGGGAAGGAAAATGATAGTATAATGTAGTACTTACCAAAAATATTCAAGAACTAGTGTAGTACCTATAAAAATCTAGGACCCAACTAGTGTAGTACCTATACGAATCCGGGACCCAACTAGTGTAATACCTAAAATAATTTGGGACCCAACTAGTGTAATAATTTTAAATTTGGGACCCAATTCGAATGCAGCCAATCGTAATTGTACTCTCAGCAGATCACGTTTATCTCTGTTAGTTTAAAAATTAGAGTGAATTGATCCCTTATAAAATTTTCAGGTAAGATTATTATCTAGGGCTTCTCATTGGCATTTTATTATATTTTAATTTTTAAGCTAGTTATGAATATTTTAAAATTGTAAATTGTTTGTACAACTTAAAATATTCATAGCTAGCTTAAAAATTAAAATACAATAAAAAGCCAATGAGAATCTCTAGAAAATAATCTTACCTTTAAATTTTATAAGGGATCAAATCACTCTAATTTTTAAACTTACAGAGATAAACGTGATCTGATGAGAGTACAATTTGCTATGTTACGTATTTCTAAGACAAAGACAACGCATGTAGATGTAGCGTCCTCTTAAGTTTAATTTATAATAAAGTAAATAATCAAAAATAAACAAAAACTTGATTTGAACCTAATTTAAAAATTAAATTATAAATATTATTGAATTATATTTTATCTAATATATAATTTACAACAAGTGTCAATTTGTAATAGTGTTGTAAATTAAAATAAATGTGTTTTTAAAATCAATAAATCAATAAATTTAAATTATTATAATTTACATATTTATTATGTATATTCATAATACATTTTTATTTTAGGGGTGCCATTTGGAAGTATTTGGGGTACTCGATCAGACTATGGGCATGGTCATTTAAACTCTAGGTTATGTCGTAGACGAAAAGCTCGGACAGTGTTTTCTGATCAACAACTTACAGGTCTAGAAAAACGTTTTGAAGTGCAACGATATCTTAGTACTCCCGAAAGAGTAGAACTAGCAACCGAGCTAAGATTATCAGAAACACAAGTGAATAATAATTTTAATTTACCAACATTTTTCACAAATATTTTGTACATTATTTATAATATAAACTCAATTATTTGCAGGTTAAAACGTGGTTTCAAAATCGTAGGATGAAACATAAAAAACAATTGAGAAAAGTCAACGACGATACGGTGGTTATCGGAAACGAAAAACCTACAGATAGCACAGCAAATAAATCGTTGGCTGCAGGTTAGTTTTACAATACAACAGTTATAATTAATATCCGGCGAGTTATCGATATAGGAAATAGTTAATACAATATTTCCCTGTTTAGATTACCCAGTGGACTTTTCATCGAAAAACTCGATATGTGGTACATCAGATACAAGACTCCAAGAATCTAAAGATTTAGCTCAACAAAATAAATTGCTTAAAAATGACGATAAAATAAGTCAAAGATATGATCTAAGTGAAAATTCCGAAGTAGATGACGATGATGATGCTGATGGTGCTGACGATGAAATTATAGATATTGTTGGTGATCATTCACATAGTATTATGATGAATAGTGTACGAAGTTACAAACAACAGCGGTATTTTTAATTAAAAAATATGAATCCCTTTTATCATTAATATTAATTAATAAGATTAAACTGTGCGAAAAACAGAATACTCATACCTTTTATATTATTTCAAACATATTATAAGAATAATTGATTATATATTTATTATAGGTGTAGTTGTATTTGTGTAATATATTATAAAAAGCCATAAAATGTCGGCCAAATATTAATTATTTACAGTTAGACATTTTCGATCAAATTATTTGTCTTCCATTGTTTTTTTATGTGTGTCTATTATAAGTTTTGAATAGTTAGTGTATAGAAAAATAAACTCATACTAGAAATGTTTATGTAAAGTCATAACTTACTGTTATTGAAACATCTTCAGTTAATAATAATATTTAGATAACTTGTTTCATTAAAATAAATCGATGTATTATTCAATATTAGATTTAAAATCAGTAACTAAAATATACATTCATATGTAAATTGATATATTGTATAATTGACAGATTGTATGAATACTATATATTATTATAATAGTGAAGTGTGTATATTATTTAAACTATAATAGATATTATGTAGAAATATAAAATAAAAAAGTTTTTAATTGTAAAGCAATCCAAAGTAAATATATCATATGTAATACAAATATATCAGTATGTACTATAAATAATTATATAGCATAAATTAGTCTACTTACATTTGTATTTTATTTATCATTAAAAGGTGATCTAAGTAAATATATCTATGTACATATTATAAGAATTTAAAATGGGTTATTTGTTTATTTGCCATTTTAATCAAACCTTATTAACTAATAATTTAAAAATGTAAAAATCACGATAATTTGCAAGTTATTTTGTAGATAAAAATTCATAAAATTTTTTCTGTTCATACTTAAGGTTCAAAATTTTAACACTATGTTATCTTTAAGCTACTCTTCAAAAATCTTTAAAAAAATTTCTACCGGACTTAGAGGAAAACTTTTTATGACTGTTTGAAATTTAAATATTTACGAAATTGCATAAAATAGCGATTTATTCTCAAACGATTTTAAATATTTGTTATAATTCAAAAAGTATAAGTCGCAGATTTTTGAAATTTTTACCAGCTGTTAATATTGGCATTTCCTTTATGTCATATTTTTTTTCAAAATATTATATTAATTTTTAGCCACTTATAGGCATTTAAAATATTCGATTTTTTTACATTTTATTTTTATAATCGGTGATAAACAAAATCGGCTCGTACAAAATACTTGAAAATTTAATAGAAGATTCCACAGAAGTAGTTCTTATTGTCATTCAAAAATTATTAAAATCCATAGGCACAATTTTTTTTTATAAGCGTTTGAACTGCGAATATTGACATAAAATTACATGTAAAATATAATATAATGTAGAATATTCTAGACTGACAAACTATGTTGCTGTATGCAACTGCCAACCCATCCTAATTGAAAAATATATTTATCGTTTCACAATAAAATATACTTTTTACAATGTTTATAAATAACAATGTATTATATCCTAGACAAACATATTAACTCCGTTCAGAATCGTTATTCGTATACAATGATATCTATCATTGCATTCAAATTTAAAAAATCCATTGTAATAATGACCTATCCTATAAACGAGGTGCACTCCACCCTCAACTGTACAGCAGAGCGAGGCCCATCCGGTTCTTTTTTTTATATTCTTATCTAATTATCTTATCCTAGTTGATTTGGTAAGGAGTTAAAAAACTTGATTATAGAAAAACAATTTTCCCATCATATTTATAAAACTTTAAATACACCTGATTCTTACTTAAATTTTTCAAATCTTCGAATTAGATGTAAAAATATTAGAATTTCATGATTATAAAGTATACATCAATAGCACTCAAAATTCAGTTAAAACCAACCCTAAGTATTTTTGGAAACTTTACAATTTTCACAGTTACCTGCTAATATGTTCTATCTTGATAAAGAAGCTTCTTCTGACAATGAGATTGTTAATTTATTTAAATCACACTTCTCAAACGTATTTTAATCCAATATATTAAACGATTATAATACTAAAAATAACAGTGCTATATATATATAACTCTTCGTTTTGTCTTAACTCCATTAATATTAACAAATTAGATGTTTTTAATGAATTTTGGTCTATTAATCTAAATCAATCACCTGGGCCTGATGGCAACTCTGCAAGATTTTTAAAAGAATGTTCATTTTTATTATCACCTATTATAACTTACTTATTTAATAAATCTTTAACGACAAGTATTTTTCCCGAAAAATAGTTATTTTCATATGTAACACCTATTTTTAAAAAAGGTAATAAATCATTTGTTTCTGATTATAGACCAATTTCCAAGATCTCAATTATTCTTAAAATATTTTCTAAATTATTAAAAAGCCAAATTTTCCCATTATGTCAATATATTCTATTAAATGAACAACATGGTTTTCGTTCAGGACGGTCAACAATAACCAACTTAGCTGTATTTAAACAACACATTTTGGATTCTTTCAATAAAAAAAACCCAATTTGACGTTATCTAAACGGATTTTGAAAAAGCTTTTGACAAAGTTAACCATCTTCTCTTAATCTCTAAACTAGAAGCTATAGGTTTTTGTGATCCATTTTTGTCATGTATTCATTCTTTCATAACAAATCGAATTCAAGCCGTAAAATACGAAAACTATATTTCTGATCATATTAACGTATGTCTTTAATTATAAATTTTATTTTAATGTTATATTTTATATTAAGACAGTAGTTTTAAATTCTGTATTAATTTAACTTTTTAAGTTAAAATTTCAGCTTCTATAGAAAAGATCGAAATACAGTTTCAATGTAAGTACATGGCAATTTTTTTTTTTTATAAAATGCATTATTTAATATACCACCATAATAATAACAAAGGTTCTATATTTTTATAACCAGCAATTTTTTCCGCATTCTAATGTGCGTTCATTTAAAATATATTCTTTGATGTAGTGCAGCATACATAATATATAGCGGAGAAAAATTATTGAGTTATCCAGCCACGAATGGTAATTCATTCTCCTTTTCGACGTCATCATAATATTATAAATAATAAATTGACAGGCGTGGATGATATTAATTTGATTATGAATATGTGATATTAAATAAAACATCAATGGACACGTGCCCGCCTAATAATAAAATGTCCACAATAACCTTTTTCGACGAAGGGGAGATGAATAAAGGTAAAATCAACGTTTGACTCTCGTCAATTTAATAATTTAACCCTATTATTTGAAATTACTTCTAAATAAAAACACTTAAAAACTTTCATAGGGAGCAATAATATAAAAGACTCAATTAAAATGTTAAACGATACAATAATCTATTTATTCCCTTACTTGTTAATAAACATTTTCCTCGCATTGTATAAATGTTACATTGTAATGCTGAGCAGAGGTGTTACATTATATACAACGACAATAACGAAATTCTTTATAATAAAATGTTTATAATATACAAAATGCTGATCTCAATAATACTTAATGACCATAAATCTGAACATATATTTTTTTTTATCTAAAGTATCCAATCATGTTTGATTTATTAAAATACTAAAGATGATTTAAAAAGCCAATTTTATGAAATATTAAAACATAAACACAAAGTTGTATAATTATTAAAGTCACAATTTTAATAGGGTAAAATGTATTACAAAATAAAATAATTTCATTTTAACCATTAAAAACTGAAATTATACTTAAATATATTTGAAATAAAATATTGTGTCGTAGTAGTTTAACATTTTTAGCCATTAATTTCAAGATATTGGTTATAATATTCAATATGTGATATTGTATTTGCTTTATTTTTAAGAAATCATTTGCACGGTTATTTTATATTGCCAATAAGTTATAATAATAAATAATACTAATATCTAAGTTTTAAGAAATGTTAACAGTTTATTCTGTAATGTAATTAAGAAAAATTGAAATAAAATAATTACGACTGAGTTCGAAACGATTAAATAGAACTGTAATATTTTATATTAATTATAATTTATGTATTTTATAAAATGTTTATGTAAAAAAGGGCCTAGCCCATATATACTAAAAAATAAAATAAAATAAAATAAAAAATATTATTAGTAATTCAAATATATTTTAAATATCATATTATATTCAATTTTAAATTGATTGATAGTATACATGTTCTCGGTAGCGTAGCATGCTTTTCGAATGAAGAAATCGATGATAATAACGCACTTCTAGAAAAATCATTAACTACAAGAAATTATTGACTGTTGGTATTTTTTATGCATTTTAGAAACGTTTTTTATTGGATACATTGATGCAAAAACACTAGTATGTATAGGTAATATATAAATGTATAATAAAATTAATAAAATATAATTTGTGTTTCACAAATAAATAATGTAAATTTAAAGACCAAATATTTCATACTTTTTATTTATTTTGTAATTGTATTAAATAAGACTCTGTATTTAGGGTATGCAGCTGCATACTCCTAGCGCGTGCCTATGTTGATAGTTGTGTACAAACTACAATTATCCCAAATGAGTTATTACTTAATATACTACTTAGGGCCAATAAACACCCCTCCACCTAAAGTGCCTACTCGGCGCTACTAATGTATACCATTTAACTCAAAATATAAATAGATAATCAATTAACTTCGATAATTTGGTAATCATTAGGCTTATGGACTTCAAGCTCTAATAAACATGCAAATATGCTTAAAAAAGAACCAAACATGTACTAAAATATTCTCTACAATTTTTTTATTTATAAAATTGACATATACCATATTATTATTATTTTTTTAGTGTTAATAATGAAATTTACGTAAAAATAAATCGTTTTTATTGATCAAACTAAATGTTTGATTGTAGACCTGAAATACATAAAAGAACAATAAATTTAAATTATTAAAATTGTTCAATCATTTTTTACCTTGAAAATTGCACTGTATTATTTAACATTTTCTTTTATTTTCAAGAAACATAAATCTGTGGTAATTATTAGAAGACAAATTGTTATATTTAGGAAAGTTTTGTTCTACATTAACAGAACAAAATGATATATACTTAAAAAAAATACTAGATCATCATTTGTTAGATCTTCAGACAATCAAAACAATAAATAGGTGGAGTAGAATAAGATATATGAATAGACATGAAATAATTTGACCTTTTCTAGCATTGAATAGCTATATGTAATTAAAATATGCCCTAAAAATTAAAAATTGTGAAATATACTCGTACAATTATATACGAAATAAAATTTAGGATTTAGATTCTTTACATTATAAACAGTACTTCTATCTGAATTTGCTATTTTATAAACCATTAAAAAAATATATACAAATGCTAGAATTCCCTAAGCCTAGTAATTACGTTATACATTTATTTTACATTAAATTCTACAAATTTATCTTAAATATTATTGGGATTAATATCGAGTATGAATTTAGTATTGGAGTTTTTTGTTTAGTAAAATATATTTTTTTGTCAAGCATAACAATTATAGTGAAATTGGTAAACAAGAAAATTAAGCTTTAGAGACCGTTTTAAAAAGTCACTAGTTTTTTTTGCTTGTAATTTTCTTGTAATTTTCAGTACAATTTGTATTTAATTGAAATAAGCCGTTTGGACTCTCATAAAATAAAAATGTTAAGTACAATTACTGAATTTTTTTTTATTTATTATGTTCTCAGTAGTTTCTAGAACTGCACATAAATGTTTATAACTTTAAGTTATATACCATTAAAATATAAATACCAACTTAATTAAATATAAATAAAACTAAAAAAATACAATTTCTTATTGATTATAATTTGGAACAATTTTTAATATTCTTTTACTTTCATCATCATACTTTTTAATTTTATTAGGTAGGCTATTTCCAGTCTTTAAATTAGTATAGAACTAATAACGTAACCTTCACGTATCAAAAAGATGATATATGAGATTAACATAATGTATTAATGCTATGAAGTAAAGTAAATAAAGTAAAGAGTTTACATTTTTAATAAAAAACTTAATTTTAGCCAACCTTTTAATAATAATAATAATGCGATATGGATAAAATGAATTACATTTATTTTGATACGCAATATAGTCTCTATTAAAGAAATTTTTATAATTACAAACTTGTGCTTTTTTTTGTTTTTGAGAACAATTTAGTGCAATACCTACGCTATTCGCTATAAGGTCGTCTTTGATTGAACCATCGTTTTTGAACGCAGAATTCGCTTCCTATGCAAAGCACGAATGATCATATTTTTCTTACGTAAGTATACATATTAAATTTAGAACAGAACTATTTTTACATTACACGTAGTTTTTCTAGTTAGACTTACAAGATTATTAACTAACAACAATTCACATCAGTTCCCGCCATTTGGTATCGTAAAACATAAACCGAAAAATACGGTTGTGGTCCACACATATAAAATAGTCTATATTTTGTATTAGATACCGTTATCATTTTCGTGCTTATGGCTAAAATAACTGAAAGATGTTAGGTTGCCTCGTGTAGAAAATTTCTATTGAAATTATTAAATTTTAAAAGCTGGAGACATCTCGTTGATTGAGTGTAAATTGTATTTCGTATTTGGCGTAATTTGCAATTTTAAGATATATTTTTAAAATTTAGAAATCTAAATGCGACACCATGCCTATACTTGAATTGCCAACAAATCTTGCTTATTCTGGAGTAGCGACAAAATCGGTTTTTTATCATAAGAGCAAATTGGAATCCAAAACAAAAAAAACAGGTAAATTATAATATATATTGTAGGTAATATTAATTATTTGTATTTAAAACATTGTTAACCATTTAAATAAAAAACTATAAATATGTGTAAATAAGTAGTAAGTGTATAGAAATAAATTGATTAATGCGTAGGCTGTACCTAATATTATTATGTGTGTATTAATATATGGCTGGTTACATAACACGCTTAATTATACTCCAAGCTACAATTAATTAATTAACTTATTTCTATGTACAAACTATATAGTTAATTACTAATTTTAACCGTTTACTAATTTTTGTTTTATATTACTTTATAATTTACATAAATTAATAAATATAATAATAAGTGAAATAATATACTTTGAAATTCATTCATTCTGATTTTAGTATTTAAAACTTTGCAAACTTAATTTAAAAATTGCATACTTTGTTGTTTTTACAAAAGGTAATTTTTCATCTTTATTCTTTACCTATTTTCGGTGTATTTTTAAATTTAATAAAAACATGTGTTTTAAAGAACTGAAAACAAAATGTCTTTATTTTTATTCCAATATAATTTCTCTAAATATTGAAATTTACCCAAATTGTTGAAATTGAAAACTGTTCGGCATTTTACAATGTAAATTATTGAGAATAATAGTAAAAAAAATTGGCTATAATCATACATAGATTATATTATGCAGTACATGTAGGGAGTTGACATTTACTCATTTAAAAATTTTTATTCTATTGATATGAAATCAGACTTTTTAACCTAACTCTGTCATAGAAAATATATATTCTTATTTAAAGAAAATAAAAATGTACCAAATGTTTATTAAAATAAGTGCTTTGGTAAACATTTTCTTGGAAATTAACTATTTATTTTTTTTATAGGTATATTTTAACCAATGCTTATTATCAAGGATATGAAAATTCAAGAAGTTTTAAAATATTGCCCAAAATATTATGTTATTGAATGGAAATAGCTGACAAATATAATTTTAATATTAAGTATGTCAAATGAAGAAATTTATTAATTATTGTAATTATCTTATTGTTAAACATTAAAAAATAGTTAAATATTGACTACAAAAACTTACAAGACATATTATATTATTTAATGTAATAATATTTTTATTTTTAATTGTATTATATTCAGTTTCAAAAATTGTGTTAAATTGTTTATTATATTGTACATTTTTAAATTTGTTTTTAGTCTTTCAAATGTTTTTCTTATTAAGTAATTATATATTTTTTCAGAGTTCTTCTACTATCACTTACTCAAAATAATATTTAATTTTCACTAATAATTATACATTATGCATGTGTGAGTTGTTTTATGTATAATAAATAAAAATTATAAAATCTCTAAATGTGCCCACAGAGTATTGATTAATATCAGAGTTGGTAATATACGCATATAAAACTTTTTATATGTTAAACATATAAAATACTTGTATAAACACAAAATAATTAAAATGTATATGTTTTGTTTTTGAAATTCACTTTTAAAAAATTAAAAATACTTTCTGTTTCAAATATTAAGTAAGGGTTTTTAATTTTTATTCATAGTAAAAACATATTCTGTGAAAAATTTATATACGCAGTTTGTATAAACAGGGTTGGTTATATAAAGTATAAGTATAATTTCTCACAAATAATACGTATAAAACGTTTAAAATTACTAGATTGTAAAATATGTTTTATTTTTGAAATTCACTCTTAGAAAATTTAAATTACTTCCTATTTCAGATATTAAAATTTAAAATTTTACACTTTGTAAAATATATTAGGTAGTTAAAAACACCAAATTATAATTACTATCAGACATTATTAGTTGTATAACATAAAATCATAGAATAATTAGTCAATTAAAATATTTATTTTTCTTAATTAATTAAAAATTACTTATGATTTATATTAAATTATTAAATAATGAATTAGTCCGACCGGCTCACAGATCAATCAATCAGCTCAAAAAATGTGGCAGATGCAGCACATGAACCTTCTACTGCACCCATGCGCACGCCTGTGTATAAGACTAGTAGAATCAAATATTATTACTTTACATTTTGATAAATTTAAGTAAATAGTGTAGGAAGATAAATTAATTATATCATTTTATCAATATAGATTTATTTAATCTTCGATTATAAATAATAAGTTTAGTTTTAGAATTCTACTATAATATTAATTGTAAGTAATTTATATAATAGTAATAGGTAATAGATATTTTAAATGTAAACGAATAATTTAATAATGTTTTGAAAATAAGTCAATGAATTAAATTAAAATAAACGATAAAAATTTAACTTCGCCGATTAAAAACTAAAGAGGGTTTATTTTAAAGAAGACAAAACTTTTTAGTATACATTTTTCGAAAAATTAATATTGATATGAAATCAATTATTTATTTATATATTATATATATTATTATTATATATTATATTGAAAACGAAACAGGAATTGAAATTTTATTTACTCTATGGTTAACATTAACTTTTTTTTTTTTGGTTCTTATGAAATTCGCAGTTATCAACTGTTATCAAAATCAGAAAAACTATAACCACGGTCTTAGAAGATATATATCTGTATATATATATATATATATATATGTATCATTTAAGACCGTGACTGTAACCGTCCCGTTTTTTTGATTAATTTGATTCATATGCATTCTATGATATGACATACACTGGTCCAAAACTTGGTATCTAAATGGGAACTAATTTGCTCACGTATAGTGATGCCCCATTGGAAATGTTCCCGGTAAAAATTCCTGGGAAAAGTTATTTTCCCGGGAATTTTCCTTCAGACTACTTTTCCAACTTTCCCCAATATTACAACTATTATTTTTATGTGTAAAGTTTGAAAAAAAACCCTTTTAGATAATATATCTAACAGACTAAAAAACATAGTTAAACCCGTTCATATTACAACACATCTTTTAAATTTTAATATACTTGATAATGACCTAACTAATGAAGAACGTATTGATGTTTCTGAATTAAATAACAATTTTGAGATGAACAGTTATGGTTTGAATAATGAAGATTGTCTTACTGATATTATAAATTATAAAAATAAAGAAGGATTATACTCAAAAACCTTTCTATGGAGAACAATTTCTATTAGAGATGGGAATTTTCGGTTGTTTGAATGATTCGAATGATTCGAATCGTATCAGTCTAGTGTTTCTGTCAAATGGTTCGGTCATTTCAGTCATTTCAGTTTTTCGATCAGACATCGAATATTGTTCATATAATTGGATGAATCAATTTTCTTTTAAATCAGTAACTAAGATTGAAAACCATCAAAAGACCTAAAGATTGATTTACTGATTAAGTTGATGATGATCATAATCAATATTGTCTATTAGATAAAATGGATACAATGGGAAATGGACTAGACTAGATTAGACTTCATGATAGGTTTGAATAATTATTATAAATATAATATTTTATACTTATTATCAGAGCTGTATTTAGAATTTAGGCACGCCGGAGCACTTATACAATTTCGCCCCCCTTTTTTAGTGCTGAAAGAGTGTTGAAGGGGGAGGTGGATGAAAATAAGCATATTAATCATATTATTATTTCATCATTTTGTATTGTACAAAATACAACTGCAGTGATTAAAAATAACTATAAAATGCAGACTGCATTCAGGCTTCTGTGTATTGTGTAATGTCATTATCTATCAAACCAAGGAAGCCTTCAGTGTTCGTTTAAAAATAGATTTTAGAGAATATCCTATAATAAACTTAAGCTAAATTTCCACCGATCAATCGACAATACAAAATTCAATAGATAGAAAAAAACATTTAATACAATTATAATAATTCAAAATTAGCTAAATAACAAAAAAGAAATAAATAAAAATTTACGGCCTCCAAAATTCCACAAGGGGGAGGGCAATTGCTCCCCCTGTCCCTCTGAATATGGCCCTGCCATGATGGACGAAAAGAATTGAAGTCACCGCCAATTAAAGAAGATGAGGAAGCCAAATTAAAAATATGTGTTAATCAATAGGAATGTGAGTGTCGCCGGGGATGTAAGAGGACCAAATCGAAAGCAAAGAATTGGATTTTAATAATTCGACACTATCAAGGTTAATTATTAAATAAACCATTATAGTTTCAAAGGGACAATGAACAGCAATAGCAAAGCCAACATAACCGTTGTTGGGATCGCATCTAAAAATATAAAATTGTGGAATATTAAACAGGCGAGTAGGAAGTAGCCTTGTTCTAGAGAATATCGCAACAAATCATTTGTTGTGAGCAAGAATACCCTATAGAGAAATACTCCTCGCAGAGTAACTTACGTTCCATTGTAGGATATTTAGTGAGGAATAAGAGTTATTTCTACAGAAAAAGGTCATAATAATGAGATTTAAGATGGCTGGAGCAACCATTTTTTTCATACATTTAGCTCAATAAGCGAAATAAAATTAAACATACTTCCAGTAGCTCGATTAAAACTTTGAAAACTAATTTTGATTTGTATTTCTCTTTTCGAAGATTGTTCGGAAGTGGATACTTCTATTTTTAATTTCACTGCTATCTACTACTAAGTCAAGTATAAGTTTATTTTGAGAAAGATATAAACTTACTATGTACCATATTTTATTACCTAAAAATAAAGTCGTAAATCTATTTTCGATCAATCCTAGGAAATAGACTAACGAATACAATCATCTTTTCAAAATTAATATAAGTCGATTAAAACAATAAGAATTTTTATTTCTCTTTTGGTCTATTTGCATTAAATGTATGCTCTACAAACGGAGCAAAAGTATTTTCTTCGTGTACATTGACTCGTTTTCAATCCAAATAATATTCATTTTAATTCATACATTTTTATAATAAATATAATTTCAATTATATACCAATAATACAATTTAGTACATAATGATTTTATTGGTTTGGAACTGATTTTACCTATCCTGTGGTACGCCAAGTTCTTTTTTAAAAAAATCAAATAACACTGAACAATATTACTTATTTTCTTCAGTTTCAGAGATTCCAGATCTTGCTAGACTTCCAAGCCTACATAATGAATTATTATCATGCCAAAACATCTGTTGTCCAGCCTTGGTGTTAACAGCAGTATACTGTTTAAATAATTAATAATATAAAATAAATGGATTCTAAATAAAAAAGTGTCTAAAAAAGGGTTGAAGAAAGTATAAAAAACGATTTAATCTTTCCAAATAAATTAAACCGGAATAATATTTTAATGTTTGGTTGAAATTAAAATAATATCGATTGTCAACATCCGCAAAATTGTCCGCAGCAACGGATTAATTGTATTGTTTGTTATTCTTTTGATACTTCACTCCTATTTTAGCCTTCAGCATAAAACATTCGCACGGTCTAAAGAAAAATATCAAGAACTACTATGGATAGATTTTTTGATATGGAATCGTAAGTATTCATTTAAAATGTTATTATATTGTTAGGAAATTGAATTTTGTAAAATATAAACACAGTGCAACTTGTCTAACTTTATTTTTTAAATGGAGTCTAGATAATACAGAAGTCGGTGTTGTATGTACCTATAACTTAGAACTAGACTCAAATAGTGTATTGAACTCGGTGTTTGATATTATCTAGATAAATAATTAATTATATTTTATCATATTTAGATAGTTGAAAAGTAATTATATGTTGTATTACCTTAGATCAGCGGTCCTCATTACGCGGCCTTTAAAAATTTAGTACGGCCCATACTAAAATTAAGTTATATAAATATAATTTATATATTTTTAATTGTTATCATTAGAAATGTATGCCACCCGCAAATAATTTAAAACAATTAAATTTGGCCCTTTCTATAATCCTGGTGAGAACCGCTATCTTAGATAAAAAAAAGTGTTACCTATCTAAAGGAATTTATCTAGATAAATTAATTTTTAGTGATTCTATATCACTTGCAATAATAAAATAATTAAAAACCATCGTAGTCTAATCTATAATAATTAATAAGTTGTTACAAGAAGAAAACATTTTTAATTTAATCCATCCTACAGTCATAATTATTATTTGTATTAGCATTTGTTTTTATTCGTTGTGTGACATTACTATTTAGTAGGTACACAGTAATTATCCACCTTCACTCTATAGTATACTATAGTTGTCATTCTTCTCTCTCCATCTGTTGACATTTTTCAGTGTTCATTCATTAATTAATTCATTCATTAATCATTATAGAGTTATAACTTATCGGTTAATTTTAGTTTACTATTTAGCCATGGACAAATTAGTAATTCAATTAAATCTTAAAAAATAAAAATGATGCGAAGAAGGTGAACAAATCGTATCGAATTACTGGAACAGATAAATAAAACGATGTGTTATAATCAGGGCTCGGAACTTTATGCATTTGCATCTTTCTCAGGAAGGTGCATATTTCAAATCTGATTCGATACAAATTCGTTTCATGAACCATACAGTTCAAATACAAAAGTTGATGTTGCATATTTTTGCATATTTTACCAAATTTATATGATTATGCATATTTAAAGATTTTGAGTATATAAATGCATTTTTTGGTAAAAATTTATAAGAAATCAACAACAAACAAGTTTTTGATAATTTAATATTGTAAATTAAATAATTTAAAAATAAATAGCCGCCGCACACGGTTTCCTAGTCTATATTTTGAAGTATACTATACCGAGTAATAGTTGAAATATTATGTAAACGTTTATAATCGTCGTATTTAATTAAAATGTTTTCAAGAATAAAATATTTATTTTTACCAATAGCTGTCACTATTACTGTCGGCGACGCTCGCCCGCATGGTTTATAGTGTTTTTACTAAGAAATAAGAATTGACTGTTACTCTTACCGTAATGATCGCCCAGGTTTTAATTTATATTGAAGTCGCTCATTAGATAAAATTAAACAAAATGCCCATATACCAATGGGCAATGATATTGGCATATTGTATATTCGTGGTGTGTGTTAGTATGTGTTTGATCGTGTGTCGAAAACATATTCGATAACGGTGGTCTGTTAATTTAATAAATTAGTGTGTTCGTAGTTCGTATTGTTCGCTTACCGTGCTCGATTACCGCTTATGTGCCACGTAATATTCTGATTTTAATATTTGTCAGACAAAAGTTAAAATGCCTAAAGCAAAAAAAAATTTAAGCAGTCGTTTACCGGATATCCCTTTACTTCCAGAACCAATCATAACCCGATGGGGTACCTGGATCAATGCTGCACTTTATTATTGTAAATATTACGAAAAAATTCGTGATGTTGTTAATATGTTGGACTCCAATGATGCTTTAAGTATTAAAGTTTCAAAAAAAAAAATTGGTAAAAGAACACGTTCAAAATAATTTGGTGTATATTACTTCAAATTTTAAAGTTCTTTCTGAATCAATTTTGAAACTGCAGACAAAAAACATGCCTTTAGCTGAATCGTTGAGTATCGTGGACAATGTTCAAACACAATTAAAATCCGTTCAAGGTGAACCAGGGAAAAAAGTCTATGAAAAAATGGAAAATGTTTTGTCTAAAAATATCGGTTTAAAAACATTAAAACAAATCTCGTCAATACTTAGTGGATCTATCTCCACCATGGATGGTCTTCCCGAAGATCTGACAACAAATGACCTTATTTTCTACAAGTACGCACCAATTACGTCAGTGGATGTCGAAAGATCATTTTCTGTTAACAAAAACCTTCTGAGCCACAACAGACGATCATTTAAACTTGAAAACATAAGAAAGCATCTTATCATTCAGTGTAATTCAGGTAAATATAACAATGAATACCTAACATGATTTAATACTAGCTGTATTTGATAAATTCTATTTTTTTTAAATTTAGGACTCTGGGAATAGATCCAGTATAGAACAGCTTCATTATCAAAAGAAAAATACAAATAAAATAAAAAAAAATTTTGTTTCTATAATTATTAATTATGCTTTTAAATACATATTTTATAAAATAATAAATGCATATTATACCGCATATTTTGGTTTTTTTTAGTGCATACGTATGCACATATTTCATGGTTTTTTAGCGCATAAAGTTCCGAGCCCTGGTTATAATATAACATAATATATATTATATTCGATGGAAAATGTTTCAATATCGTGAAAGATTATAATATGCATACGACAGACTAATTTCAATATTGACCTAAGACGATTAGTGGACAAAAATGTTCGACTAGAAATTTTTTAAGTCACATTAGAATATTATCTATATTATAGATAATAGATAATAGAATATTATCTACATTAAACAATTATTTAACTCATAAATTATTATAATTTATTTTATACTATAATTATCTATAATTTACTTCAGTTCCAATAGTTACATTTTAATAATATTAATTATTGTGTATGATGCATTTATATATATATTATACATAGTTAATAAAAATAAATTGAAACCGTTAAATAATTTTTTTTTTTTTATCGAAATATTTATTGTTTAATCTTTATCTAGATAAATATTAAGTTATCTGTGCCCAACACTGATTGCACTGTATTTGGAAATTAATTAACCGAAAATTAATGGGTAGAACACGATTGCGTACGTTTGTCCTTTTTGGCAACACGATTGCGTTTGTAGATGGGTTAAAAGTACCTTTAAGAAAAAAATAAATAAACACGTTTGCGTATGAAATTGTATGCAACGTTGTCAAATTTACTGATTTCATCGTATTAATAACTATGCTTGCGTAACACGTTTTAATTGTACAAAGCCATTTATGCATTCCGTCTTTACGTGTTCTTACATGCCTATACTTATTAAAATTTAAAAGAACTAACTGTTTTCCTTTTTCGGATTGTATAAGCTTAATTGTATTTTCCATATTACTAGATTTCGGTATTATCGGTAATACTCAACAAAAACGTAAACACTCAACGCACTACAATCATCAACGATCGACTGAAACTCAGAAAATACCGAATAATATAACGAAATATTTGATACCATTAACGTATTGTTAGATAGTGAAAGCGATAAAAGTGATAAAAAGCAATGTATTTATTAACTTTTTTTAATTCACTCGTAGAATCATGTGCAAAAATGAACAAAAAAAGAAAATCTTACAGCAGAAATCGACAAAAAAACCCAACAAAACCAGCAGATACCTAATACGAAATTATCGTAAGAGTATATTATACCTATATATTATGGCTGTAATTGTACGACGTTGCACCAGCGTAATCGGCCTATTTACTTAATCAATAGATTTACAATTTACTTGATAATTCGATTGACAAAAACATAATTTCAAAAATAAAACCGATTTTAGCAAAATAAAATGTTTAATTTGAGTTCTCTGTATCATGAAACACATTTTTAGTTTACTCTGCTATTTTTTAAGCATATTAAAAATATATATATATATATATATATATATATATATATATATATATATATATTTCATATAAAAAATATACAAATGCTATAAAATTCCAACCCTGGTCATATATAGTAAGTATATATATCGGTATGAAAATTGGCAACAACACTTAAAACTTCGTACGCAATCGTGTAGTTAAAAATCAGGTAAAATCGTACGGAATCGTGTACCTTAAAAAGGTATCACTGATAACGAACGTACACAATCGTGTTTTACCCAAATTAATTTTGATTAGCACATACGATTTTTAAATAAATATATTTCAAAAATTTTTCTATAAACTTGTTTTTATTTAGTATATTCATTCTTTGTTCCTTTTTAATAAATTTAAATATCCATACAGTAATATATTATTTTATATTATTTATAACTATGATAAATTGTATACCTACATCTAATAATTGTTAAAAATATTAGTATATCATTTAAACATTAAAACAGCTTAAAATTAATATATGAGAAACATTATTTTATACTTATTTTTTGAGTAAAAATTAATTGAATTTATATGACAATACAAATGTACGACTTATGTAAAAATCGTTTGTTAGAATCTCGCATTAAAGTTAAAATGAATTAAATTAATTCACTATACTTTCTATATCTATAAATTATAATATTTGGACCATGTTAATTAACGACCTTAATAGGTATCAATGGCTATTAAAAGTTAAAATAATTAAAATTTAAAATAACTAATAATGGTTTCTTTTAGTAACTTGAAATTTAAAGAATAATTTTTTTAGTTTTACTAAATTTTATCACTTAATGACACTCACGTAGGGTATTAAGTAGTACAATTTCACTGGTTTCGGTCGGGTCTCGGGGTTTACGTATATTTGAAGAACCCACTTTAGAGTAATGGATTTTAAATAATTTTAAATTTATTCATAGAAAACGTAAGAAATTGATAAACGTTAGGTATTAATGAATTACAACTTATAAGTTAGCATTTGGAACTGATTATGAATATAATCCAAAATAAATTTGGGTGCCCTATAATTATAACTTAACTGGTTCACGGAAAATGTGTGGGTACCACTACCATCACTAGTAGAAAAGTGTTTTGGCAATTTTAGTTTCACCCAAATTTTTAAATAAAAAAAAATAATTTAAATTAAATCATCTACTGTGTTTATAAGTATGCATCTAAATTACGTACTATAGTAAAAAATTAAATTATGTACTATAATTGTGATGATGTCTAGTAGAGTTCTACACGGTCTAGACCAGTCCGAACCACAATCTGATCTTTTCCGGATTTTGTGTTTTTCAATTTAATGTGGTCCGGTTTGGACTGGTTCCTTTGTCTAAAAAAATATCAATCTAGCATTGTCTGGTCCGTCCGCCTTCAATTCAATAAGATAATAATGGTGTTAATTTTGATGCGACAATTTTATATACATACATAATATAGTAAAATAAAACTTAAAATACTCGTTGTATTAATATAATATTATATATTATATAATAATAATTAATATAATTAATAATTAAATAAAATATTTATATAAATATTAATATAATAACTCGGATTATAAGGTTTTGCGACACTAAATTAACTCTTCGCGTTTCTGTATGGATTTATTGATGACATAATATTTACTTATTATAGAATATAGATCCAGAAATAGAATTTGAATTAATGATTGTGAATTGTCTTATTTGACATCTGTATTATTTCCAAATTAATACTTTGTGAAAATTTTATAATTATATGGTTTTATATTTTATTTTGAATATTTCATTTAATGTATTGATGTCGTAAGTGAAAATTTAAGATCATTAACACAATCCCCATTTGGTAAGTAATTATTTAATTAATTATAAATAATTAATTATTTTAAATTATATATTCTCAATCCATACAAGAAAATATACTAGCTAGTAGTTAGTATCTATACAATTTTTTTACATAACTTATTGAAGGGGCTTTAGTTGGATTTTTGTAACTTCAAAACTAATTGTGTTTAATATAGCATTTTGAAATTAATATATTTAGAAACTTAAATGAAAAACGAAAGTGTTAAACATCTAATTTAAAAATTATTCTAGATTAATCTTATAGAAAATGTATGTTCAAGTAAGGTACAGTCTGGTTTATAATCATTTTTTGGGCATACGTAAACTGCGCCCAAATGACCTTTTTTTTTTGTAAACTACGCCCGAATTTTTATCTTAGTTGAAAAGGTATAGTGTAAACTGCGCCCGAAATGTTATCTATGTTAAAAAGGTATAATGTAAACTGCGCCAGACTTATTAACTTATTAAATTTTCACTTATCAAAGTCTCTATGTTTGACGATTGTGTACTTTTTCAAGTATATCAGAGACATTTTATTTGGTAGACGTTTATATAAGTGAAGAAGCTCAGTATCCACCTGAAGTATGGGCTCAAGCATCAGCAGAGCCAACTTTAACCACAAATGCATGTGAGTCTTTTCATTCTCAATTTTTTTATTTATTTTATTATTATTTTTTTTATTAGCTTTCGGCAAAAACCATTATAGCTCAAGAATTATTACAATAAAATTTCACAATTAATTAAATTTACAGTTATTAATAAAGTTAATGAGTAGGTTATTTTAACAATAGAACATTCTCACTTTAATTCCAGCTTTTATACAACTCATCCAAATATTTTCATGTTCATAGAAAAGTTAAAAGGAATTCAAATAGAAGTTTACATTAAACTAAATAGTATAAATGAACCGTTTTAATTCCAAAACTACAAAACAAAAAAAAAAAAAAAAACGCGAAAAGTTAGAAAATTTAAATAATAAATATAATAGTAGTCAAATTCCAATTGATGAATATGTATCCACCATATTTAATTATTTGTAATATTTATAATTATTTTAATTTTTAAAATTATATTTTATTTTTAATTATTCAAATTAAACGGCTGTAACGAATTAAATATTTTACCCGGGCGCAGTTTACATGTCACCTTTTTACTCTTGATAAAAACTCGGGCGCAGTTTACAATCGCCGCATTTTTTAACAATCGATTTTATTTTTAAATGTCGGTTGGGTCTCGGTCTTAGTTAAAATGTATCTGCCTGGTCTCGCCTAACGGACCGTGCAAAGCTCTAATATGTATTAGTTCTTTAAATCTTACAGAACACCCTTTTCATGTTTCAATTTTTAGGCCGCCATGCGAACACGTTTTAGTGAAAACGATCAAGTTGACCCAAAAATGTGAAAAATGTACACAGTTTAAGTGGCCATGGTCAAAAGCTGTAGGCTGCATCAGTAAGTAAACGCAGTTGTTACCGAACACGCTCGTGGTTTTTACACCAATTGAACTAACCGTAAAGGTAATTTGTTTTCTTTATTTTACAGAATGCATGAACATTTGGCACCGTCGATGCGGGTCATTTGAACGCGAATTCGACGAGTGTGTGGTACAACCGTGCACGGTTCAACCCACACCTGTCGTGGAAATCGAGAAAGATAGTTCGATCATTGGGATAGCCAAGGTCGTAAAGACATTTTTAAAGCACCCCTGCCGATGGATTCGCCGTAAAGTGAACCGCGTCCGGACAGCTGGTGTTGTCCAGCAACTGAACGGCCAATCGCTGCTGCCAATCGTCACCTTGTCGGATTCGTGTCCGACCATCGCCCGCCCGATCGAATCGCTCGAAGCAGAAGACGCTGCGGGTTCCACGCGTGCCATTACGCCGGAAGCGCAGCCGTTAACTGTTGGCCCGATCATAATGTCAGAAAAAGAAAACACGCGGACCATCAAGTCGTTGAATAGTTTTTCGACTGCAGTGCCCGAAGCGAATAATGCCGTCACCACGCGGGTTATTAAGTTGGACGCGTGGCCAGCGACCTTTCACCCGATCAGCCACTCGTTTAAGTGGCCGAAACAGATCGCCATTGGCATGTACCTTGAGCGATACATTGCGCAGAGATCATCGCAGTTAACGACCGAACTAGTAAAATGGCCGAGGTCAAAAAACGTTTCGTTTTTCGCACGAGCAATTCTGTATAAAAACGTGGTCCAAGTGTACGAAAAAATCGAAAATTCAGTCGTCACCGCTGATCCGATCATAGGACAATTTTCGTACCGCCGTCGCTTTCAACAATCCAACTGTAAATTGACTGTTACTGGTGTTGAAGAATTGTACCGACAGCTGTTGCCGGCGGTTACGGTAGACAGTTGGCCACTACCGATCGTCTTAAATAAAACGATTCAGCCGACAGTCATCACGACCACCGCCACCGTTGGCGCAACACTGATCAACGTATTTAAAGCACCATTGGCAATTACCAAGAAACCCCTATCTATACTACCATTGGCCGTTGCCAGAAAAGCACTAACTGTAACACCATCGACCACAATTACGGTGTCACTGGCCAAAACCGCCGCACCACCGGCAAAAACCGTCGCATCACCGACTATAGCCGTCGCACCATTGAACATAACCGTCGCATCACCGGTCATAACCTCCGCATCACCGACCATAACTGCCGCATCATCGACCATAACCGTTGCACCAAAAGCCAGTCCAAATAACAACTTTTGTTATCGCCCAAATTGCAAAAACCGTCGCTGTCGTCGACGACAAATTATCGCGGCTGCTCAAACGACCAACAGCAATTCTTGACACATAATTTTTGATCATTAGCCTATTGGCAAAAATAATTTACTGTTACTCTATCCATTCATATTGACATTTTTTTCATTTCAGTTTTATTTCTTGTTTGAACTAATTTTTTTTTAAAAAATTTAATAAAGTGTTTACGTTTATTATATGAGGATTATGCTTTTATTGATCATACATTTTTAACCAAAATACTTATGAGAAATTTAGCGAATTATTTAATTTGAAGAACATTGTCAACGACCCTTATTCAATTTTAAACTAAATTAAGTTGACTAATACTAGAAAATTTTTAATAGCTAAAAACACAAACCTTTCTACCTTTCAGTAGGTACTCGTTGGGTAACTGTAATCTAAGTATTATATTGAATATGGTAGATTTGGAAGAATTATTTTATGTATCATAAGGAATATAGTTTTAGGGTGAAATTTACGAATTTAAGCGTATATAGCTTATTATGTGGAGTTTTTTAATTTATTTTTTTTTTTATTTTTTTATTTAGTCAATGAAAACAAAGTTTAAAAAAGAATCAATAGTCGTTATTTTTGACATTTTTAAAACAGAACTGTACATTTCCTGTCAATCATTAGCGTCCCTAGACCCTTTATAGGGGATAGGGCGAAATTTATACTTGTATTCACAATAACTATAACTTATTTAAAAAGCTTCTATACTGTCTAAAAATATTAAACGTATAGAAGATTGAAATAAAAACTTATATACTTATAAACTTATACTTATATTATTAATACAAAATATGAAAATAATTGTACTCTCTATCTACTCAATACTTAAGGTGATACTGACTAGCGAACATACGTATGAGTACAAATTAAACGTTAATATTTAATTTACATTTAATCTACATTTAAATTTGTAATTATTTTATATTTATATTCATATTTAAATTTTTATATCGTACTATTTTTGTGTGCGGTATTGTGTTATGAATTTTGTGTAGTAATAGAAAGCGCCGACCTAGCTATTCACTAGGATCGTTAGGTGTTATTCGTATTTACTTAGAAACTTAAATACCTCTTGTTTCGAAACTTTACATAAGCCTACATTAAGTCTATATTATCCATAACTAACTCACTCAACAAATAATAAAATTCTCTAAAATATTGTAAAAATAACTGCGCTGGCACAACAGGCTTAAGACTTTTTAAGATGGCCTCTAATTCACCTTTGATTTATATTTTTTTATATTTTAAAACATATAATTTAGTTTAAGTATTATAGAATTCATTAAAGGTGCCCGAAATGGATACCATTACTATAGAAGAACTTGCAATCGAACTTAATTTTGCCATTAATTTTTTTTTGGGTCAATTTTTTTATTCTGATTTAAATAAATTCAAAATATCGATTCACTTCGTAAATACCATAGATAATAGAAGGTTGTAAGGTTTATAGGTGAGTACACGCTCAACACGTCTATCTATGTCTTTCATCTACGAGACAGAGACAATGATGAAAAACAAAAAACGAATTTTATCACTTTAAAAGTAGTTTCTTGCTATCTCTACTTTTTCTGACAGTAATTGATTTTTGAAAATAAAATATTATGGTTTTAAAATATATTACCTTTTTATTAATTATGTGCAAAGGTTCATAGTATAAAAAAATAAAGGTTGTAACATACCTATATTTTAGGTACCTAGCCAATAGGTATTAATAATATAATTTATAAGCTATTATACAAGTAGGTATAATAAAAGTAAACATTTTATCGGATATCAATTTTTTATTTTTCTACTAAAATTAATAATTAAAGTATATAGCAATTTATTGAATTATATCTTGTAATGTTGTTTCATTGATTCCCACGTTGCTTGGATTTTGTTCCATAAATGATATATATAATCTACAATCACAAAAGTAAATTTATAAAAATATTAAGTACAAATATTAAGTACAAATATTAGAAACAATAAGTTATAATTATTAAATTGTTGAGTCATATTTAAATACTCTTTTTTATATTTTGGAAATGTAATTAAAACCAAAAACTATATCCATGTTCAATTTGAGGATTATAATATTTGAATAATTTACTCAAGCACATTGATCAACAGATTGAATTTGATTTTATAAAAAAATTGAATTTTAGTTAAATAATATCTGTTGAAATCATGAAAAAATAAACTTTAAAAACAAATATTTGTAAGCTAGAAGTTATGTATTCTTTTCAAAGTTTAAAATTTAATTAATTTATAACAAAACACTCTAAAATACGGACTGCATTTAGGCTTCTGTGTATTGTGTGATATCATTATCTGTTAATCCAAGGAATCCTTCAGCGTTCGTTTAAAAATAGATTTTAAAGAATATCCTATAATAAATTTCAGCTAGATTTCCACCGATAAATCGACAATATAAAATACAATACATGGAAAAAAAAACATTTAATACAATATTTGTATAATTATTATAGTAATTCAAAATTAGCTAAATACAAAAAATAAATAAATAACGATTTACCGCCCCCAAAATTCCACAAGGGAGAGAACAATTGACCACCCTGTCCCCCCTTAAATACAGCCCTGCTTATAATGGAATATCTATGGGTTGTGTTATTTACCGACCGACCAACCACAAATTCGGTCATTTCAATCATTTAATTTTGTTCTTATCATTAGGTGAGTCAATTTTCTTTTGAATCAGTCACAAATATTGAAAACTGTCAAAAGACCTAAAGATCGATTTGACCGAATATTTTTAGTACATCAGTCGGTCACGATTCGGCCACTTGTCAGATCTATTCGTTTTGATTCAGTCAGTCGCGACCGACTCATCTTATGTTTCTATGTTGGAACCTTTGATATGGTGGAAAAGTTTTAACTCAAGTTTATCCAAGCTGGCTCAAAAAATTTTATCAATACCTGTTTCTTCGGCTGCAACAGAGAAATCATTTAGTTCTTTTGCAAATGTACATTTTAAAAAACGAAATCGTTTGTTAACTGAGCGTTCTGCGAAATTAACGTATATTTCATACAATTGGAAAACAATTGATCGAAATAAAAACGACGAAGATGATTTTATCTCCATGATACTGACACAAGTTTGGGATTTAGTTGCACTGACCACTATAGTGACAAAGATTTTTAAAAATAGTTTAAAAATACTGTATTAAAATATTTCTAATTAATTATATTATATTATAATTTAAGTATGAGAAATTATTTAGTTTAACAAGAAGTTTATAAATTCTTATTATTTACCATTTTATCATGTCAGATACAAATATTGAAAAAAATTTCAATTTTTAATAATAAGATTACATTTAATAATAATTTTAACAATAATTTTTTTAGTATGAAATTAATTTATTCATTAAATAAATAACCGCATTTAATAACTAAACAATTATTGTTATACCATTTATATATATTAATACGCTATCATTTCTATGAACATTACCTGCGTATATAATTAATAATTACATTTATCCAAACAAAATTGGTTCCATAATACATTTACAAGTGCACTAATTAATTTATATACAGTTCCCATTGAAGTAATTATTTCTAATTTCAATCAATTATACAAAGTGTTTTAATTATTAAATTAGACTTTAGTCTTAATCAATTATTTTAAAATATCACATATAATTATATTTTTGTTGATTTAAGGCACGGTAAATTGTTTTTACCGACTCACATAGATAAAATAATAACATTTTAATAAAAACTAGAGCGAAGTAAAAAAAACCAAGAATAAACATAAAATATATTATATACAATTTATTGAAAATGCAGTGGTTGGATGCATTATTAGCGTTAATAGCAATTTTTACAATACTTTCACTGCGTAAGACATTTGGACGAATTGTAGAACTATCGAAAACAACTGCAGAACAATCTCAAAAATCTTAATATTTGTTTTTGTAAGTAAATTTATATTTAATTAATAAAATTTTAACAAGTAAATAGTATAAAATGAATACATCACTTTAACACATTTATTAGGTTTTTTTATTTTGGTAGTTAACTATGTACTTCGCAACGAGTCAAAAAAAATTTGAAATATTTAATTTATTTAAAATGTTGTTAGATCGAACGTTTATGTAAACCACATACTTAATAACACCCGGTAACTAATACATAGGAAATGTATTAAATACATTGATATAAGTATAATTAATTTTGAATATTAAATATCAGTTCTCAATTATTAAATGAAAATAGGATTGGGTAATTGTGTCAAATATCTTCAAACTACTGAATTTGATTAAAAAAATAATTTATACATTTATACATACGCAATTTTAATCGAATTAGGTAACACTTCTTATTATTTTTATCTTCAAATAATTATTTTATGCTAGGAAGTTATTGGAAAGTGTTAATTCATATCAGATTTAAAACATAAAAATCTTGTTTAATCAAGTATTTTACTGAAATTGTTCTAAAGTATTATAAAGTGATTAATTGTAAAATACTTGATACTTTTATATCATATTATATATGAACTATATAATATGTTAATATATTATAACTATTTAAATAAATATAAAATAAGACTGGACAAGTACCAAGTCAACTAATTTTTTTAAGTCGTTAACTTAAGATAATATAAAAAAATGTAAGTTAAGATAAAAGTTACTTCTCTGTGATATTAACTTGCAAATAAAAATTGCAAACTGGTTCAAAAAAATGTATTTATCCTTATTAATAATAAATTAGGTATTTTTTTTAAATATATTGAATATTATGTTATTTATATTAAGATGTATTTATGTACTTTACTTTGATCCTTTTTAAAATACAAAAATAGTAATGCATTCAATTCTTTCACAATAAAAATGCTGACTGTTTTTATTTAAAAAAAAATATAATTTATTCAAAATATTAGGTTTTTGTACTTTTTTCATCTTCAGAATTTAAATAAGAAAAAACCATTTTTTAACCCGATTTCAAACATTATTAACTGATGGACCATGGAGAAATATTTAACTCATTTTGTTAACATTTACTAAAAACAAAAAAAAACTCATTAAGTAACTTAACTATAACTTTTTAACTTGTTTATTTTCAGCCTTGTAAATACCGATACTTCATAAGTATATATAATAGTATAATTATTGTACTTTAGAACACTATTATAGATAATATAACAAAGTAACGAATACTTGTAAAGATACTCGTACTAACATTTAATAGTATAGTTTTCAAAATCTAGGAGTAAATATTTTAAAATCGTATAGTAGAACAGTTCTATCATAGTCTATTAAATAGTAATAAAAAAAAATCGTAATAAAATTAAAAGTTATTATTAAAATACTTTAATAATTTGTCTGAAATAGCTGTTTAAAGAATTGTCAGTAGTTTTTTATTTTTCCAACATTCATTTTTACCGAGGAATAAATTTTCTTCTTATTGAGGGTTGGGAAGCTAAAATTGCGTATCTTAAAATTATTAAAATGTAAATAAATTATCGAAGACTAAAGAGAATTATTAAAAAATATATATCTTTAATTTTCTATATTGTTATTAACAATAAGATTAACAAAAATAAAACATAAATTCTAGTATACTTCTAAATTATCTAACAGTTAATTAAATTCATTACTTAACATTTAGTACTTTTAAAATATAAGTTATTTAATTATGTATAAAGAAAATATTATTTGTTTTTATTATTTCTTGGGTCCTATACATAGATATTCAGTTCCTTAGGGTCGTAATAACTTGTTGTTATTTCAATCTTCGAGCATTTAAAGCAATCTTTCGAATATTAGCCAAACATCCAGCTGAAGCTTCCTGTACACCGGGATCTCGTGATGCAATAGTTTCCATTAAAAACTAAAAAAAAACCAAAATTATAATTGATTTCCATTGGACATTTTTATGCAAACATTTTGCTGAGTTTTCTGTATTATTATAAGTCATTTATTATTTATTTATTGTCCATATGTAGAACTTAATAAAAAACATTAAACGGAAAACTAATTGTATACGTTTATTGTTTATTTGATTCAAAGTTTAATAAAAACAGTGTTCAAAATATGTCAATAATTCTGAGTTTTTTTTTTTTTTTTTTTATAAATATTCTTCAGATTATAGGAAAACCGAAAACAAGACGTCATAATTTGTCTGATAAAATCTACTCAACATATCCGCACTTTATGGTCGTTATCAAATTAAATATATACGAATAAAATAATAATAGTAGTTGAACGAGTAGTTTATAATTACAAACATAATTTAATAAAATATAATAAATTAAAGTGATACAAGTCACGCGGTGATTGTGTATATACGTATTGTTATCGTACGGGAACGACACCGCACGATTCCATAGCCACGCAATTAGCCGCGTCTCCAGACAGGCCATGCAAGGCGAACGTTACGTTTTCTTTGACTAATTTGGAATCAGAATGTATATATTTAGAGATGGGCAGCACCACGTCTAGTCGACCGAACGTGTGACAGTTTCGTTCCAATAAGCAGCACGAGCCAATGGCACGCGATAAATGAGCTTGGAGATCCGCATTATTCTGCAAACGAAAAAATGCTCTAACAGCTGAACGTATCTTTGTTGATTTCTATACCGTCATCATCAATTGCATTACCGTGTGCACTAAACTAGATAGCCTCTGAACAATATCGTAATCGGTGAGGATCGCCAAGTTTTCCGATTCCTTAGCCAAAATCCCGATGACGGCGCACGCAGCCGCCAGAACTCTGGTATCATGCGACTTTAATAAATCGACTAGCATTACCAATCCAGTGACCAGAGAACTCATTATGTCACTGGACTCCTTTAAAAACGTAATCATGTGATAATACATAAAATAGGACTAAACCCCTTGGTCGGGCGAGATTCCACGGTCAGCCAATACATAAGGATGGGTAAATATTATTGCTATTCAATTCAGAGCAAAAGAGGTCGGTTTGGTCATTTTATACTTCTAAAAATTGTAGATATTGAACCTAATTTCTTAATAAGATAAGGTTGACTTTTAATGTTCTAACTTATGCTTACAAATAATCCGAATTTCTATAAAATACTTCGAAACTATGTAACTTCTTTAAAATTATAATGTAAATGCTCAGTAAATGTTTCGAGTCAATACGATTAATATTTACAGGAGAAAACTAAATAATGTCATGTAATGGAAATGTATTGAAATATTCGATTTCTTCATATTATGTTACGCTTATAGAAAATGTTGTGGTAAAATTTTTTTTCGTCATAAAGAAAATCTTATGAAAAATCTTGAATCTTTTAAACTCTAAGTATACAATTTGTAAGTTTTATTTTTTTTAAACTACAAAAATGTAGTGGGTAATATTTGCGATTTTTTGTCAAATCAAAATTTTTTATTGAAATTTTTAAATTATTTTATTGAAAATAGCTAAGAACATGTACAATTTTCAATTATCTACAAATAGTTTAAAATATCTTTTGAAAATTAATATTATTTAAAATAATTGGAGAAATCATTTTGGTCAAGATCATATATACGTTAAAAAAAAAAAAAAGTAATGGGTGAAAAAATAATCGGCGATTTTTAGTGGTGATTTCATTCAAATTTTTTCTATGTTTTTCTCAATTATCCGGAAAGAAAAAATTTAAGAAACTAAAAAATATTATAACTGATCGAACGAATAAACTAGGAATCATTTCTCAGTCTACTTTTTATTTGATGATGATCGGAGAAATCCTTATGGAAGTCGTGTACGCTAACACAAATCATAGTAAATTCAATACATTCCTCGGTTCAATCAGAATCTAAAACGAATGCAATATCAAATTTAAATATATTATAATATATTTAATAATAATTAAATTTAATATAATATATATATATATATATATATATATATATATATATATATATAATATATTATCAATTAACGTGTTATACTCTTATGTATAAGTAAAAATTGTTAATTATTAAGTTTAAAATATATTGTACGGAACTAAAATGTATACAATTATTTTATTTAATTTATTTACGTAAAAATGCTCATTTTTGTACAGTTATCTAAAACTTAATAATACAGTACTTTTTGTTGCGCGTTCTAATTGATCTATGTATTTTGTCATACTTATGTTCAAAGTTTACTTCTCTTTACGAAAAAAAGATAAACAAAAAAAAAAACAGTTCATCTCTTCTCGACAATTATTCATGACGTATACGACGGGACGCACTAACCTTTGTATTTTTAAGCAACGTAACCAACGTATGCCCCGCCGTGGATTGAACAATGGTTGAATCATATTTCATCATAGACCACACTAAACGTATTCCATCATTGTTTATCACTTGTTCCATGCATTGCGGGTCGGACGCGCAGTTGTCGATCACGCGGCACACGTTTACGAGAATCCTCTCGTGACCGGTATCTTGTAATAGTCTTATGATGGGAATCAATCCATCTGCAGTCCTAAGGGCGACCTTATTTCGTCCGATTTTGGTGCATTCTGCTAACGACGCCACTGTGTTTGCGACGACCTAGGGAATATAACACAGCGACGGTACAACAGGCGCTGAAAATAACGCCGGACACGTCTTATCTCACTTCTTCGCTATCAGAGTCCAACAGTTTTACCAAGACATGTATACCGTTTATATCTTCTAAACGTTTCACATTGTCCGGGTTCATTAGACATTTCCAAATTGCACCGGTTGCGGCCACCATTAATTTCGTTTCAGTCCTGTGCGATTCTACTTTAACGATGTTCACCAAGGAATTCAAACCCCCCAGCTCTTTGATCATTCTTCGGCTTTCAGGGTCTTCAGCACACTACACATCATCGATTTCATACAATTAGGGACTGCCTATAAGACGTAATTAGAGTGGTAGGGGACGTTAAGGTTGATCAATCCTCTACTTTTTGCCCCCAAGAACTCGTAAAATTTAAAAACAAAAAATAATCATTTTGAAATTTGACGGTATTAAATTATTAAATTGTTGTAGCATATTTGCAATATTTGCAATATTTGCATTATTCTAAATTGTTTTCTCCAATCGTGTCAAATTATTTTAAAATTGAAGTTGAGAAGAGAAAAACGTAATAGAAACATACCCTAGACAATACTCGAATCAAAAAAAAAAAAAAAAATATATTTATGTATAAAAATGTTTTACTCGTGTATTCTCATGACGAAAAAAATTTATCCCTTCTTCCCCCATGATCTTGCCCTAATTATAACAATAGTTATTCGGAAATTGATTGATTTAAGTAAAACACTCACGTTGAACGTTATCGTAGCCGCATTTTCCATCATTTCAATTTCTGGACTTTTCAACAGTTTTAATGTGTCTACCAACATACCGTGTTCTTTGATAGCTGTACGAAAAACCGGCTGAAAAATGCAGGCAAATATATTTGAACCGCAAGTTAAGGAATAATTTAATTCGTTATGAAATAAATTTTCTATCTACCTGTGTTGCACAATTAACGATAATTCCCATTATAGAACTGACAACATCCTCGTGTATCGAGGTCAATAGTTTTGCCATTACCGGTATGATTCCGGATTGTCGCATCACATCTTTATTTTTATCCGATTTAGACATAGACCATAATGCTTTTGAACAGTTACGCAACAAGCTGAATGATTTTTGTTGAATTGCTGGTAACATTTCACTTTCAGTTTTCAGCACTTGAAGTGGAACATCCATGTAGTTCACCTGCGATGATGCAAACAGTTATTCAGTATGAATAAAAATATTTTATTTTGTTTACCATTAATTTAATACCACCGGCTTTGCGTATGAATTTTCTGCCCTTTCTTATTTTTGCTACGTTAGCAAGGGTCTCGGCCGCGAGAATTTGTAAGTCAATTGATCGGTCAGCCAATAGTTTAACTAAAATCGGAATAGCACCCAAATTCGTCAAATTTCTTCTAGTGCCCAACAAAAATGACATTTCGTTTAGTACAGCTAGAGCACCGTGCTAAATAAAAAACATTAATTGCAATAGTTACAATGCAGTACAATCAATTATTGTCCAATTTAATTATTATTGTCGATGAACTGATTTTAAAAATGTTTAATAAAATCTGATACGAATGAGTAAAAATAATAATTATGCTTACTTATAATATAATACTGTTTAAATTGTTTGGACCTTTCAATATTTATTATTTATCCAACAGTATTCAAAATATAGTTGTATATTTAACTAGCAAACAAACCGTCTTCATCAAATATAATTTTAATATACGAGTATTTGTATACAAACGATGTTGAGACAATAAGTAAATAAGAATGAGATTATATATTTTGTAAAAGCATTACTAAAATAAATAAATTCTTTATATAAAATATTATTTCAATTATTTCATAATTATTTTCGCTTTGTTTTACTATTTTGTCTTGGTGTAGGGCTAATGAGTTGATTTAATGATTTACTATATTTTTAAATTACTCATTACTTAATTAAAAAATAATCTTTAAGAATATAATCCAATTGGTTATATTTTAAATACTTATTTAATAAATAATATATAAATGAAATTTGTATATAGCGTTCGAATTATAGAACATACATTGCCTTATAATATAATTCAGTTAAATAACGATAGATTGAATAACTTTATGCGTAATTTAATATAAATTAATTTGCCATTCCCCTTCAGATTTGATCTATCACATAATTCATGACTCATCTGTATAATACACCATACATATAAAATTATTAATATTTTGGTCAATGTGAGATTAGGTTAGGTCAGTTGGGCAGTACAGTAACTTCAAAATAATTACAAATTTATACTCAGAAATGATTACTTGAAATAATTGAATGCTAATAATTTTATATAAATGTAGTTGAAATTTGAATATTTCACTTTAATTCAAATAATTACTCTGCATTCGTTGTGTTCAGTTTCTAATAAATTGATCAGGAGCTCAGTTCCACCAGTAGCAATTACAATACTTTGCGTGGATTCGTCGCGTAGATTGAAGTCTACTAATGCGGCCAACGCGATTGCCGTAGCTGTTTGATTGCCCACCTGTGGTAAATATGGTACAATAACAAAATTGAACCAGGGAATATTATACGATTGCTTATAATTTAAACTAATTATGTATGCGCATAGTTATTAGTGTTATTACACGTATGTATTTAATCAATCTCTGAATGCTTTCTATTTCAGCCGCGTCATCAGATAAAGATGTTGGATTATACCATCTGTCTTCTTCATACTCGCTCAACGTCATACTATAACTTGAACTGTCATCCGATTGTGATGGTTCCTTGACCATTAATGTGTACAAACAACTCGGGGCCTAAAAGTTAAAATTATGAATTGTTAAATAATAAACTTACATAATCTATGTTTATTTTATTTTTTTAACGTAAGTACATATGTTTAAATGATAACGTTTTAAACAATTAAGGGGGCTGGAGCGTAGCATGTTTTAAGGAGTAATATTTAGGCATTTTATATCACATGAACATTTTGGCTGTGTCAACGCGCCGCGCCGATAAAATTCCGCACGCGCAGGCACATGTCAACAACATATTACTTTATAAAATTACAAACATTTTTTTTTTCAAAATATACTGCCACTGACTTCAATCACTACGCTCAGTAGGATGTTCCGATTTCAATTTTGAAAGTAGATTTGGATTCTCCACTAAATTTACTATGCTTTCACTGTCATACATTTTTCATATTCGATATCAATGTATTTAAATTTAAATTATGAATATGATCCATTTTTACTCTTTTTGTTAGTAAATTTTTAAGTACAAAAAAAAAAAAATCAGAAAAATAAAATTGTCAAAGCATAGATAATTTAGTGACGAATTCAAATCTGCTTTCAAAATAAATATCAGAACATTATATTGGGCGTAGTGATTGAAGTCGTGAGCTATGATTTCGACCAAAAATGAATCACGCTCCAGGGCCCTTAAGATCACTTATAATGGATTAAAACAATTAATATTAACTAAACCTATAATAGTATTATCAAACGATTATTAAATAAATATTTATTCTTTAAATTATGTTTTAATTTAAACATTTAGTATTTATATATATACCTATAACTATAATTAAATAACTTCCATATATCCATATATCTATTTAATATTTTAAACAATATTTAAAAATATTTATATAATACTCCTGTTGAAGTTCTATCACTTGTCACCTAGACAGGTTTTTCAATTAATGAATTTTTAGTTTTCATTCAAAATAATAATATTGTTATTATATACGTAAAAACTATAAGTATAATATTGTTCGTAAAATTCAAATTAACAAAAAAAAAATGGATATATAGAGATAATAATTATTTTATATTTTATAAATTTAATTGACAAATAAACTAATAATAATATATATATATTAGTATTTCAAAACTATCTTCATACATAAAATTACACGATATAAAATACAATATATAAGTTCATGGTCTTTTCTCATAGAGTTATTCGATAATTTGAAGTTATACTCATTCGACTCCTTTATAGTTAACACCCATTTTAGTTAATAGTTAATATATATATATAGTTATAGTTAATAGGTAACACCCAAAGTTTCACTGTTACTTAATAATTAAAAGTAACCTCTCCTCCAATAAATCTAAATCGCGGTACTCATATAACACTAGAACAGAATTTCGATCATATTTCGACATCAGAAGTAGCGTAAATATATAAGATATATTAGAGCCTCTCGGTCAAAATCTAATCTTAATCACAGTCATCATTGAATTCCTAAAAAAGTGGAACTCTAAAATAAAATATAGTGAACCACATTGCAAATAATTAGTTTTCATTTTCATTGTATCATAAGTTTATTGTGTAATTCTCCCGTACATAATAAAATAAAAAAAAAAATGTTCATTAACTACGAGTAAGTGAAGGTTTACTTTTACATTAAATTTGCTTTATATAAATAATATGTGTCTTATAACATCAAGTAGTCTTAATGAACGTTATCGTGGTTTGTTAAATAAAAGTAAAAAATAAAAAAATCCAAACCCAAATGCTTATAAATATTTATAACAACGATAATAAATGTAAATTTATATTTATAATAAACAATAGAGAAAATAAACAAATTATTAGACTAAAAATTATATGTCACTATAAATAAACGTGATACTTTTCCAAAACAATGATTAATGGATTATTGCCCCTTGGTGTGTGTGTAATATTATATTTTATCTGTAATTGTATATTTGAATACCTACTATTGTAATATATTTTATTTTTTGTGAATGTTTATTTATTTAGAGTTTTTATTGCAGGAAAAACAAAATAATTTACTACTAAAGATCATTTTACTTCTAAAAACTTCTGGCACTCAACTGTAACCACAACTAATACAATAATTGCTTGACCACTCAAAAACATGTTTTCGAAATATGATTTATTATTAAATGAAAATCATCTTCGAACATTAAATATAATATGTAGTACGAGCAGTGGCGCAAAAAGGGGGGTGTTTTGCGAAATGTATATTTGTTATTGATAATTACAAATTACTATTATACAGAGTGCTGAGTGATCAAGATAGCATTACTTTATAAATTACGATAAGTACATGATATATAATGTAACATATTAACATTTTATTAGTTAATTAATAGTCGTATTTTAAGGCTTGTAGACATTTGTAATAACTATATTCAATGCGTTTGACTCAACGGTTGACCTCGATTCTTCAATGTTTACTACATCAAGGTTCACATGTTATATGCTAGTTCTCGTTCTATGAACATAGTCAAAATTCTAAGAAATCAATTTAGGATTCTTTTAACTCTTGATTATATGTTGGACTTCGATTACAAATATTTTTCAAGAACAACAATCATTATTATAAGAAAATAACAACACGTACATTGGCTTAAATGGTACCTGTAACCAAGTGATGATGCACAATCGGGTAAATATCGAAAATGTATTCAATTTTCGATAACAATGTATAGTGCACAATGGCGTAATTAGGAATTGGTTTTAGGGTGGGATATAAGCTTATATTTTATCGTTATAGTGGAGAACTATGCCCCCTCCCACACCCCCTTTTGGTCATTAAGTTTCATAGATCACAATATTCACTATTTACTGTTAATTATATACTTACAAATTGATATGGATTTGTCATAATGAGTACATAGAAATTAGAAATGCATAAATATACGAAAGTTTTAATTATTTCAGAAAACAATTAAACATTCTTACCACCTTGCTAGGTTGGTATTCGTCTGAATAATATTTTTTTAAACTGTCTTCTTGAACGACTTGATCAGATTCTTTAACTTTTTTTTTAAAAAAAATTAAAGAAAGGTATCTGACTGTCTTTTAATTTTTAATTTAATAAAATATTTTATTAAGACTATAAGGTATCAGTTATTTAAGAGAATCACAATTTAAAGACAATAATTATAATAATTATTTTAACTTTCATTGCTTTTATTAAATAACTGATAATATACATTAGTTGGTGTAATTCAAGGTTAGTAAAAATGTTCAAAAATTGACCTTATACCATAAAATAAATCATATTTAAAATAGTATTATGTATTTCTATCAATATAAATTAGCCAATAAAATATTTTATGATTTAGCCGGTTAAAAATGATAAGAAATTAACAATAGCCGTTAATTTTACGATTTTGTTAGTTTTATCTTTTAACTATGATAATGTCTATAAATCCTTATTTCTTAAATTAAAATTAAAATCTTAAAATCATTTAAAGCTTACAGGAATTAATTAATTAATATTTACTTAAGAAAAGAGTCTGGAGGGAAATATATCCCTATACCCCCCCCCATAATTAAGCTACTGATAGTGCATCATATAATAAATTATATTGTTCATTATGAAACTATATTTCTGCTATCAATGTAAAATTCATGATAAAATGTCTGAAGATAGATTCGAATTTGAATTATGCGGATTATATACATTATGCTGATAAATTTTATTTATATACGGATGATATAAACTTTTCACACTACTATTGCCGCTTTCATATTTAAACGAGGGCTTAGTATCATACAATAGCAAAATATCCAGTCATTCTAATCCAACTGTTGTATTTCGCCGCACTGTTTTTTAATTGCATTGAACAAATATAACATTTTATATTTCCGTGAGCAATTATAGAACCCTGAAGAGCTCTCATCACATTACATGTATTGGAGTTTTAATTATTGTCTAATTAACTTATTGTTGAAACTTTATTTTCAGAAGTGTTAATTATAAGTATACGAGTACAAGAATAATAAAGAACGTATTGGAGCCTAAAGTCCTTACACAAGCACATCATGCAATACGCGTTCTATTATCGGCTAGGGACATACATTTTAACCAGTTTTTAAATTTGTATATTACTTCAGCTGTAGAAAATGCATATATTATTCATATTTTCGAGATGGATTAAGAGTGATTTTGATAGCAGCGCTGAGGAAGAAAATGTGATTCATATTTGATTAAAAAATATTTTTAACACAGAGTTAAGGGTAGAATATATTCATTATATTTTACCATTACATATTTTTCTTCTCATTTTTGTATACGATTTGATCAAATGTATGCTTCGATCAGCATTTTTTTTTAAATTTACTGATGTATTGTTTGTTAATTTTTTATATTTACCTTACGCGTAAGAATTTCCTTTCGAATAACTCAATGTTCCGTTGTTTTAAATTCACAAAATTCAATGTAAAATTATTTTGTTTAACTTACACTAAATCAATATTAACTTTCTAGTTGATCAAAGGTATTAAACGAGTATTTTATGACATTATTTTTTTAATATTTTTTGTTTTAATGAATAAAAGCAAAAAAGTTCTTAATAAAACGAATATGTATGTCACGTCCTGACGTTTTTTTACACTAATTTTTCAACTTTTTCGTGAAATGGATAAAAGTAATACTATTCACATTACGAAATATTTTATTTTTAGGTAAATATTATGATTATTTATAAAATGAAATAGTATGAATGACAATTTTATTTCTTTATTTTGCTTAAATTATTTAGTTTATTTTGAATTAAAATTAGCTCTAGATTTGTATGAAATGATCTATGTATCTGTGGTACTTGATAATTGTGAGGTAGAAATGTAAAATTAAAATAAAAGTTATTTGAAACAGATCAGTTGTAACTTGTAAATTGTATGAGCCGCCAGTGTTAGTTGTTCAAGTAATCTTAATTTAAAATGTACCTGTATCAAATAATTGAAAATTATTGTACACTTAGTAGCCAATGCACTATATTGTATATATATATATATATATATATATATATATATATATATATATATATATATATCGTATATATAAAATGTAAATTTAATTAATTTCCTTTATATAAGCTATACATTATTATTGTATATCCACAAAATGAACATCATAGGAAGTGAATCTATATTTGTAAGTACTAGCTATTTACATAATCACATTATTCATTTATCTACTTTTTTTATTTTTGTAAATATTTCAGTGCAATATCAAGATGTTATTACATCAAGTGTATCTCATGTACCTTAGCCAATAATCTTTGTCGTTAAATTAAAAGAAAAAATGCATTTTCTTCAAGTTCTATTATATTCTTTCTAATTAACGTCTGACCGAGCTATGTACATTCATATATTAAATATACAGTGCATTTGAGGAGGAAGGTCATATAATAGTAATGGGCTTTGCTACTCATATATTACGCATAGATTGATTTTCATCATGCGCCGCTGTGTTATTTATATCCAAATAAATGCCCAAATTACCACGAATATTCAGACAATCATTACCAACGATTGCGAGTTATGATTCGAACATAACGCATTATTTGTATTTTTCATGCCAATGGCGAACAAGTTATTTTTTAATTTTTATTGCCCGTAAAAAGGAGTACCTATAAAATATAATAATTATATGTTTAGCGTTATTTTTGTCGTTTTTTTTTCATACAACTTACTTTATTTCTACTAGAAAATTACTTCTTTTCACATCTATTATTGTTTTGCAATATTATATAAAATAAATAACGAACTATTTTAACCGCAAAAAGTATCAATATTGACGAAATATTAACTTCAATCGCTATTAACTTCAAAATATAACAGTCATTGCACAGCAATGATATATTGTTCAAATCGATCGTCATGTAACCGATCCTGACGATGCAGTCAACTATCCTGTTGAATTTTTTAATTCGCTGGATTAACCAGGAATGCCACTATATAACTTGCGATTAAATATTCGCTCACCTATCATTTTTCTTTGGAATTTAAATGCATCTAAGCTATGTAACGGTACAAGATTAGTCATAAAAAAATGTATTAAATTTATTAAATGGGCAATGTTCTTGAAGCTACAATTTAGAATGGAAAATTTGTAGGTGAAGTTGTTCTCCTGCCACGAATCCTAATGATCCCTTCAGACTCACCCATTCCATTCAGACGTCTGTAATATCCAATTTGTTTGGCGTTTGCCATGACTATTAATAAGTCACAAAGTAATGCAATGTCGATTTATTGCTTGGATCTAGAAAATCCGGTCTTTTCACATGACCAATTATATGTGGCGTATTCTCACGTTGGAAAACCGTTAAGTTTGTGCATATATAGTCCTTAGTAACTGATTAAAAATATTGTTCATCAACTCTTATTAAGATAAAATTAAACAAACATTATTGATTATAATGAATTGTTTTTAGAAAAATTGATTTTACTTCAAAATAAAGAAAATGAAATTATTATATTATTTGTCTTTCATTTCATACTTTGTTTAATATCCTAATCGCTTGGAATATCATGCAGAATAAACTCTGTCGGATCTGCTATTATAATATGTACAGGTTTTTCACGATGAACTGACAAATGCAATAACATTTGTTCTATTGAACATTTTCAACTTTTTTTTAGATTCTGAACGGAGTGATGGAATCTATTGGTTTTACAATGATATGTGTTTTTTTTTTTATTTATTTTTTTTATTTTTTTTTTTATATTTTTTTTTTTTGTCTGACGACAACTTTTTGGGAGTCAAAAGTAAAAAATTTTCAATATTTTTTAAATGCGACGGGAAAAACCATAAAAAAATTTGGGAAAAACGGGAGTTTTTACGCAAAACCAGTTTTCGACATAATCAAATTTTTTATTTTGCTATAACTCAAAAACTAATCGATGTAAATACTTGAAATTTTCACCAAATGTTTAGATTAGCGTTCTCTATACACCATTAAATTTTCAAAGTATTTTGACTTTTATTAAGCTATTTATAGACGATTGAAATTTTCAATTTCTTTAAGTATTTTTTTTTTTAAATAACGATAAAATTTTTTTGGCTACCCAGAAAATCTTGAAAATTTAATACAAGGTTTCTTATAAGTTGTTCCTTAACTGATAAAAAAAAATCTAAAATCGTAAGTCACAATTTTTTTTTATAAGTGCTCAAAGTTCCAATTTATACGAAATATGTAAAAATCACGATAATTTGCAAGTTATTTTGTAGATAAAAATTCATAAAATTTTTTCTGTTCATACTTAAGGTTCAAAATTTTAACACTAGATTATCTATAAGCTACTCTTCAAAAATCTTTAAAAAAATTTCTACCGGAATTAGAGGAAAAAAATTTATGACTGTTTGAAATTTAAATATTTACGAAATTGCATAAAATAGCGATTTATTCTCAAACGATTTTAAATATTTTTTATAATTCAAAAAGTATAAGTCGCAGATTTTTGAAATTTCTACCAGCTGTTAAGATTGGTATTTCCTTTATGTCATATTTTTTTCAAAATATTATATTGATTTTAAGCCACTTATAGGCATTTAAAATATTCGATTTTTTTACATTTTTTTTTTATAATCGGTGATAAAAAAAATTTGGCTCGTACAAAATACTTAAAAATATAATAGAAGATTCCACAGAAGTAGTTCTTATTGTCATTCAAAAATTATTAAAATCCATAGGCACAATTTTTTTTTATAAGCGTTTGAACAGCGAATATTGACATAAAATTACATGTAAAATATAATATAATGTATAATATTCTAGACTGACAAACTATGTCGCTGTATGCAACTGCCAACCCATCCTAATTAAAAAATATATTTATCGTTTCAAAATGAAATATACTTAATACAATATTTATAAATAACAATGTATTATATCTTAGACATATCATCTCCGTTCAGAATCGTTTTTCGTATACAATGTTATCTATCATTGCATTCAAATTTAACAAATCCATTGTAATAATGACCTATCCTATAAACGAGGTGTACTCCACCCCCAACTGTACAGCAGAGCGAGGTCCATCCGGTTCTTTTTTTTAATTGTCAATTTTCGTCTGCGCTTCATTCAAAATATTTTTCAATTTTTTTTCTAACATGTATGCAAAATATAAAAATTTAAATTTGTTAAATTTAATATTTAAAAAATTCAAGATTGCCAATTTTTAAACCCGATTTTTGAAAAAATGTTGGCGTCAAAAATTTTTACTAAGGTTAAGTCAATAATTTATAAACAATTTTTAAAGTTTGTTTAAATTCTAATTTATTTCTTGTTTATCAGTGTTATAGCGATTATCGATTTTAAATTATTTTTTCCCAAGAAATTATTTGTTCTATTTATAACCATTCATATTATTATACTACGTTAGTATCATAATTTTTGGTAATTCATGATAACAATAATCACTATTTTATTTTATTAACAACTCGTTCAATATTCAATCTTCATGAAGAGTGAAATTGAAAACAAATCATAGAACAGATTTGATTATAAGAAGGGTGATCGCTTGAAAGCCTTTGATAGATTTTATTTAAGATTATTTTGTTACTACACCATATTTGGGTACCGAGGGACCAAATTGGTTATAGCATTGATAGATTTTTGAATAATATTAAATTTTTTATTTTTATTACAAATCCTAAATTAATTATATACTGATTAATGTTGGTTTGTAATCAAACTGGTTTTTTCTGAAAATTTGTATGATGGTGAATGAGGAATGTTTTATATTTTGAGTCGCATGTATCTATGGGAGTTTGTACTGAAAATCCAAAGCAACTTAAAATGTTCTTTGCGTAAATTACCCTATTTCATCTAGTGGCAAACAACTTGAGTGGATGGCGATGTTTAATATCAGGGACCCAAGACTCAAAGGGGGCCACATCACAGAATTCAGCTTGGAAGGTATTTTTATTGCAAAAGAATTAAATAGTGCGTTTCATGATAGGTAATTAGTAATTAGTCTTTATTGAAAAAAAAAATTAATTTATTAATACTTCAATAGTTATAGGACTCCAGATTTACCTTTTCATCGGAGTTCTATGATCCTAGTTGCGCCACTGATTTCATCGTGACTAATATGTTTTCTTTTGGTAAACTTTTCAACAAATTACATAAAATCCTCAGTCAGATTACTGGTATAATGAATAATCATTTGAGGTCCTTTTCTAATAAGCCATTTTTATACATCTTCAATTTTTTTTATACTTTTTAAATTTTATACTTAAAATAATGGATTCATTATTATTTTTTTTACATTAATAGTTTTCGGACATTCTATGATCATCGAATATATTTCTTTGTCCATTTTTTTAAAATTTTCTATTATAATATCAATATTAAATCTCATTTTATAATTAATTTAAATTGATCTTCTGGTCATAAATATATATAGGTACATATATTCAATTTTAAAATAGTTTTAATTGAACTTTTTTAAAATTGTCGCATCATATTTCTTGTACACTAGATTTTCAGAGTAAAATCTTAAAATATTAACTATAACGTTTTGAATTTTAGAAAATATAAAAAATTATTACATATCTTGTAAATAAATTTGGTAAAATTAAATTTTACAAGAAGCATAAAAGAGAAAAAAAAATCGACCGAGAACATTCATCGTAATTAGACTACTGTTGAGACTATTTTTTGAAATTATTAATTATTCAATTATTAGGAATGAATTTTTCTCTTAATTTAGGGTGCAATTTAGATTGGTATCAATTTCAATAGTAACGTAAAAAGTATACAATTTTATATGGGAATGAATGTAAATTTTTTAGCATAAGTTTGTAATAATGTAATACTGTTTGTACATTATAAGTACAAAATTGAAAGCGCATGACAGCTCAACAGCATAAACATTTAACATAAACAACGAAGTCAACATTTATTTCGCTTAGGTATAACAATAATTAAACATATTCTGTAAAAAATAATGGCAGTATATTTAATTCTATGTAGCTAAGAATTAACGAAACGTTAAGTTATTCAAGAGGAAATTCTAACTCGTAAAACAAAATAAGATAACAGTATGTCAGTGCATCATTATATGAACATAAACGCATAAGAGAAATATTAGTTCGAAAACAGCATAAATAGTCATAAAATATCATTGTTCAGTAACACTATAGTATCCCAGAAAATGCCGTCATATTCATAATACAACTAGCTGATCCCGTGCACTTCGTTGCTCGTTAAATATACCAACTCTATATGACTCAAACTTTGTTCAATTCGTTATTTAATATTCTAGATTTATCTTAAATTTTCTATTGCCCAGAATAAAAATTCTGATTCACAGCAGAATATTATTAGGTTGGCGATCTACCTGCGGTAGATCGCAGACCTAGTGCTGTTTGTACGTACCTTAGTGTATGATTTAAATCTAATAAAGTATCAAAGTTATACCAAGTTTGACATAATACGGTGGATTAATATAATCAATTAATACATAATCCTAACCTAACCTTAACGTACTAAAATCCGTAGTGTAGAATTGTATTATTGACTATTTGCATTAGTATTTCGAACTATTTCTGTTGCTCCAAACGATGTAATTTGAAAACATGAATTGAATGTTCTAATTGATTTCAGGTACACGTTAGAATCTGGATCTGTACCGATAAGTAAACCGTTTAATGGTTCAGGTGGTATTTCAATTTCAGGTAGTTGCATCTTTCCTGACGCGCAACACATCCCGACTGGCTCATTTTTGAATTTGAGAGCATGGCAGTGCGGGCATTCCTTGTCCATAGCACAAATTACTACTTTTGAATGAGCATAATATTCAATATCGGGCTCATACTGGAATGCTAGACGCAGGAATGAATCAGATATAAATGTTCGATGTACCTGTTGGCGTTGTTGGTCATTTGCTCTGCGTGAGTCAACTACGAATCATTCGCACTATCGGATTGGCATTGTTTGTCTGTTCTTTGCGCTCTTCTATTTCTCATGTTCGTAGCTGCATTTGTTCTACGACAAAAATTGGCATTCTGGCGTTTTCTTATCATTTTTAATGACAAAAAACAAATATAAAATATTCAAAGTACTTATTTGTGTTTTTTTTTTTTGGTTACCTTGCAACGTCAGGTAATTCATTATATTAACCACTAATAAATAAATATTATTCTCAAATCTTATAACCCCCATAGCAACCATTTATAAACAAAAACAAAAATTTCTATCGTAAATCTCAAAATTTCTGTTTGACCACCTCCCGGGGGTGGAGTTAGGTCTATATATAAACCCTATAAACCCGCTCCACGACATTCAAAAAAAATTGAGATAATCGGCCCAGCCGTTCTCAACTGATGCAATTTTGAATTTTTTGTCTCCATTTTTATATATATATATATGACTAATCACAGAATTATCTACAAAATATGTATTAAAAATATCTACAAATAACTAGATTTTATCGGATTAAACATTGCTTAATCGGGTATAATTTGAAAACGTTCTATGTTAGAAAAAAATTTCATCAATTATTACAATAATACATACGAGTATGCTGGTATTGTAAATATAAATAAATAAGATTACACACATAAAATTTGCATACGTGACCATCTAATCATGAATTACGATATTTGAAAACAATTTTTTTTTTACATAGTTCCATTAAATTTTATTTCATTCGACGGTTTTTGTATACACGTTTTTGGATTAAAATCAATTATTTTAATAGGTGAAAAATAATACAGTACCTAGTGCCTGAATAAAATAACTAAAAAGACTGAATATAAAATTCTGATCAACATTAGTATTAAATGCCAATATGATAGTTAACATTTTATGTCATATACAATATTGTAAACATATAGATATAACAAATTAAAAACTATCATAATAGTTGATATTAAAGCTTAAAATGTGTAAATGTTCTTGTGAATAAATATTTTTTAAATATATGAATTACTTATACATTACAACTTCAGTTTTAATGATAACGTCTGCGGAGAACAATGCTGACATAAGTGACAATACCGCTTTGTACTTAGGCGTTGCGGTTGAATTGCATATGGCGGATATAATAACTAGATGGGTGACTGTCGGAAATTTTAGTAACGGAATCCACAATGCATCTACACTTTTAAGTAAGTAAATTATACGTCATACCTATCGATTGACGTAAACATAAAAACTACAAGTTCTTAGATCCCTACCTATAATAAATCGGAATTATGATAATTTAAATCAAAATTTTCAAGTATGTCAATATAATGTTGCTTCTGACTTTTTAATATTAAGACATGGGTTCCGTAAGGAATAACTGAATTTACATATATATTTACCTCTAATAAACACATAAGCCTAATTGCGGTTCTGGTAACTTACCCCGACGAAACTGCTATCATTCCATTAACAATAACCTCATTACTGCCTCTATAAACATACAATAACACACTTCAATAAAACAAATTTTCTCTTTTTGCATTAGCTTTGAAAGAGGTAAAAACTGATCCATTATTATAATCAACAACTAAGTCATTCCATAATTCAATAAAATATTTAGGTTTAACGCCTCACTCGAAAATCTCATTTAAAATTAAAGTAAAATTAACCAATTGTATTCTTCACGTGATTTGTCAGTAACTAAATTTTAAATTTAACCTGAAACAAAATTATTAATTTATAAACCAATAATAAAATCCATCTGGTCTTATATAATTCAAATGTATGGATCAGCCAAATCTTCTAACATTCATCTAATAGAAGCACATCAAAACATTATTCTTCGATTAATTACAGACTTCACTTTACAAAAACTTTAAATATCACATCCGTTATAAAACTAGTCTCTAAATACTATGAACGTTTTCATTATCAACTCGACTCCTACATTAACTTCTTTTTAAGAAATATGTCCTCCAACATACCTGAAAACCCAGTATAATGCATGCAAAGAAACTGGTCTCATAACTTGTTCCAATAAAATTTTTCATACGACTTTTAAATTAAATTAATAACTAATTACATAAGGGTGTTGCTAATGGACCTCTTTCCTAATCGAATTACTAGTATAAAATTTATTCATTTTTTCATATTTGTTTATTGTTAGATTATACAGATTGTGAATTTCTTTTTTCATATAAAAAAAAAAAAAAAAAATCTATTATAATTTATTTCCATATACATATTATAGCCGTAATTAAACATATTTATATGAATGTCATTGGAAATCAAATAGTCATTGAATCATTTCAGACGTTTAACGACTGTTTTGTCTTTATTATCAGGAAAGTAACATGTTTATGAACTAAATTATTTGTAAATATGATAATGAAGTGTTCTTTAATAAATCACGATTTGTATAATAATTCACAAATATAGTATAAGTAATATTAATTATATTAATAATTTATGTATAATATATTAACATATAATTTTAATAATTAATATGTGTTATACAACAATGTGCATGGATCATTCAAAATATATTTGAATAAACATTATAATATTATGAAGTTATAAGACTTTCACCAAGAGGGATGCGAATAATCAATTTAAAATTAGCCGTTGATCAAATAATGATTAAAAATGTAATACATACATTTTATTTATTTATTTATATTTAATTAAATTAATAAAAGAAAGCTAACGTGGATAAATAAATGTGAGGAATATTAAGCATAAAATTAAAATCTAATCAGGTCAGTGAAAAGAATGCACGTATGAGTAAAATACGAGTAGATCAATTACAAACATTACCATATAACATAACACATAACAAAATATATAAATAAATAAATGCTTAGTCTGAAATATTATTAAAATTGTAAATTACGATGGTTTCGAATTAAAAATTAATCATTAGGTATATACAAAGTCAATAAAATGACATTTGAGTCACGATTTTATCGATTTTGTATCCGGTTGTTAATTATTCTTATCTAAACCTGATGATGAATTTGCAATTCGAAACCGGTCGTTCTTAAGAAATAAAATAATACTACAGGATAAGCATTTATTTATTTATATATTCATTTATGAGTAAGAACCATTTACTAATTTTTAACTTTTATTATTTTATCAAAATAAAATTCAAAAAAATGACAAAATGTCATAATTTTGTTTTATTTGACGTGCGGATGTATCACCGACATAAAATAAGTATACATTTGATTATCATACTAAACACTGTCAAAATGTTGTCGCTCGAAGTAATTTTTACACATAATCATTTTATAACGCATATAAACGTATATTTTATTACGCAAATATTTTTCAAATTTTCTCTTTTAGATACTTAATAAAAATAAGTGATATTAATTGAAATCCGATCATATGAAATAAACTAGTTTTTTTAACAAATTAAAATACATTTAAAAGAATGTAAAACATAATTCAAGCTGTCGAGGATTTGAAGCTAACGAATTGTTAAAGTAATCGCGATTTGACTGTGAAGTAAAAATAATCATTTTTATGGCACCAAACACTTTAATTTAACAAGTATTACTACCATTTTTTTCTTGTCTCGAAATTAAAATAACAAGATTTAATATTTACATAACATACGCTTACCTCAACTACATTATTATTTTCAGCTAATATTAAATTATTTTCTTCTCGTTTGTCTCTGGGCGATCCTTCTCTATGAGTTTCAATGTTATTTGTATTTTCATTCATAATTATTTTTTAATTTTTGCTGTTTGGAATGTACTTTAAAACAGATACAATATTAGAATGACGTATAGAAACCAACGGGTTTTATTCACAATGTAAAATATGTAGGCCAAATATCGATCAAACTTTGTTTACCACACTGATAGTATAAAAGTGATAGTTTTTATTATGTGTTTGGACTATCAGTGGGTTATGACTTTAGTTTAATGTGCAATAATTGCGATGAAAATTATTTTTATGGAAATATACTCCAAAAAAGTACTCAGTGTTCTTCCAACGATTAAGTCAAGAATCAGTGAAAATAAAAAAAGATTTCCTTGAATCTATTATAAGCAACTAAAAACTATTAGTCTTCGTTTTTTAACTTTAAATAACTCTATCATAAATAATCAAATTACATACATAGTAATAATATTAATTGTAATAGTCTGCAATAGTATACATAGTTTACAATAGGTGATTTATGTATTATAATACAATTATTATTTTATTTCATACTAAAAAAAAAAGTTCCAAAATGTGATCATAAGTTATCTGCTAAACCATACGTACCTATTCTCAACACGATAACTTTCCTATACTTTTACATGTATTTCATATTTTTATATTAACAAATAATAATAAGAATGATGTTTAAAAAAATTTAAAGCTTGTATAATTCTTCCAAGAAAATGTTAAGTGGGGAGAGAGGTTAAATGGACACTTATGGAAAACGGGAAAATATGTTCAATGAAAATATTTAGAAATATGTTAAATATTATTAAAGATATTTAAGAAAAATGCATTTTTATGCGAGCAAGACGAAAACATGAGAAACCTGTTTAATTATAAGTTGAATATAAATTAAATATGGTTTGCGCGTTTAATGTATTTTACGATGGTTTTCCTTATGTCAAATTACATTCAAACATTTTTATGAAATCGAATATTATTTTACGTTTTTAAACTGCTCCAATGTATATACAATTTAATATCGACTAATATATCGGAATAAATACCTACATAGATATTTTTGAACTTTGCTTAAGATAATTTAAAACAAAACACAAAGCATATCATAACGTACTCTGTGTAGAAATGAAAATTGCTATAATAAATATTACGATTTATGACTAAAAAATATGGATATGAACTAAAGAATCTGAGGTGTCGTTCTCCTTTGTAAACGTCATTGGAACGCAAATTTTAACAATACATTTTAGGAAAACAGATTGATACAGCATGTGACTGTAATGTATTCGAATTTAAGTTTAAATAAAATTAAAAAAAATCTCCTCTGAGCGCGAAAAAACAATTATTAGCAAATGGTTGTATTGTTTTGTTTATTTCCTGTCCGGTACCAACTATACCAACATTATCCATAATTGCACGACTATTTCGTCACAGTAACAATGGCTATAGCAACAACGTACGAACGGTTATGAACTACCTGCCGACAACAGTACTAAAACTGCACTCAAATCATAAACATTCACTTGTGCGTAATATATTGGGCTACACATCCATTCGTTGGTCATACGGATCGATGCAATTCGCTTTACTATACGTTCAGTAAAATCATACAATTTTAATGTTATATATAAAACAAGAATAGTGTGAATGTTTATGTATTTACCAGTTGCTGAATATTTTTTTTTCTTTTAGCTAATTAACTTAAAATTATTTTTTTATACTTCGTGGGCTTGATCAATTTCGGAGACTTCAATGCTTGAATAAAGGTAAATACCATTAAAATTATTTTATTAAATTTAACTTTATTAATATTATCTGTGACTTCTAATGATAATACGTTATAACAATTAATCACACAATTCAAAAGTTATCAATACAATTATTGTATGGTACTATTATATGCTGTTTAATTTGTTTACCTACTAAAAATATCAATTTTATAAATTAATAACATTATTAAGTACCTAAATTTAACAATCGTTGAACTCTTGAAATTTCACAAAATATGTTCAGTTATAAATTTGAAGTTATTTTTCCTACAAAGTGTAATTATTAAGTACCATTTAAAAATTACTGAACATAAAAACGATTGATATTTTTTTCTATTATTATAACTAAAAAATATTATCATTCATTAAAACTCACAATACGGTAGGCTTAACCTAAAACCCGTCATGTTAAATAACAAACAATTATTTTATAAAAATATACTCATAAACAAAAAGTTTTATAAGGATTTCAATATACATATATATTCATATTTAATTTTATACAATTTCAAATATTTTAATAATTTAATAAATTGTATAATTATTAAAATTTAGTATTTAATTAAACCTTAAAAATTAATTGTATTCATCCGTTATTTCCATTTTATTATATAATGATGTTTTTTTATGTTTTAAAACATTTTTGGTGTAAGTAATAGAGAAAATATCATTTATTATATTCTGTATATTATTACAGATTTATAACAATAATTTGTTTTATAGTTATAACATTTTACACATATTTATATTACATATGTGATAAGACTCATTCTAATTCACACGATTTACACATTTTTTTTTATCATTTTAGATCAATATTTTTATGTATACAAATAATTAGTTAAAAATATTTATAATAACCGTTATAATAACTTACACTATTTTTAAATTATGTAAAATAACTTTGTTATTTCAGAGTTAGGTTAAGCATTTATTTTATTATTAAAATATTATGAAGTATTATAAATGAATATTTCTATAAGTTAATAATAAATTATAATATAATATATGTATTTTTTTAGTTACTATTCTGACGTAATTACTGTTAAATATTAAATTTGCTTAAAATATTGCTGGTTTAATCATAAATTCACAGCAATAAAGTACAAATAAGGCACCATAAGACCTCAAACAATAAAGTTCTAACTAGTACTTCCCAGTTAACATCGTTTCCAGTTATTAGCTGCCTACCAGTTTTACCTTATAACAACACATTTAAGTTTTTCTTTCACATAAATAACAAATGTTATTCATAGTAATAATTGTGATTTGCTAGAATTATTGTTTCTTTTAAACATTTTATTGAAGTTAAACGATAAAAAAAAACAAGATTTATATGAAAAAATAGATTTTCTATTACACACTTCATAGGTTTCATTCATGTTTTATCTCGATAACTAGACAATGAATTTGATATTTAATCAATTACATTTATGTGTGCATTATTTTAATAAATATTGTACTACATTACTGTCAATTAATTTGTATTAAAACAATTAACGTGCAATGCCATTGGAAATTATGAGATAAATTACAGAAATGTGTTACATTACATTTAATTCTTAACTTAAATTGGTCATAAAGTAGCTGACAAATACTACAGGGCTTAGCGAGACTATTTCACGGTCATACTTGATTAGTATGTTTGCGTTGACTGTTTCACAAGTTCACAGTACACAACATTTTATTTTAATGCCAATATATTTATATTCTATACTTTTGTACATATTGTTCAATTATTAAAATACTTTTTTTAAATTAATACTTTGTTCGTATTGTATTAAAAAAAAAACTTGGTTTTATTCATAAAAAATGTGTATCGAGAACATTTAATGACTTATTTAATAATTTCATTTTTGTGGCATATATAAAAGAATTCGTTGTTTACAACTTAAGGTCATTTTCCTTGATTATGTAATAAGTTATGCATTGAGTATATGTAAGTCCACTCCCTAGTTATAAATAATAATATTCCTAAAAAAACTATTGTCTTCTTCATGCTTATCACCTAATAATATATGTAACTTTTTAAAGTATTGGTTACTGGTTTAAAAATAAACCAAGTCGTTGGTATTTTTATTTCTGCCTCAATTATAATACTAAACCAAATATATTTTAATGTATTAGAATAAAATTTAAATAGATTTAATGTTATTAACATAAAGTATTAATAAATCATTCAATTATAAAGAAGTTAGATATATATTACCGGTACCAATGTATGTCCAAATAATTTCAATAAAAATACGAACCCTGTTATTGTGACGCATTAACAGCAATTCAGAAATTAAATGTACAGAAATAGTAATCAAGAAGAACATATAACTGATAATCTAACATTATTTTGACTGACGTCAGCATAGTAATAGATGAAACATAATACTATGATTATATCTTTATATAATATCAAAGTAGTTAAATTATAACCCATCGTATGCTAAAACTGCTGAGTAACTCTGAAATTTGGTTGATTTTGATTGAAACTGATTATTCCCTACAATTATAATTAGTTTATAAAAAAATGATCTCCACTATAATATAATAGCACAACGGGAAACCATACTAAGAAAATAATAACACTCAACCGTGTCTTCGTCTAGTTATTTTCATAACCGAAATTTGAAATAAATAATAATCATGTATGAATAAAATATTATGATCTATCTATAATTTTGTAGATACAACTTACCTATAGACAAAAGTACAAACATAATTACATTTACTATCAGTTACATAAGTTAGGACTGGTTTTAAGATAAGTATCTTTAACTTTGGTTTTAAAATTATCCAATGTTTTCTATAATTTATAAAACAATATTTTTATACCTCAGCAAATAGCTTTTAGTGTTTTCTTCGATTCTCTTTTAAATAAACCTTTTATTAAGCAGTAAAATTAATCAAATGTTTCATAAAATAACAAATCTTAACAGGTACATAAATAAGTACATAATTTATTTTTGTGAGGGAGGGGAGGAGAATTAAATGACTGAGGCTTAAATAATATGCAATGAAGTGGTATATAATGTATATCTTGATTCATTATTATTACAATACGGTCTTTGGAGAGGACGATTAATCCAATAATCTCTCCTCAATTACGGGTATGAATCTGAATTGGAACACAAATTATTAAGTACCTAAGTATAATTTTTCAAATTCCTTAGCAATGAAATGTTCACTGTACACTCAGTTTTATAGCCAGTAACAAATTTTTAAAATTATTTTGGGAATATCGATTTTGGTTGAGAATCCTTGATGAAATAAATATGGCGGTTCATTATCAAATTTAAGAAAACAATTCAATACTTACTAAGAATAATACTGAGCTAAATTTTGCAAAGCGAAACAATGACCAAAATGTGAAATTAATCTGATTGGTCTAGACTGAAGGAATTGTGAGAGAGGAACATATAAATGTACTAATTCACATGAGTTTAGTCAGAAATAACGAGGACGCTTTCATAACGAATTTTAAAGTAAATATCACGAAACGATAAAAAATATAAATCAAAACTTCATAAAATATTTTTTAATATGTTTAAGAGATACATCAGAAGGTATCTTAATGAATTGAACAAATCGAAAAAAAGTTGAGCCCACTTATCACTTTAAAAAAGTTAGAAAAAGTATTATTCAACTTATATATAATTTTTGCTTTTAGGTTATTGGTCTATATGTCCAAATAGGTATAGAAAAAAAAGAAAGGGAGGTCAATGACGAAAGTACTGTCCAAAACTTTTTAAGAGTTTATACAGAATCTTAAAAACAAAAAAAAATAACATGATGTTAACTATAGCGGTCAATCGATATTGGTGTTATCAACGGACGCAATAAAAAATGTGGACAATATGGATTTTGAACGAGGTGTAGGAGTTTAATGATCATTGTATGATGTTATAGTTGAATTGCTACTTTTGAAATAATATTTTAAGGATGATTTTATCACAAGTTTTTAGTATCGAAAATTTCACATATCAAATATATTTGTTATGTCCGATGTGATATGATTAATCAAATGAGATTTCGGAATACTTTAAATATATAGGAGTAGAACTTATTTAATAGACATAAAATAAAAACAAATTATTATACAAAAATTCTCAGAATCCTAAAACTTTTTTTTAAATTATTTTTATATATATAATGAATACAATAATGAATACAATATGGTATAATAAGCATAAGTGAGAATAAGTGAATTAACAGTAGAATGGGGATTTGGGTGGAGAAGTCGCCCACTGGTGACATTCAAATAATATAAAACTAGATTCAAGATTAGGAAATAAGTTGTTTAAAAACATTAAACTGCAATAATCACATAATAATTAGCCAATCAAAATAATAAATGATTTATTGAAATGATCATTTAATATTCTAAAGGTTACTTTATAATTAAAATTGACTTCAAATTTCAGTAACAAACTTCAATATTGACTAAGAGTTAAACACGTAAATTATAAATGGGATTAAACATTCTAGATATCTGTTTAATTAAAATTAGCATAATAATATTAATTAATATATTTACTTTTGCGAATATAGATTAAGTTAACAATTTACAAATATTATTATTGAAAACTTCAAGGCTCTCTACTATTACATAATTAATTTTTTTTATACATTTAATTGGAATAGAGCATTCCCAAAATCAAGTATCAAAAATTCATAAAACTTTCAGTTTTTATATTTAAGGCTTGAACATTTTTTTTAAGATTTTACACAATTTTATAACTACTGAGTATTAAATAATGATAATGTAATGAACTTGATATTAAATTCATAACTGTTTCATAACATTACCACTCAAATTTAATATTCGTAATGAAGCGTCGTGTTGAGAAAACCTTATTTCGTCTTTATAAATTTAAAGGGACTGATGAAAAATAGAAAAAATATTGTGCTTTGATTTAATGTTAAATGTTGAACTTATTCTAGAAAAATAAAAATTTTAATCTAATCTGTGTTCTTTTGGTAGTCGTTAATAAAGGAGTGTAGTACTGGTACAGAATTGAATAAATCTATTCTCTTATTATATTCTAATTGACTTATATTAACCTTTAAAAAAAAATCGATATAGGTAAACCGGTTAATAATACCGTGACAAATATACATTAAAAAATACTATGTGAATTATTTTGCTAATTTTGCTAATAGTTACACAATTACGAACAATACATTAAAGCGTTTATGAATTGTGTTTTATTCAAATATTCTAAAATTAATCGGCCAACATTTTAATCTTATAGCAATTCGATTTTTATTGAACATAAAAAAATTAAATGAAATAGTTATTTGTAAAATACGGTATCCGATGATACTAAAAGAATTAATATCTAGAATAAACCTTAATTTACTCATATTTACCTTTATGTATATTATAACTTTATTATATTTATTTTTTCTCGAGTCAAGTATAGTAATTTTTTCTATAAAAATCTCCTATATGAATACTTTGAGTAAAATATAAATATAAGTATATGACGATTGAAGTCTCAAGAATATTTTGATTTTATATAACTAATAAGCTCTAAGAATTAAGATAATTTAAAGTAAATACATTCTTCAAAATTGAATCGTACTACTTCATTGATTATTGTACGGAACCTGTGCGGTGGAGTGTTTTTAAATTAAAAACATTATAATAACAATTCTAAACATTAATTTATATCTTTTTAATTAAATTGTTTTAATTTTCAAATCATTGAAATTATAATACGAGCGCCGTACTTTAATATTCGTTACAATGCCGTACACGCAATTTAAATAAGTTAAGTACAAGATATTTAAGTTAATTGTAAGATTAAAAAAATAAGTTAAGTGTAAGATTAAAAAATACTAAAAAAGACTACAATTATTAAATTAAGACATGCTATAATTTAAACTCTAAATTTCTATATACTGTCATCTAAAAATACAAAATATGCAATACATATTGATCCCATATAAATATGACATTACACTAAACCTCGACCTTGCTGATACGTTCTGCTTGTTCGTATATCCATAGTGTCAAGCGGTTTAGCATTCTCCACATAGCATTCATAAATAATATATGTATAGTGGAAGATAAATAAATAAATGTATTTTAAATATTATATATACTTGTCAGATAACATAATGTATACCGTGAGAAAGAAATGCCGTTAACTATTCTATCAATTCCAATCAATCTGTAGATACACATTTATACCTACCAAGTATAACACAGTATAATATTACGTACATTTTATTATAAATAATAAGATAATTTTATTAAAACATTTTTTAAATGTCAAATAATTATATATGAACCACGAAAAAATCACTTTTAAGAGCATTATTCATGAATGAATAATTTATAATATAATAATTATCTCATACGTATAAAAAAGGGATTAAACAATCAATCAATACATTTTAATTTTTTTTCATTAAAAAAAAAAAAATAAAAATATACCGTTTTACTGTTTTAAAACTAGGAATCATTTTAATATCACATTATAGTATAACTTCGAAAAATACTACAAAATAACAATTAATGAAAAAAAACAAAACAAAAAAGAAATGTTTATAAATAAACCATAGCTAATATATACTCATGCAAATAAGAATATTTCATTTTTTCAGTCATCAAAACAAAAATAAAATTGGCTATAGCCTCTATAATTGAAGTAGAAAAACTTCAAGGTTGACTATAATATACGATTTAACATCATATTTTTATTGAGCTCCAGGGACCACGGAAGTATCAAAATATTTGTTTGATAACTTCATGGTGAATTCAATATACAAAATCATAACATCGAACATTAACTATACAGATTTGTACCTTGAGATACACAATAGTTAAAACTAATGTAGCTCAGAGCATTGTACTGTGGCTAATAATTTTTAAATAGATCCAAGAGTTTTAATTATAAATATTGATAAATTATTTAAAAAAAAGTTCTATGCAGAAAATGTGAATAAAAAAAATTGTGCGTTATAAACTTTAATAAATATTTTTATAATTTCTGTAAAAAACAAAATATTATTTTTTAAAACAAAAGTGATCTTTAAGTTTTAAAAGTGAATTCATAAGTTATATCTTATACTTATAGTCTCTAATAATCACATTATTAAGATATATAACTGTAAAATAATAAACTTAACTTATTATTCTTACCATTTATTAACGTTTCTGCATATTTTGCTATTGTATAATCTTAAAATGATTGTGTCAGTAACCGTATAACGAATAATCAATCGAAACATAAATAATGAAATAAAGATATATTCATTATAAATAATTCAATATTTATGAATTGTTTGATATTATGAAATATGATCAATATGTATAAGTATTGCGGTGTATGTTGTTATGCATATTATTATTATTATTATGAACAACACAACTATTTTCAAATATTTTTTATTTTTCACGATTCATTATATTATTTAGAGACTTTTATGTGTACTTAACTATTAAATGCATAAAATGTGATTAATTTATCTTCTTATTATAATTATTAATATTATTTTTCCATATTTATATTTATATTTATACCTAAATTTCTTTTGATGAAAATAATCCCAACTTATTTATCCGAGTTTTCAGATTTTAGCTTTTCTTGACTATGGTAATTAATGCGTTTAATAGTTTGTAAATTAAAAACAGAAAATAATTTCTGTTTAGAAACATACGTGCTTACAAACTTTGTATAAGTACCCAGAATAATTCTTATTCAATAATTCCTCCGACTATTCAATGAGAATATTTATTTTTTTAATTTAATAAATTGATTATTTATAATTTCTTGTTACAATATTCTCTGTAAAAACAAGATTCACTGTATTTTTGGAGTGTACTATATAATCACTAAAAATTTAATAGGTTTTATGTATTATATTCTTAACATAAAATTTAAAATCTTTCACAATGTGAGTAAAAACACCCCTAGATATTCTTCAGTTGCTACATTTTTTTGTTATGTTTGAATTTGAACTAACAATGCAAAAGATGATGACTGCAATAATTTCTCTACTTACTTGAGTTTATGTGAAATATTGGAAGAATCAAAATCAGTCAGTTTAAACAATTTAATCATAGACTATTTCTAATATCTCCTTCAAGATGTTACCTTAAAATGTTTAATGTTGCATTAAACTTTTTCAGTCAAAACAATGGAAAGCTAATTTTATTATTTTTCACAAAATGAAGAGTAAAATTAAAATAATTTTTGGCACATTTCTACTTTACGGGACACCCTGTAATTTTGGCGGTTTTTTTTTGTACATATTATCTGCTAAATACAATTTAATTCTATTCATTCTCATAGCGACTGAGCGAAACTTATGCTTTATATAATTGGATATATTGTATATTAAAAAAAGTGCAAAAAAATTTGGAGAGATATGGGATTTAAACACGAGTCATTTACCGTCATGGATTATATGTACTACCAATCGGCTACGAAATCGCAACCATATCGGTTTGATTCCCTAAGTTATTTAATATGTTATATACTAACTTTTAAGTGTTATAAGTTCAAAACTATCCGAGCGCCAAATTCTAACTTCACCATCGTTTTGAGCGTATTTAACTACGTAGGTTAAGAAAAAAAAAATGCAAAAAAAAGGGTGTCCCATAAAGTAGAATATACCTAATTTTTATTAAAGAATCATTTAAACAAGTAATAAATAATCTATTTTATGAAAATCTATTGTAATTATACCAAATTAAGTGCTAAAATAATAAATACCTAGTTTGTATTCGTGACTTAATTTTTGAATTGTGATTAAATTTTTTCCCCAAAATATTTATAAAGAATTATTCAAACATATTTCGAATAAGTACATTTATAATGAAGAGACTGAGACCTATCAATTATCACCTTTTTCTCTCATTAAATGCACCAATGAACCAAAATTTTTAATTAGATCTATGCGTTTCCAATTGCAAAACAATGCAGAAGCACTAGCTAGCCTTCAACTGTGTATCTTCTTTTACTTGACCTTGATTATTTCACGGCTATTTTTTTTTTTTTATTATATAAAAAGGAAAAAAAAAATTACCGAAACAAATGTATGACAAATGAAATACGAATAATAATTTATATAGTAAATAACGTAGATAATTAAAACTTCTATTAAAATATTATCCCAAAATTGTAAAGCCAAATGAGTTAAAATTATTATAAAAATTATAAACATAAATAGATACGACTTTAGAATTATTAAGTAACATACGTATGTAATTTTTTCATTCATTGTCAAAACTAATTATATTGTAAATTCTAAAAAAATAACGTAATAATCGTGGTGCATAGTTAATTTATAATCGAGTCTCACTCAAACCAAATGAATACATTTATTTTGCATTACTAACAAATTAATGGTATTTACTGGTGTCTAGAGCTCATATATTCGTATTTATTTTTAAGTGTATGATTAAATAGTCGGGTTAATTAAAATCAAATTGCTGCAAATACATGTATTGTATTTATTGTATATGTTCAAATTATTCAATCTAAATGTGTGTTTTTTTAATTTTGTGTAACTTTTAGTTTAAAATTAAAAGTTTTTTCTTCTAATTATATATGCAAATATTTAGAAATTTAAATGTAACATTTGTAGTTTTTTATAATTACAGCCCAAGATATAATAAATGAACCATGGAAATTTGCGGTGTTATTGACATAAAAGTACCGTCTAAAGGTAGAAAATTTGGTTCGTGGAAGGTATGTTTGTATTTAATTATATTGTTTATGTATTTATATTTATGACATCGTACTAATAACATTTATAATTTGTTCTAACTTTTTGGTTTTCTTTGAATTTAATGTAGATTGGTACATCATGTTTTCCCAATGGAAAGATCTTAGTAGTTATTACTTTTTTTGTTCTAATCTAATTGTATAGTAGCTAAAATAGATGAAAACGATATATGAATATATAGCACATATATGTTGAAAGTAAAAATTGAATGTTGCAATAAATTAGCATTAATGAGAAAACTTCTACAAAAACAGAACTTATATTATTAAGCCGGCATTAATTCGTCATTGCGTTAGCTAAACTCTTCTGAAACCGCATGACTGTGTAAAATAAACATACAATGTAACTAAAAAGAAATATAAATAATTAAATTTATACTACATCGTAGCAATAGCTGTTATGTCTAATCATACTTGCGTTACTACTTATAAAAACTTACATGAGCTATAATAGCTATAATATACAACGGTGGGCTTAAGAGATTAGTCCCCTATCACTTTTAACAGTCTTCTAGATCAAAAATAATAAATCTCAGAATTTTGTGTTTGAAATTGAGATGAAATCTAATTATAAATGTCTATAATCTCAATACACAAAAAAATATTTTAATTGTTATTCAGAGTATTATGATTTTTGTTTTACTTAGGAGTATCTAAAATCAAGCTTTGTTTCACAAAATCGCGCTTTTTTATCTTCTTACAAAAATTTGAACTGAACCTAAATAGAGAGTAGTGACAAATTTTGTCTGAATGTAAATTAGTAGATGGTGGTGTGGGGGCGTAGTCCCTGTGGGTTTGTGTTATCTTAGTAGTTATAGTCCCTCCACAAAATGTTAACTTAAGTTGCGCCAATGGTTATTATATGTCAGTTACATGTTAACATTGGCGGTCAACGTGTTAAATAAAAAATTACTGTACGATACCTATTATTTTTTTTTTAAATATGTTATAATTTATACAAATTTTATGTTAGTGACTTTTTTTAATTTTTACTAACTTCAAAGCACCCTACAAGCACCCCAACAGCGCCTAGGGTAAGTATACTCACTTGTCGTCCCCTAGATCCTATACTAATTATATGTTCCATATGAAAAATTACTATTAAACTAAAATAAACAAAGAAAAAAATTGAAAAAAATAAGATTTACAGAGGTATATATGGAAAAAATATTAGCGTCTGAATGATCATGTATATATATTATGGTATTTTATTATATTAATAACTCTATGTACATAACTTTAAGGCATGGAAAAGCCAATGGTGTGAAATTCAAAATAAAGATAATCGTATGATCATCAACATAGGACCTAATAAGGAAAATGTCACGTCCTGTCTAGCAGTACCTAATAATGCAATAATTTACAGAATTAAGTCCAGGTAATTATACACATAAAATATTTAAATAATACATACCAACTATTGCCAAACTGAAATTATATGATAAACTTCTTGTACCCAACAAGAATTTGACCCAAAAATATTGAAAATCAATTTTGAAACTTGAATGAAATCCAAACATTTGAAAACTGAACACCGATTAAGTTACATGTATGTGATTATTTAATTTGATTCGACCATAATCTAGGTAAATTAATACAAAACAGATGAGACTCTGTGGTCATGTGATATATAGGAACGGATAAACTATTTCATGTTCCTATAATCAGCACATATTTAATTTAAAAGTTTTTAACATTATGAAATGGTCATAAAATGCATTTATATTAAATTCTCAATAAGCTTTTCGAATCGCTATAGTTAGTATCAAAAGAATAACTAATATCATATAATCAAAATTCATCAAAATTTAATTTTCTAATGCTTATAATACTTTTTTATGATTTTCCGGTGAATATATATGTATTATTTTTCTACAAAAAGAATCTTATGAAAATTTCTTATACAATTTTCTAAATAGAAGTCCAATAGAATAGTCCAATAGTACGTAAAAAAATACTACGGCAGTTCCGAGTTCGAAACTTGATACCTTTAAAAATTGTATTTTCTTTGTTTTTTCTTATTATATTTTTTATATTGTCATACTGTAATATTTTAAATCAGTAATAAAATATGTTCAGTAGTATCGTAAAATATATTAGTGAAATCCCTGCATAAATAATACGGCAGCTTACTGCTCACACAAGTCAAAAATATATACCTAGATAATACTGTGCAGACCTTCATTTCACCATTTGTAAACAAAATCCGTAAACATTGTTTGGATTTTAAGCTTTAAATTTATGAATAATATCATTAAACTATCTAGATTCAATAATTTATTTGAGTATTATTAATACAAAGTTTGATATTTTAACTAGGACTAAGGCTTACGGGTTTGGAATATTTTACGCGGGAGAAAAAGAACAACAACCTTATATTTTTCTTGCTGGGAAATCGGAAACAGAATCGCAAAAATGGATGCAGTCTATCAGAGATATTTTAAAACCACCAAAATATCCAAGTGAGTGGATTATGAATAAATAATTTTATTTTTCTACTAAGGATAAGCCAATATCATTACGTTTTAGCTAGTTATTTTTTTTTAACACTTAGTTAGAATAGTTTATAAGGTTTTCCATACGAAAAGTTCTGATAAGCCGAAAACATCATAAGCATAAAAAGGGGCAATTATAAACTCGACTTGAAGAAAAAAAATGTGCAAAAGGTCTATTGTAAACTCGGCCCGTGATTTTTACAGCTAATAATGATTTAGGTGTAAACTCTGCCCGGGTTTTTTTCCGTTAAAAATGATTTAGATGTAAACTTGGCAAAAATAAAAATATTCTTATGATATTTGAGAACCATTTAACCAGGGGCGTCTCTAAACCTTGGCTATGGGGGGGGGGGGGGGGGGGGAAATAATAAAAAAAAGTTTAAAAAAATTTATTGGCTTAAACAACATAATTTACACATATATAAATATAACAAAAAAATATAGACAAGTTTTTAAAAAAATGTACCTAAGAATTATGGGTATTTTTTAAAACAAAACTATAACATCGCCCGACGTATGGGGAGGGGGCGATCACCCCCATCATCCCTCCCCCTCAGGAACGCGCCTGCATTTAACATTACTCAGAGGACACCACGAGGAGGCCAAATAGTTGCACATTAGCCGGAAAATGTTGACACCGATTTGGATTCGATACGACGATTTGGGGGGGGGGCTACATAAAGTTGGCCCCTAGTAATGAAATTTTAATTGTGTTGAGTGTGTTAAGTTGCAAATGATGAGACTTTTGTTACAAATAGTTGCAAATCAGTTGCTAATTTTTAGCGCACGTTTTGTATTAGTACTAAAACTTGGGGAGGGGGGCATCCACACATACGTTAACGTACGAGCTACTTTAAAATACTTAAAATGTTCTAAAACTAACAGAGTTTGTTTGTGTTGGGACTCAACTATATGTATAAACACTACTGAAACGTTGTTTCAAAAGTCCAATACGAAAATGAAAATATTTGTCTTAATGTTTAAATGTATTTTAACATTGGATAACAACAAATTATTCATGATAAAATACAGGTACGTTACCAATTTATAATTTGTAAATTAAATTATGTCGTGCTTATTATATATTTTATTGGTCAAAATTATTGGTACGAGTTTATACCATCCTCTTTTAACCATCCTCTTTTATTATCTTAATTGTCCAGGCCTAGTTTACAATCTACCTATTTTATTACCTAAAATTCGCGGACCGAGATTACAACAAAAATAGTAACCGCGGGCCCAGTTTACATTTGTCCCACAAAAAGATAAACGATAAGTCGTATAATCTGGTTAGTTAAATTACATTTTGTTTCTTGCCTCTTGAAAAAAAAAACGTGTTTATTAAAACAAAAATTGAGATTAAATAACTAAAGCAATTTTAACAACGAATTCACATAAATTAGAAATTATTTTTCAGAAAACCTATAAACTACAGTAAATCTATATTACAGAAGCAGCAAACGAGTATACTGTATCAGTAATCGACAACGAACATTCTAAAAGGGCTGGTCTAACCGGCCTTTATGGTACCTTATCAGTGAAGGCTGATGAAATACTGGTCACAGACCCTCATACCGGCAAGACAAAAGTTACTCTTCATTGGACACAAATACAATGTAGTTATCTGCCTCTACCGGCCGTATCGGATGATTTACACCAAGTGTGTACGATACGTACAAACAGGTAAAATAATAACACACCCAGTTATGTAGTGCAATTTTATTATTTCAGAGAGTACAATAGTATTTGGAAATAGTAGTTAACATTAGTTAATGACAAAATAAATCTATTTTGCTATGAGTAATGATTGTTATAACATCGGTATTATAATGTTGTTAAACCAATGAATCAAAAAAATAATTATAATACTACAACGCTGATATAGATGAGAAATTAATAAGTTATTATATTATATAAACAGTCTTATACATTTAATATAAACAAGGTCAATTAATGACAAACATTTCAACAAAAATATACAGTGTAAATAATTTTGAAAAATGCTCTATAATAAAAAGAAATATCTTATTACTTATAATGTATCAGTATATAAGTCTATAGAAAAAGAACCTTTTGACAACACTTAATAGTATACATAAACAAATAGAAGTAGCATAAGTACTATAGCATAGTACAAGCTCGCAGTAATTAATTGTTTTTATGAGTATCGAAATTAAAAAAAAAAAAAATATAAATTGATGTAGGTATAACTATATTAAGTAGAGAATAAAAAAAATTATCGAGCTTAGTAATCAAAGATGTACACAAAATCCTGATTATTTATTGATCAAATTTATATTTTTCCTTGCTTAAATGGCTGATGGACATTTTCTAGTGACATATTTAAAAAAATTAAATTGAAAATTAATTCCTTCCAAATAATTTATATTAAAATATCCTTTAAAAACGTTATTAAATGCAGCCAAAGTATCTACTGGTTGGAACTTCAATCTTAATTTTTATAAAATAATATTTTATTCCGTTTCCTCGAAAAACCTTACACCACAGCAAGAATTTATGTTATGAGTTAATGAGATAGATGATGATATCTTCCGATAATTATAAGCCACATTTTTACAATAAAAAACTTCACTCTATGTCAACTGTACATAAATATATATATAACCAAGACCGGCGCGAGCTTTTGCGAGGCCCTGGGCGAAATATACCGCGAGACCCTTTTATAAGAATGGCATCTAGGGTATTTCCCAAAAACATTGATGAAATTATGAACTATGAAGTAACTCTTACAAAATTTAATTATTTAAAAGGATTTTATAATGGTAATTAATTGTTATATTTTATTTTATGTAATGTAAAAAGTTAAATGAAATCAAACTTAAAAACTCGAAAATTATAATACATATTTTATAATTGTATTTTCTTATACAAATTAATAGTCAAGTATCATTATAAATATTAAATTTTTTTTTTCTTGATCTTTGTGAAGCGAATGTTTCAATAATATTGTTGTAATCAAGAGACTCTGCTATTTAGTTTTCAATTGAAACCAATGCTAAGTTTGACATCTTATCTTGCGAAATGGTATTTCACAAATAGTTGTTTCAGTAGGCGGACCAAACGGTGGAAACATGACGTCATAGGAGAGGAGCAAAATCTGACCAAAGGATTAAAGAAAAAGAAGGACTGATAAAGTTTGAGGAAGATTTGGCTAAGGAATCGAATGTTTCATTACCGTGAATCCCTATATGGCTAGGAATCCAAAGAAATTAAATGTTATAACTTGATTAGCCAAGACAAAAAAAATAGATTTAATACGGAAAATTAAAGGAGATAAGTTTGAATTAAAAGCATAAGAATTAAGAGATTGGAGACAAGACATTGAATCCGAGGCAATTAAAAACTTTTTATATAGAAGGGTAAAAATAGCATTTAGTGCTTCAACAATAGCAAAGCATTCAGCTGCGAAAGAAGATGAGGAAGGGGGTAAATTACTTGTAAATGAAATGTTTAACTCAGGAATGTAGAAAGAGTAACCTACTGATAGAGGGAATTGGAACCATCAGTGTAGATAACAATGAAGTCTGAAAAATTGCATTCAATAAGTTCAGAAAAAATATTGTTAATAACTACATGAGAAGAGTTTCTTAAATCAGAAGAGGAAAAATCTGGAAAAATATCAGCTATATGAACATGCGTAGAGTAAAGAATAACTTCATATGTAATCTCAGACAAAGGATGTATAAAATTAGTTAGAACATATTGATGGAATGGTGAAATAGAATGAGCAGTTAAAGCTAGAATAGGAAGAGACTTAGAAACATAACACCCGGTTAGAAAAAAGGAGTAAAAGATATCGAAAATTGGACAGCTAGAGAGAGAAACGGATTTAAGGAGAAACTTGCCTGCGAGCCAGCGACATCTAATATTTAAAGGGGGCACTAGGATTCTACTTCTATGGCTGGGAGGGAGAAGATCTAACGTAGCTCACGATGCATCTCAAGTAAGAGCTTTAAACTTTATTAAGTCTTTTCCAATTAGAAAATGATGCTGAACCAAAGAGGAAACAGCCATAGTCAAATTTGGAACGTATAATGGATTTATAAATGAACAGAAGATCCGTAGGATGAGAACCCCGCTAAGTACCAGTGATAGCCCTAAGAAAATTAAACCAACAAGAGCCAAAGGAGATGAGTGATATAATGTGAGGTAGAGAGTAATACCTAAATAGGTGATACTATCTACAAAAGGAATAACATTGTTGTCGGAATACACATTCGGGGGATTAAATATCTACGTCTAGTAAAAATGACAGATTTACATTTTTCATAGGTGACAGAAAATAATAGGTCAGTAAAAATATTATTGAGTTCAATGAGAACGAGATTAAGGAATTCAATGGCGAGCTCGAGAACTTTATTAGAAGATAAGACAATAATATCATCCGCATAAATAAGGCAATTATAACCGAGACTGGAAATGTGATTTACGATTTACCTCATATAGATATTAAAGAGTATAAGACTTAGGCAACTCCCTTGCGGAAGACCAGAAAAAGTTATACGTATCCTTTGTGAGCCAAAAGGGAAAGAAAAAGATAGATTTCTATGAGAAAACAAAGAAATAATAATGTTACAGGAGGTAGACCAATAGAAGAAAATTTGGAAACTAAAGTAGGAATATTTTTAGAGTTGAAGGCACCACGTATACCTACAAAAGTGGCAACAAAATATTCTTTAACATTAAAGGAGTGATTGATATTTCCAATAATTGTAGAAAGGCATTCCATAGTGCCCATGCCTTTCCTAAAAGCAAATAAATTAGGTTTCTGAATGATAATCCAACCACCAATCAAGCCGAGTTTTAAGAATATGTTCGAAAGATTTACATAGTGAAGAGGAAAGAGCAATTGGACGAAATGCAGTAATAGAATTTGATTCATGGATAAGAATAATTTTGTATGAAGTCGAAGATGATGGAATGTCTTTGGTAGACAAGATGTAATTTAGCACATTGAGTAGGAAATTAAGAGTACAGGAAGGTAAGTGTTTCAACATTAACAGTGAAATATTATCAGGCCCAGAAGCTACTGAACACCTTGAAGAAATAGCATAGTTTAATTCAGAAATTGTGAAAGGATAAGTAAGAACATGAGAAAGAGGCGTTTGTGGATAAAAGGAAGGATAGGCTTCAGATGAAGTAGGGACGTAACAAGTACCAACCTTGGAGTAAAAATCATAGAACCAATCATCATTGGTTGGTAAGATGGGGAGACGCACTTTTTAAATCGTTTAGTTGTTGACCATAGAACATGTGTAGGTGTTGAAGGGTTTAAACTAGAACAATATTTTTTCCAAACTGCTCTTTTAACATTTTTCAAGGTGCAGGTAGTGGCTGAACAACAATTTTGATAATTAAAAAAATCATTGAACCCGAACGACGAAAAGACTTTAAATAATTAGGAAAAAAAAATAATTGGAGCCTGATCTTGATTGCGTTGGTACAAGAAGAATTCCTCCAGGGAGGAGAGAAAGGAAAAGGATTAGATTTTTTACTGGTATGCATATGAGGAAGTTTACAATAGATGCAGGTCAGTGGCTTCAACGATGGAGCAATCGACGATGGAGTGTTTGAAGCCACCACAGTGACTATATCTGGTTTTGCTCCGACAACATTTTTGGGTATGACCAAACCAGAGACACCGATTGCATTGTACCGGAGATCGTACACTGGGATTGACTTCAAATAAAATATTGAACACCGAAATAAATTCAGGCAATTTGGGTGAGACAAACTTCAATTCGACAATGCGGGTGATTGTATTAATGCCATCCTTGTTGATTATAATACGTCTAAAACTCTCTATTGGTACTGGAGTACGGACTTCTCCACGAAAATCGCATTTGTAAATATCCGTATCAATTTTAATTACACCAAAACAATACAATAAATTAAAAGGAATACAAGCAGAAAAACCATTTTCGGCGAAAAGTGTAGAAGATAAGAATAAAGATAGAACCATTATATTTTGACGAGAAGATATGTTGGTTATGTTGTAATACATTTTGAACGACATTAGAGCGAGAATTATCCATATCATTGTTTGAAATAGAAATAGAAGTGTAATTAATTTGAGGTATGGCATGTTGTGAATTGTTGAGCTTATTAGTATTATCGGTGATCATAGCGTCGTTACGTGCCGAATCCAACGGCGTATTAAATGTAGAAAAGAAATTATCGAATTCAAAAACCGAGTTAAACGTATCTAAAAGCGGAATCTTATCTAAAATATGTTGTAGGCTTGGAGATGTTGGGCAGGATTATTCAAAGTATTATTCAATTTAGGTGCATTTCTAACCTTAATTGTAAAATCAGGATCAGATCCACGAGACGGATTTTTTATTGATTTAAATTTGGAAGGGACAGGGGACTTACCCGCGCGTAAATCGCCGCCCGAAGACGACGACATGAAAGTGTAGCATAACTATCTCAAGAATTAAGTAAACCACGATAATTAAATAATCGAAAACGCAACTGTACACAGTGACTGCTGGGCCAAGACTGGTTAAGCTAAGTTAGCAAATAGTAAACAAGAGTATTGACCTATTACACATTATCATTTTTATAAATTAGAACGAACAGTCTAGGAAATGTTAAGTTTTGTCAGCAGTGGCGTGGACAGGGGGGGATTTTGGGTGTTTAAACCCACCACCCCATTGTCTTTCCAATTATAATAAATGTATTATTTATATTATTGTATATTTATTTTAATAATAATGAAAATATATATATATATATATATATATATTCATTATTATTATATATTTTCATTATTAATATATATATATTTTCATTAATATTATATATTATATAAATAATTTTTATATTGAGGTGTTTATAACATATAATTATAATATTGTATATTCACAAGTTCACAACTGAACTTTGTTCTTGAATAAAGCAATTGAGCAACAAATCTAACAAAAACTAAAAAAAACTAAATTTAATTTACCCTTAACCCCCCCCCCCTTGCAAAATCCTGGCTATGTCACTGGTTGTTAGTGCAATACAATCACAAAGCTATGTTGATGTTTTCGTTCATACATTTGATATAAATAAGTTAATTGTATAATTCACTGCTTGTAACCAAGTATCAATTCTGAGACTGTAATTAGCAATTTGGTGTGTCATTAAAGACAATACATCCTCTTAGGAAAATGTATACGAAAATAAATATTCTGTACACCAAGGTTACACTAATCACGTTTTAGCGAAATAACCGAGCTAACACGTCACAAGAAATAATTTTGTAAATTAAAATAGTTAAAAATATAATAAATATTTACCGGATACAATGGCTTATTTTTCGATCGTCATCATTTTATTGAAAATTTAATTACTGCCTCGATTTAAATAATCTGTATATACTGATACAACTCGTATATTCAAAATGAACTTATATTTTATATTCTACGTTACCGTAAAAAATGGAATAATATATAGATTCACAGTGTACTTTAAATGTGTGAATTAAACCGTGTCCCGAGTCTCGGGTCTACTTAGCATTCGTGTTCTAAAATTTTGTTGTTATAGCAAATTTAGAGCGGGTGATGGTGACCTGGAATTATTTTGCTGCCAAGCTGATGAACTGCATAAAGAGATGTTATCGTGCCCACGACCGTTGCCCAGGATAGCTACTACCCCATTACCGCCTACGCCAAAAGACAAACAAACATCGAATAATTGGTCAGATTCACCATCGATGACACCACCTCGATGTTTACTTGAATCCAGGCGAATGAGTAGAAGTGAAGGCGATCTAAAAAAATTCGTTATGCAACAGCAACCACCTTTACTACGATCGTCTGGCTCACAGCAACATTTGATTCTATTGCCTCAGAACGATTTAGCACAAAAAGTAAGTTTTCATAAGAAGTTTGATCATGGTACGCGAATAGGAGAGACATTTTTATTCACTATTTACATAAAATGATAGGTAAATTTTAAGCGAAGATTATAACATATAATAGCTATACTATAACATATTTTATTTTGACGGTTTTATTTCTATAAACACCTATTTTATAGGGTATCATCCATCTAGTTAAACTTATATTTTAAAGCTACATAAATTAATGCAATTAACACAATAAAGAATCAATATTCTGAACGGGTAGTATTGCATCTTTGACGACTTCTTCGATTATTATTATTATTATTATACCGACTCGTCATTTTTTTTTTTTTACACAACACACACACATGTACACATATACACACACAAACATACATTTAAGAGATGAGATAAAAAATAAAAATATAAAGAATGGTTGAAATTAATAAATATGGTAAACCCTAATAATGTATGTGGACAGTGGAGTATCCTGGGCTTATTAACGGTGGGTGTAGTTGTATAAATATACGTAAAACAAATGTTTAATATCGTTATACTTTATTGACAAATTAATTTAATTATTTACTTTAAAATTTTAAAAAAATATTCAAATTACATTGATGGACATTATTTTTATTTATGGTCAATATTTTGTCATATCACAGCATGTACAGTAAAAATAATTTTATGCGGTCCGTCACATACCTTATAAGAAACCAAAAAAAAAAATTTAAATATGAGGGATGGTAACAAAATAAAATATATCCCTGACTACGCCACTGTAAATTAATAACAGTTAACGAGCTATATTAGCACGCGTACAGTTTTCTATAAACGATATGAATACTTTGCAGAGCTCGTCGCACTATTTGCTGACCAGCGTGGGCTTGCTATTGACCACTCCCGGATATAGTGAACCCAATTCAATGCAAGACCTACGGATAATCGACCAACATTTGTTGAGTAAACGTTTACAAGACATCGCTAACGAAGAAAATGAAAAAATTGAAGAAAAAATCGAGGACGAGGATTATGAAGAGATGTTACGTATGAGCGTAGAACAGACCAGCGACACACCACCACCTCTACCACCGAGGCAATTAAAGTAAATCATAAAAATTCAATCTCATTGAAATGTATTCTTTGATCAGTTTAATTTATGATTATCTTGTTCTTCAAACTATAGGTACGTTTCTATGGCCAATTTAGGAGGAAATAACAAATTGTATATATCTGGACCGGTGCCCATATGAAGTATTGTCGTTACATGTTAAATGTAATTCATTTTATCGACAAGAATCATCCTAGGTAGATGAAAAATTATTCCAGATGAAGAATAACATTTTCGCGAATTTTAATACAAACACGTTTCATTTATTCATGATAGTATGCAATACCAATACAATACGTAAATACAATAACATACAATGTATCAATACACAATTTTGTTTTTAAATTAAACAATTGTGCCAAAACAATATTTTATATTATTTTAATCGTCGTTTACTTTTACACATTTAAATATTATACAAATTATGTATGTATATATGTGGTAGGAAAGTCGTAAGGTCAACCACTTGTATGTTTGAATCAAAGGCATGGTTTGTGTGATACTGCATGCTTTGTGTATGCGTAATTGTACATATACAATTTTCCCGTGAACATGGATTTATATTTTATTATTTACCTACTGAAATAAAGTTTTTTTATTACCGATTACACCTTTTATGTTCTAAGTTTACCTTAAATCTCGTTGGAAAATGATACTCCTGCTTTAAATTCCTATTCAAAATAATTATTTCTTGATTGCAATTTTATTGGAGTACTAATTACGCTTCTGCCCAACATGTAAATATTTGTAAGCTCATGCGCGTATACAACACTCAAATATTTAATATTATATGAACGTATTATATAAGTAATATAAATATATTAATTGTAATTTATTTTTTTATCTTAACATAAATTATTATTTAAGAAATGTACGTGTCTAATATAAGATCAGTTATTCATTCGATTTTATAACATATAAAGCGTTATTGTTTTTTTTTTATTTTTTATTCAGATCTAGTAATAATCAGCATTAAATTAATATCGGTAAACTATAATTAAAAATAAAACATCAATAAACAATGCTATCAAAAAATGTACCATGAGCTAGCTCTTAACCTCTTGATGCATATTGGCACATATGATGCCATGTTAAAAATCCGTATTTAAACATAATAAATTCTGTTAACATTTTGATTTTTTCAACTGGACACATTGTTTGTATATCAGTATGATAATATCGTAAAATATACCTCTATTTTGTGATAACTAACGAAAATGAATTTCAAATTTTGATACCCAAATACTGTCATATACAAATATTTCGCACTTTTATAATTTTTATAACTTTAATAATAATTGAGTTAATATATATGAAATTTTTTCGTCCAATATTATCTATATTATTCCATAGGTTAAAGCATTCGTCATTAGATTATCAACATTTTCAACGCTGTAATATCGTGTTGTTTATCCGTCATCATATGTGGCACTGTGTATTAGTGATGGGATTTTTCGTTCCATTTGGTGAATCGTTCCTATCGTTCCAGGTCCGGAAAAGGAACGAGTATAATTGATTTGTTCCTTTGGTCCTTTCGTTCACAAAATATATTCACAGTTCACGGACTCGGTTATTAAAGAGCGGCGAGAACTGATATTCCATTGACTAAATGACCGAAATAGTTATAAAATATTGACTCTGTCGTCACACGTTATCACAAACGATATTTCGGAATGTAATCATGGTTTATATTTAGGACTAGGAATAGGTATTTATAAATTACAAAACAGAAAAACCGACGGTGTTTTTTGCAGTCTTTGTATTCAAATAATATGTATGACAATTTATATGTATTTCTTTTAATTTGATTAATAAATTAATAAATAGTATATGAACAATACCTAGCGCGGTTCTTTATTTTTATGGAAATATAAATAAAATGCAAATTACTAAATTGTTATATAATCAAATAACATGATGACAAAATATCGGTATAAATATGGTGCAATGTTATAAGAGAAAATGTAATTAAATATCTATATTATTATATTGTTGTATTATACTATGCTAGTTTAGACAAACGATAGTGGAATGAATGATCGATGGAAAAATATCGATATTTCTCTGATGTACTATCAATGTATTTTACTTATTTACTATCGTTTTTGCTCAACCAGCCAATAGTGAACAATTATCAATATCAATTTTGATTTTAAATAAATTTAGAATCACGGCTATAAATTATCTATGGCAATGATAAGAATATAAAATGCACGAACAACGGTCTTTGAATAATAATAAAAATAAAATAAAGTTTTATTGGACGGCCAAGATATCTATATAATATCTATTATATGTTATAATATAATATATCCACCTTGCCCGTGATAAAATGGTATCTGTTATCTAGTTTTCAAATATTCCAAAATATTATGAACGTGTGAACGACACAGTTAATATAACAGTTAATTCTGTTAGAATAATAATATAATCACGTAAATTATTTAAAATAAAATAGTTTTCAGTCATTTATTATAGTTTTAACATAAGTAAGGTATTTTAATAACATTAATAAAAATATACATATTAAAATATAATAAATAAAAAATTTTTTAATAAAATAGCTCTTTGTGTCACATGTAAAAGTTTTTACACATAAGTGTTATTAATAACAACAGTAAAAATAATAATAACAATATTATTATATTGAATTCATTGATAGGAATCATTGTATACGAAAAATGATTCTGAACGGAGATGATATGTTTGTCTAGAATATAATACAATGTTATTTATAAATATTGTAATAAGTATATTTTATTTTGAAACGAAAAATTTAGAAAAATCGAAAATTTAAACTGTCTATAAATAAGTCAAAATAATTATAATTATAATTTTATGTCAATATTCGCTGTTCAAATGCTTATAAAAAAAAATTGTGCCTATGGATTTTAATAATTTTTGAATGACATTAAGAACTACTTCTGTGGAATCTTTTATTAAATTTTCAAGTATTTTGTAGGAGCCAAATTTTTTTTATCACCGATTATAAAAATAAAATGTAAAAAAATCGAATATTTTAAATGCCTATAAGTGGCTTAAAAATCAATATAATATTTTGAAAAAAATATGACATAAAGGAAATGCCAATCTTAACAGCTGGTAGAAATTTCAAAAATCTGCGACTTATACTTTTTGAATTATAACAAATATTTAAAATTGTTCGAGAATAAATCGTTATTTTATGCAATTTCGTAAATACTTAAATTTCAAACAGTCATAAAATTTTTTCCTCTAAGTCTGGTAGAATTTTGAACTTTGAGCACTTATAAAAAAAAATTGTGACTTACGATTTTAGATTTTTTTTATCAGTTAAGGAACAACGTATAAGAAACCTTGTATTAAATTTTCAAGATTTTCTGGCCGGCCAAAAAAATTTTATCGTTATTTTAAAAAAAAATACTTAAAAAAATTTAAAATTTCAATTGTCTATAAATAGCTCAATAAAAGTCAAATACTTTGAAAATTTAATGGTGTATAGAGAACGCTAATCTAAACAGTTGGTGAAAATCGATTAATTTTTGAGTTATAGCAAAATAAAAAATTTGATTTTGTCGAAAACTGGTTTTGCGTAAAAACTCCCGTTTTTCCCTTATTTTTTTAGGGTTTTTCCCGTCGCATTTAAAAAATATTGAAAATTTTTTACTTTTGACCCCCCAAAGTACCAATTATATTCACTTTTCTTTCAGAAAAGTTGCTACATAAGCAAATCGAAGCATTTTTACTGCCAAAAAAGGTGTCGTCAGACACAAAAAAAAAATAAAAAAAAAAAAACACATATCATTGTAAAACCAATAGATTCCATCACTCCGTTCAGAATTTAAAAAACACAAATGACAAAATACAACATACAATGCACGTATGACTGTCCACTGGTTAAAAACAAACTGAAGTTCAACTTGAATCAACTGTGTAGGTTTATGTTCTCACGTGTCAAGACGGGTTTCAACTTGAAAGGACTTGGAAAACAACATATTACTTGAACTGGGTCAAACGTTTTTTGATCAACTAATTAGTTGTTCAAGTTTATTGAAATTCTCACAACAGATTTTATTCAATTTTTGTTGATCAATTATAATCAGTCAACTAAACTTGACTCATGAGAACGCGCCTTAACTTAATGTTATTTTTCTGCCGGCGTTATCGGTTTTTTCACAGCATTATTAGGTTTTACCGTCAACTCTTTTTCCATCAACTACAACAAAAATTCAAACTGTTTATAATTGACTCGGAAAATTCACGTAACTTAATTTCATTATTTTTTAAATGCCGATTGACTAATATTTCAAAAAAATCCCTCACTAAAATGTTTTTTAAATATTTTATTGGTTGGACTTTTTTTCGTCGAATCCAGTTTAGAAAAAATTATGTCTTCATTTTCTTCGTCTAACAGAAGAATTATAATTTTGTTGTTATTAATAATAACGGACTCCATGTCAAATTATTTTAAACTTCCAGATTGAATAAAAGAATATAATGCAGTACCTACTCACGTGTGTTCTCTTCTACAAATTAGAAGCTATACTGAAAATATATTCAATGATAAAAAATTTAAAAAATTAAGTCGCTGCGACATGTCGTTTCTTATAAAACACTTAATTTAAGCTTCATTTCAGCTTTAACTTCATTTATAGCTCTGCGACATGTCGTACTTTAGAAACCGTAGCTTTACATGCCGCTTAATGATGCTAACTCAGCATAGGTACAAGCGCAACGTACAGGCGATCGTAGACTGGACAATCGACGCTCATCAGTCTGTAATAAGTATAGCAGCAGTTATTGATAAAATTAATGAGTACTCTCAGCTTTTAACTATAAAATGTTTATCGCAATGGAATGGCACACTAAGTATAGCAGCAGTTAGTGTGCCATTCCATTGCGATAAACATTTTATAGTTAAAAGCTGAGAGTACTCATTTTACCAATCCTCTTCCTTTTAAACGACATGATCCGGAAGTACTGGTTGACAAAAACCCTTCAAGAGTAAACCATGAACTTTATAAGTCACGGATTCATTTGGGCTCATAACATTGGGTTCCTATATTAAGAATAAATCTCAGGACCTCCGGGTATCTGGGTGGGCCAGAACGACACTGATATAAACTTATTAACTTAATAAGTAGAAAAAGTCTGGGAATCGTTGCTCTAATCCCTCGATAGTTAGTTTTCTGTTTATTTAATGATTGCGTAGTCCTGAACTGAAAATATATCAAATGGAATTGGGTGTTTAGTTTATTTGTTGATGGATTTTTTTTTTTTTAATTTAAATAACTAACCATGGTAATAGTTACAATAAACTACAACAATTTTCTAAATAACCAGCATAAAGAATGTTAATCATTCGTCAACGGTAGGTTTTACACTTAAATGAATCATTATCAAAAAACAAATAACATATTTTCCCAATTCTAAAATATGCATTAGGTATTAAGTCATAGCTATAACAAATGTGAATTTAAATAATTAATCTGATATCTGTACAAATGCACAATGGCATATATTTCATAGGCGGAGCAGACATTAATTGCAGATGCAGCATATAAAATAAACAGCCCATTTTTAACAATGAGCTAAATTATTGTTGAACAGTTAAAATGATTGATCATATCAAATATAGTCTGTGTTATAATTACCAAAGTGGCTATAATAGTATAATAATTTTTTTTATAACAATTGGCAAATGTAAACATACTTCTTTACATTTATTCACTGCTTTTGAAAACACCAAGTTACAATTACTATTAGACACTATTAGTCGTGCAACATAAAATCATAGAATAATTAATCAATTTATTTATTTATTTTTCTTAATTAAATAAAAATTACTTATGATTTATATTAAATTATTAAATAATAAATTGGCTCAACCTGCCCAAAAAATGTAGCAGATGCAGCACATAAACCTTCCGCTGAGCCTGTGCGTACGGTTATGATACATTTATTTGATATTGATTATTTAATGTTGACTTACTATATAAATTTTGTCTTCTAGTAAAAAATTAATATTTTTTTATATAAATTGTATATACTCGTATTATTTAGCCATAACACTATATACTAGGCATTCTATTACACTAGGTATGAAATTCAAACGCTAAAATATTTTAAACAAAATATAGTCAAATTAATATGATGTTTCATTTATTTTTTATTATCATACAACAAACGGTTATTATGAACCCTTAAAACAAATCCACAATTTTCTATACACAAAAAAGAAAAAAAAAATCTGAATATAAATAAATATTTTTAACACAAAAATCAACTACAAACAAAAAAAAAAAAAAAAAAAATAGTAATAAAGATTATACAATATATTAATAGTTTTATTAATGCATTTACATTACAATACATTAATATTTAATAAATATTGATATTATAAATGAGTATAGACGGATGTCAAATTGACTTTGTTTTTATATAATAATATTTGTTTTTAATTTAATATAGAATATTATAATTAAGTATAAACTGAATGTAATGTATTAACATAATTTATTTTATCAAGAGACACAGTGGTATATATATGTATAATAGATCAGGAGTTGGAATTATATCTAAAATTATAGACTTTTGGAGTAATTCTGATATGCCAAAAACGAGATTCTTTTTTATACATAAAAGATCAGTTTTACATTTAATCAAGAACTAAGGAATGTATTGGTAAAATATAAATACTTCTTTGGAATGAAAAAATATACTTAACTCAAGTTCTAATTCTCTCTAGAAGAATTGATGGAGTTTATTTATTATGTATGTATATAAATAATAGTCTATCACTTTTGTTAATCAACCTAATATATGAAATAAGAAGAAAAAACTACTTATTATAAATTAGTGATTTGTATATTTTTAATATTTATACTTGATGATATAATAGATTTTGAAACACGAAACAGATATTAGAATAATTAAGTTAACATCAAAATTCATAGATTATGGGGTTAATTGTTTACATTAATATAAATTTAACAACTATTTAAAAATATTTGAATTATGAATATATTAAAAATTTCTATAAAGTAAATTGTTTAGATATTATAAAATAAAATCATGAAAATTAACTACTGATAGAAAAACAATAATATTTGTATTACAATTAATTGGTTTTAGGTGCTGATCTATCATTGACAGTAATAGTTCTTCTTAACACCATACCTTTCCTAATCTGTTCCATCAATGAATCATGGCATGTGGCTGGATCAACTACAGAATGCCTAGATGGAGCAATCCAACGTCTGGTAGATTTTGGAGATTCACTTGTTGTTTTAGGTTGTTGCTGTAATAGCCTAGAACCCAACGCAGCTATAAAGCCAGTGACTGGCTCAGATGAACGACTATTACAGCGATCAGCACTAGTAGATCGATTACTAGGTGTTCGGCGTAACGAAATTGGACTCGCAGGTGTGTGATTCAGCTGTGTTAGATTACGAACAGTTTCAGCCACATTACCACCAGATGATTTGCGTTGATGTGTCATTGGTTCTGCATACACTTTTTCTGAACTAACAGACATTTGTGAATGGTTTTGTTGGTGTTGTTCAGAAGCTATGTCTAACAAAAATGGTGGTGGAGGAGGTAGATTATGTACTGAATTGTTGAGGATGGATGGTGTACGTCTTATTGGTGGAGGGGGCTTATTATTTTGAATTGAAGAGCGGCGACAGAGAGTGCCACTTTTGAGACTGGAATAACCTACAATTCAAAAAAATATTAATCAAATATTTTCGATTTAAAATAATTAAACATGAAAAAAAAAAAATGACAAAAATATTTTAAACAAAAGTAATTGAGTTAATTATTATAATAACCAAAATGGTATTACTATTTCAATATTAATATTTATGATAAAATAAACTTATATAATATTCATATATTCATGAAAAAAATATGTTTATACTATAAGCTTTATAATTATAATAAATTATTATAAACCTATTTAAACAAAACTTAATTATAATAGTGTTTTCAAGTAACATTATTATAATTAAACTTATAAAACACCCACACCAATATAACTCATCATTAGTATGATGATTTGTTAAATATTTGGAAATGAGTTAAACATACATTACAATTATATAAACAAATTAGGTACATATGTACAATACAAAACAATGTATAGCAATGTATATTCATATTATTTTTATTTTTGGGAGGGGGCTGGGGAATATTCTCTAAATATATTTTCACAATAGCACTAATTAAAAACAATTAGAATTTTAGTAATCAATTTTAATTTTTAATGTATAATCATTAATTTAAAAAAAAAAAATTAGGAAATAAAATTCCTTTATAATAATCTTCTTCTTTTGCCTCGCCTTCCTCCCAACTATTTAGGGTCGGCCACCCTTGTCCTACACCTCCACTTTACTCGATCAATCACATCTCCTCTGCACACACCGACAGCCCTCATGTAATTCTCCAAAGTCTCCAACCATCTCTTTTTTGGTCTTCCTCTTCCTCCTTTCCCTGCAACGTCCATCTTCATAACCACTCTACTGCATTCGTTTCCTCTCACCTCATCACATGCCCAAACCATTTCAGCCTATTTTCTCTCATCTTGTCCACAATTGGCGCTACACCAACACTACCTCTCACGTATTCATTCCTTATTCTATCTTCTCTTGTCACTCCACTCAACCATCTAAGCATTCTCATTTCCGCGACACTCACACATTGTTCTATTCTCCTGTTAACCGCCCAACACTCTGAACCATACAGCATAGTTGGTCTCACTACACTTTTATAAAATTTACCTTTCAGCCTAATTGGAATTCTCTTATCGCATAACACGCCCGATGCTTCTCTCCATTTCATCCACCCGCACTTAATCCTATGTTTTACATCCATGTCAAAGCCCCCGTCCTTTTGAACAAAAGATCCTAAATATTTAAAGCTCTCAACTTCACCTATCACATCACCATCTATTGTCAGTTGTCTCCTCATTCCTTCAACTTCTTGGTCTCTTTGTCCAAAATCATACTGTATATACTCAGTTTTATTTCTACTAATTCTCAATCCATTTTCTTCTAGGGCTAACCTCCACTCATTTACCCTATTATTGACAACTTCCAGGTTTTCTCCTACCAGAACTATATCATCCGCAAACATCATACACCATGGTATCTCCTTTAAAACCTCATCCATTACCACTGAGAACAGGTAGGGGCTTAGAGCTGACCCCTGGTGCACACCTACTCCTACACTGAAACCTTCGGATACTCTACACCGACTCTTGACACTAGTACTCGACCCTTCATACATGTCCTGGATCAAATTTACATACATTTTTCCTCATTAATGCCCGCCTTAAAACTTCCCTTGGCACCCTGTCATACGCTTTTTCTAAATCTATAAACACCATTCATAGTTTTTTATTCTTTTCTCTGTACTTCTCTACTAATTGCCTAACACAAAATAATGGCTCCATTGTCGATTTTCCTGGCATAAAACCAAACTGGTTTTCTGATATCGACGTCTCACTTCTTATCCTCTTCTCTATAATCTTTTCCCAGATCTTCATACTATGACTCATGAGCTTTATTCCTCTTTAGTTCCCACATTCTTGTATGTCTCCTTTTCCTTTAAATATTGGTACAATAAAACTCTTTCTCCAATCTTCTGGCATTTTTCCCTCTATCAGTACCTTATTAAAAAGATTTTTCAACCACCCAATGCTTACATCCCCTAACATTTTCCACACCTCTACAGGTACTCCATCTGGTCCTATCACTTTTTTCTTTTTCATTGCCTTCACCGCATCTCTCACTTCATCCTCACCCACAAGACCAATCAATCCTTCTTAGCCCTCTTAGCCACCCTCCACATAAATACGCTACTGATACTCACTATTCATATGAGCAACAATGAATATTATATAATACAAAATTAATACTTTGAGACTTCAACCAATATAAATTATAGTATAACATTACATACCCAATGTAGATGCAGGCCGTATGCGTTCTTTGACGGAACTATTATTTCGATTATTCAATGTGCAGTACTTCAAAAGTGTGTTTTCCACTTCTATGTAGAACAAGAAAAGCACACACAAGCATGCAAAATAAAATTAGATGAAATAAGGAACATAAAAATTGCATGTGATTGTGAAGCAATAGTATTTATTATAGAAATAGTGGTATCCAAGATGTGAGCATTTTAAACTTGCATAAAAAATGAAAATATTTCATTCTAATTTTACATAATATGAGTACTTCCAAATAAGGAAAATATCACTGTATTACATTTTTTTATTGTATCATCAAAAGAATACAATTTATTTTCCTTAATAGGTTAGATACTTAGCATTTTAAAAATACAGCGTTCAAACACTGAAAAATAAAAGTGTAAAGTTTGCATACAAGTGTATATATTATTTTTGAACAGTACATGTTCAACAGTGTTTAGTACGCTAGCATTTAAAACCCATAGTGTGTAACCAGCTTTATAGTGAATAGACTAACTATAATAATTTAATTACAATGCTATAACCAACAAAATTAAATTCCCCACAAATTAACCATTTATAAAAGTTTTATTGAGCATGTAATAAAAAAAAATTTGAACAATAAATTTTAAATTATTATTTTTATTTTTTGTAATCAAAGTTATTCAGAACATTTGTTTATCATTAATTTAAATTTAAAGGTATATGATGTAAATATGAAATGATGTATAATGATATGAATATAATACTATATGAAAATAATTTATCAATTATCATAAAGAGTGAAATATTTTCAAAAGTAAAAATTAAATGTCAAACATATTTATAGAAAAACAAAATACGTTTTCTATATACTTGTTCTAACTCAGCACAAATATTTTTCAATTTTTATTTCTACATAAAACCAGTGACAACAATAAAGTATATTCACCTTCATCTGGAGCTGCATTTGATAATGCAGTTTGGCTACTATAGCCACTTGAAGACTCTAGAGAACTTTCACTGGTACTCTCCTTTCTATCTCCATCGATCTGTGTAAAAATATTGTTTTATTGAAGTATAATATAAAATCTATTAAAATTTAACTTAATAAAAACCCAATTTTTTGCAATAATATCAACTATATATTGAATAAATCGATATAATGTACAGTATTATTTTTATTTTTTAGTGATCTAAGATTTGGCAATTTTGGCCATTGACCGACAATGGTTTTGAATGACAATGATGGGTTTAAAGTAGAGAAATATACGTTCTGGTTTTTATTTAGAATATGTGATTTAAGGAATAATTTAATCACTAATAATATAGTAAGTCAGTCATCAAGTAGTTATAGTAATGTTGAGTAGTGTTCAACACTAAGCTTATTTGTGACTATGATTTACCAATGTGCTACACCATGCTCCTTTAAAATAATAATGGTAATGAATTATGATTATTTAAATACTCAATAACATTAATTTAGTATGTGTGTACTTAAAATTGTATAATGAATGAGTATTTTCTTGATAATAAAAAATTGATACTAAATTAATTTTTAACCTAACTTTAATAGAATCGTAAATAAAACTTTTGTTTTGAACTATTTGTATAATTATTGTGCAAATTCTGAATTTTATATATCACCATATAAAAAATAATATAGGAGCACCGAGGCCAAACGGAATAATGAGATGGCAGTGTTTTAACACACAGTTGCCATTTGGAATCAAGTTGCCAATAGTGGTTATGTTTTATCAGTAAGATGATTTACTCAAGAGAGATAACTATCACAATCACTTTATCCCAATAAATAAAATTCATTACAAACTGATCCAAAATACTCACAAATAATAATCTTATATTCTATCATATCAAAAACATACAAAATTAGTTATTTTAAACCCTCCATAAAAAAAACTTACTTTCAAATTAGAATTTGATGAAGATTCACTGTGTTGTGCATTCCTCTCTTGAGCTTTGTTGGCAGCCATACTAGCCAATTCATGCATATTGACATATGTGGGTTGAATATATTCTAAAAAATTTATTACAATTAATATAAGTAAGCTAAACAGTAACAAACATTTGTATGTGAATCAAGCTATCAAATAATCAATAGTTGCTGTTTCAAAAACAAAATAATGTAAAAACAGTTAACATACTATATAATATATAGTGATATCACGGTCCCTATTTTTTTCTACATATCATTTAAAATTCAAATTTAATTTAAATAGGATTTCATTAAATTTCCATTTTAAGAATAAGTTCTACTTATTCTCCATATCACTACTTCTAAATTTCATAAACTTTGAAAAACTGTAAATTGAAACCAGTTAAAAATATACTGATGATATTGTAAAATTATATTAACTATTTTATTAATATTCAACAAAATAAAATTTTCTGACAAATTATATTACCCAAGTAAAGTCCTTTTGTTTTAATATATTATGGATATATCAGTCGGTTTTTTGGATAAAAAATGTAATGATATAAATGCAACTCGAGTTACTTTTTTTTTTCTCTAGTAAATTTAAAATATTAGACTTTCAATTTTATTTTAATAACATTTTATTTCAAAATGAATTAATAGCCTTCATTAAGGTCTGAAAATCACAAAAAGGAAACTCCTTAAAAATGTAAATCAAGTTTTCTTCATTGGAAAAAAAATTTAAATATAATTTTAAAAATAGTCTGTTGTTTCTAGTTAATGAAGTTATTTTATTTATACCTACATAAATATTTTAAACTCCATTTAAAAACTAATTAATATAATTTATTTATATTTTTAACTATCAAACAATTATAAACTTGTTCAAAATATAAACCATATAAATTTTTTAAAAGATAGATAAAAAAAATTTGCATTAATCAACTGTAAAATAAATGTTCTATTGATAAAATCGAAATTTATACATTTTATATCTTATGCATAATTCATACATAAATAACTTTCAAAATATTACATTAATCATAACATTAAAAAAAATGTAAATCTATAACTTATGAAATAGTCAATAGTTATACAATTTAAGAAATTAAAGAAAGTTATTAAGTGATAGTTAAACAATTTTTTTTATTTTGAACAGTTTCAGGGGTTAAATAATATAATTCTTCTTCAGAAGTTAGTATATAATACTATCAATAAAATGTTAAACAAATTTCTAAAAATTTTAAAGGAAATAAAAAAAAAAAAAAAAAAAAAAATTAATAAATAAATAAATAAATACTTAAAACCTATTTATAAAGTATAGAAATATTCTTTTTACAAACCAATTGTTTTCAATGAGGTCGGTTTATAATTCTTATGCATATCTCTGGACGGAACATCGGGTACATGAGCATAATCATCTTGTGGAGAAACAACAGGAGTTTTATCAACAGAAGAATCCGGTTGAAATGTATATGCACTTAGTGCTGGTCGTTGATAATGGGCACCACCTGATATTGTATGTGGCCGAGCATCATTCATAATAGCCGATGCAGCACGTTCGAATTGCAATGTTTCCTGAGCATTTGGCCAAGTACCACATCCTCCCTCAGAACTAGCAAATGGTGTAGATGGTGTACTGCTTTCAGCACTGCTACTATTGGAATCAGAAGAGTTAGGTGCCTAAAAAAATGATGTACATAAATATATATTTATCACTAATTATAATGTGTAAAGTATAAAATTCAGATCTGGTGTAAAAAATACTAAAAATATCTAAAAAGGATTCAAATTCATACATCATTTATCTTTTATTCAGGCACTTACCATCTTATATGATTGTTGTTTTGTATATAATGCATCTTGGGATGTAAAACCTGAATCGTGAGATGAAGCACTGCATAATCTACTGGGAGGTAAAGGTCCTTTATAACGCATTTCATTGGACACTGGCTAAATTACCATGAACATACATAAAAAAACATGCATGTAATATAAAACTACATATACTTAATAAAAAATGCTAAAAACTAAAAAAAGGTATTGGATATTTTTAAAATTAACTACTTATATAATATAAAAAGAAAAAAACAAAAAAATGTGCCAAAATATTTTTCTGTATCTACTAATATTACATCAAACACATCTAATACAACTATCTTCATGTAAAAAATAGTAGCTTACAATTTTACTAAAAAATGTATACTAAATATATGTAAATATAAATAACTTAGATGTACTCGGGACATCTTATTATATAAAAAAAAACCTATTCAAATACATAGAAAAATTTAAATACAATTATTAAACCAATTTGAACCTCATTGTTAAATTTTAAAATAAGAATAATGGTGATAACATAGTTTTAATAACTTATGCTGAATGTATCAAGGATAATAATTTTTTTCATATGTGATAATAGTATTCTTAATAATAATTAGTTATTGAAGTTATAAAAATATCATTAACTATTTAAATTGATTCAAATATTAAATAAAAATAATAATGCGCATATTTATTTATTTTTAATGAGTTTCTTAATTAATCCCTAATACTCATATGCATTAATTAAAAATAAATCACAGTTGTTTTCATTTAAAATTGGTATTATTAATTTCATAAAATATGTTATGTCCTTAAGCAATAACACATCAAAAATATCTAATTAAATGCAGTGCAATTTAATTAAAAATAATAACAATGGTAATGATAATAATACAAGGTGAAAAGACAAATTATTTTTTGCAAATCAATATTTGTCTCTGTAGTTAATACCTGAAGCAAAGAGCGGCTCCAGTATTGATGACTCGGTGAATGTGTGCTGCCACTAGACCAACTGTTTATTGAGTTGATAGAACACATACTAGATTTACGTGAACCCAATGAACTGGGACTGCCTGGAGGTGTTTGATGTGTCCATGACATTTCACTACCTTTATAGTCTACCAATACCTAAAAAAAATTCATGTAAATAATAGAACATTCATTTTATAACAAGAAATATATATATATATATATATATATATATATATATATATATATATATATATATATATATATATATATATATAAATATATACACATATATTTTTTTAATATATTATATATAAATATAATAAAAATAAAATATTTTTAAATTTTAAGGATTTTATAATTATTAAAAAGGTTATGTCAAGTACCGTTCAATTAAACTTTATATTTAAATTTAAATTTTTTAAACATTCATCATATATATTATTTCTAACTTAACAAGATGTTAAGTAAAATGTATATCATAAGTCATTAATAAATGATAAATATTATCAAAGTTGAAAAAAGTCAAAACGTAAATAAGATCAAGAAGAAAATTGCTCATAAAATAATATGTAAAGATATTAAAATTTATAAAATATAACTGGAATTTGAATAATACTCATTTATAACTTTTTGAAAATAATTTAAATTTGAAATTGCTTTGCATTTATCTACTATAGGATTTCGATTAAAAAATTGTTATGTTAACATTTCAAACATTTTTTAATTTAATACTTTAATTTTTTTTCCATTGCATATAATATTTTTAAAAAAAATATACAAAGAAAAATTTGCTTTTTAAGCAAACTACAAAAAAAATATAAGTTCTTCAAATGTCCTAAAACATAATTTTAAAAAACCCATAATTATTGTATTAAAAAACTGATATATTCTTAGTTTAGTGCTACTTCAATCATGAAATAAAAATTAAAATTAAATTATTTACAAATGTGTTCCATGTATATAAAATATAGAATTTAATTCTAAAAACAAAAATACATCAAAATGTCAAACTAAAAAAAAAGATATTACATAGTCTTAATGTAGAATTATTTTTTTTATTATAAGGTTAAAAAAACATCAAATTACACTTTCACAGAAAAAGAATAAGAGTATTTTTAAAATACATTTTAATTTTACCTGTTCACTAGCAGGTGGTAATGAATATGGTTCAGCAGTGTGCACTTCTAATTTATCCATAACTTCTTGTAAATGGGATAATTCCATTAGCATAGCCACTTCTTCCTCCTAAGAATACAATAAATATAAAAGTTCAACAAAGTAAAATAAATAATATTTAACTTACAAGGACTGGTTTCAAAAATGTAACAAAAATACAATAACGACTTCGCTCTTCAATTAATGCTTCTCGCACAGCTCTCTTTTCAGTTTCTTCCAGAACAGCTTTTCTGTCTGAAACGTCTTGCAATGCTTTATGTAATTCATTCATTTTTGAACCTTTCCGTGCTTTTTTTTGTAAACGCAATGTATCTGTAGACCGTTTTTTTAATTCAGCCCTTGCTTTTTTATATTCTAAATAATCAAGAATAATAAGTTAGTTGCAATAATGACTGTTTAAATTAATTTAATAGGTAATTAGAGTAAATGTGTGTGTGTGTGTGTGTGTGTAACAAATAATGCTAGGAATTAATTGGAAGATTATATTAGATTATAATATAAAAAATAGGTTTCAACAATAACTTTTAAAAAGTAGAAAAAAAAACTTTTTTAAAACAGTTAGTAATTTAAATATTTCTTTTACAGTTAAAATTATAATACATTAATTGTTAATTGTAACTCACTATAATGTTTAAAATATACTAAATTAATTAATAATAAGTCATAATACTAATAATAAATCTGGCAGTAAATAATAAATAATACTTAAATATATTATCAACAGAATCTAAATTGTTGAGAGTATAAAAATATAAATATTGCTAAAAATGATAGATTATAAAATATCTTAGATAAATTACTTTTTTCCTGTACATACACTATCAGATTATTAAAAAAGAATTGTACTGCAGTAGAAAAAATCTGTTCTATATATATAAAATAGTAGATGCATTTTCAAGTGAATACTTTTTTTTTATTTTTTTGAAAAATATTACAATTTACTTCAACACGTAAACCTAACACTTAACCTAATCAATAATTTTACATAAATTACCGATAAAAATGAAAAAAGTGTCATCAAAGAGAATTCTATATGTATATAGGTAGATAATACTAATAATAGTATATAATTTAGTAAACCGTGATATTTCCATCGTTTGTCTAATTGAGTGCCAATGTCGTTGTTTTTACGCTATGAACAAAAGTGAGTGGGCACAGCACATGAAATAAACACGTATTGAAAAACCTATCAGATCCGTGGACTCACACAATATCAGAAATAATAATAGTATTAAGAAAAAGCAAATTTTTCATTTATATCCTAGATACTATAGTTAGAACAAGACAGGTGACAATCCGGAACTCATCAAAACCCAGTTATTCTACCACAAATGCTGGTGCTAGTTCGGTATGCACTCTACATTTTTTTTTTTTACAATTTCATTATTTTCGGTATTCATTATTCACATTATTCACGTTCTGGATGTCTTCTAGCAGGGCGAGAAAAAGGTTGGGAAAAGGTCCGGACTGCCTTGACGGTAAAGTTGCCAGCAATAGTAATCAAGATGTGACTGCAAACGGTTTAAAGAAACACCCCCTATTTTCTTCAATAATTTAAACCTACAGTAGGTAATTGAATTATTATTGTAAAGACAATCAAAGATAAGATAATAAGGTCGAAAGAAAAACCCAAAATGTCAAACATAAAAACGAGGCAGATACGCATAGACATAAGTAAGTAAAGAGTAAAGTATAAAATTGGTATAATAAATATTAACTTATAAATGATAAAATGTATGATTATAAAAACCCATCAATTTGTTCTTCAAATTGATATAGTAAAACCTGCTTAAGACGGAACCTCACTGGATCAAAGAAAATTATTCTAATTACATAAGTTTCTGTTATAGTATTTGTTTTAGAGACAAGTCGGTTTCTATACAACTAAAAGTCCAGCCTAAAATTAGGTTTACTGTATATTTAAGCAGTGGCGTAAACTGGGGGTCGCACTTACGATCCCTGAAAATATCATAGGGTCGCAAGAATATCTTTTTGCGACTACAAAAATTCACGATTTCAGTTTTCAAAAAATTGAAATATCAATATAATAAAAAATGAACTAATTTATATTTTGAGAACCAATGTTTAACCCTTTCAGATCCATATTAATTTCTTATGGAGTTAAAAAAATGTATCTAAATGGAAGCTGTTATTTAAAATATAAATTTTATGAAATAAAAGAATTGTTTTTTTTTATGTATTCATATATTGTTTAAGAAAATTATACATATTTTATTAACAGTTAGTAATTATATACTCTACTTATAGATGTATATACATAATATATACCAATTACCAGTGGCGGATCCACAGGGGGGAGGGGGTTCAAATCCCCCCAAAATCACGAAATATATATATTAAAAATCAATAATTTTATGAATTAAGAAAAAGATTTCTTTTTTCAAAAAAAGTATGAGTCAAAGTATATAAATTTTCTTTTTATTCGTACAAGAAGTAAGTGGTCATAGATTTAAATTAATGTATTATACTACTGACTATTATCTAAGTTCAATTATTTTATACACTTAAATATAATTTTACAATTAAATTACACATTTTTTAATTTTTTAAATTTAATTCAATTGTTATCAGTCGATTATTTTGATGTCGGCGCGCGTATAGGTTTTATTTATTTTTATTTTTAACCCTTTTTGATATTCCGATTAAATCTAGTAATGTAGATACAAAATTCGTCAATCATTATAGAAACTAATCACAACAGAAGTGTCACGTGTCACGATAATATATAATAATATCATAGATATTTTCTACCGCAAAGTAATTTGGGTTTTACACAAAATATAAGTATATAATAAAATAGTATATGAATAACAATTGTTTAGTATATGTATAATTTATATACATATAATGATATATTATACATATTTAATATTATGGTACTAATATTATACATTTGATAAATTTCATTTTTAAATGTGTACTACTGCATTAAAAAGTAAAAACCCTTGATCAGTCACCGACTGAAATGTTATAAAAAATATTCCAAAGAAAACATTTTTCAAACCCCCCTAAAAAATCCTGGATCCACCACTGCTAATTACCAATAAATACAATATATATTTAAGGTTAAAATAGTTTTGTTGAATTTATGTACTAATTGTAATGTTAAATTTAGAATAAAATAAAATACTTTAAGGGGATTGTGGAGGGCAAAGTCCCCCACAATTCTGTCCAACCTAGAAACTGATTGCAACCCTAACAATTTAGCCCAATTTACGCCACTGTATTTAAGCACTAATAAAAAGTATGTATAACATAAGTGGTTTGAAAAATCCATAAGTCCAAACATAGCTTGTATCTTTTTGAGTATTATTAACTACAGAAACATGAAAGGTCAAATACTACATCAATAATAATGTAAAAGTAAAATATATTATTAAACATTTGAGTTTATAATGAATGAGAAAATTACCTAACTCAGGTGACCTTATTACCTGAGAAACAATGAGAAATAGAGCAATGTGCAATAATAATTACATAATTTTATAAGTAGATTGTTTTTGTTATATTAATATATTTTTATAATTAAAACACAATAATTTTTCAAACCACAATTTAAAATTTCAGAATTTAAATCGATTTATTTTGTTAGATCACTGTTTTATTTTACTAAGTATTTTTCTAGCAAAATAAATTTTTAATAATCTTTGATTTGATTTTATGCAAACATATTGTTTTTAACAATTAGACAAAATGTAACAAATGGTTAATCAGATATTTTCTAATGCCATGTAATAAATTACATTTAAGTAATTTTCCTCATGAATATTTCCTTTTTAACTGAAAGTTATGCAACATTTATTGTCTGAATATTGAGTCTGCTACTTTCCTTTTCCTTAATATTTAATTTATTGTTACCAATTCCCTATCCTGTGTATAGTATTTTAAATTAGAAGTACATAAACTCAAATACTTTTACAGTTATCCATATTAATTCTCCATTTTAAAATTCTCAGTTTCCTCCTAGATCCAGTCTCAACAATTAACTTTTATGGATTCCCGACTCTCTATTCTAGTTAATGTCTATAATAGAAATGGGTGAACAAATTTGAACATCTAAATCTGAAACACTGATGTTTTAAAAAATGGTTGTACATAGGAAAAACATCGACGCTTACCGATGGTTTTCACCAACAATATTCTATATTTTTTTTAAATTAAAAACTGGTTTTTTTTAGTTATTTTTGTCATTTCATACTTACTTCATACTTCAAACTCTCAATAAGTGTATGCATACTAGAATTATGAATTTAGTACATTAGGTTTAAACAAATTACTGAAATAAATATTGCTTATTACAAAATATCAGAAGAAAAAAAAAAATTATACATAATTAATTAAACTATACTTTTTTTGTTCACACATAGGTATAATAATAATTAATACAATTTATAGTTTTTGAAAATTATAAAATAATTAAACATTATTATTAATTGACATCACTGACCGAGAGTTTATTTCAAATTTACTTTTATTACCATAAATCATTGCGCATGTCAATGTTTATAAAATGCACGTATAAATATAAATATATTTGAATTTAATAATAAATTATTCATAACGGTAATTTAAAATTGATTTTTCGTAATATGTATTTTGTTTTAGAAGTGTTTTAACGATAAAATATTACGGTATATATTTTTTTATATATATAAAAAAACATGTGTTAAAAATCAATATAAAAATTAGGTAGTCATGTTATTTACTTTTTAAGGGTAGAAAACAAAATAAATAATACGATCATTGAGTTTCAACAAGTAAAAAATTCGATAAACTCCCTATTTAGCCGTGTGAAATTTTATCCAGACATGTGGTAATACATAAACTCTAAACAACGTTGCCGCCATGGCTTCGTATATGGCAACCGGTACGCCTACAACACGCGTCTGTCTCGCCGACGCACAGATGTCAGTAGACAACTATACTACCAACGTACACTCATTTAAACACAGAATCAACTAAAATCGTTGTCACTATAGTTTCCTAAATTCATGTGAGCGGTGTTTTGGTATAGGTATATTTTTTTAATATGTTTATAATGAGTAAATCTTATTGACCTCTCATGCGTATGTCCTCAGTTAAATGTTTTAATAATAACTGAGGAACACATGTCCATCTAAAGTTAAGGTAGAACTAATGATTATTTCATACTTTGAGAGAAAGTAATAAATTAAATTTTTAGTTATCTTCATAGTCGATCATTGTTTTTTTTTTCAGAAACAAAATGCAACAAGAACAATTGATCTAAACATTTTATTCATTACATCGGCAAAAAATGAATGCAGATGAATGCGGATTACGGAATGATGTAATATTTTGTATAAATAAACATTATAATATACTCGTAATCTACGCAGAAAATAATAGACTAAGCATATTTACTTATGTTTGTTATTCATGTATATAATTACGATGGAAGAAAACGATTTAATAACACATTAATTTGGTTTGATAGAAAAATGATAATAGGTCTGTTGCAATACCTAAGAAATAGGTAATAAATATAGAATAATATTCAGTTAACTGGTAGTCAGCAATATGAAAACGATAATTATATATAACATTTTGTGTAAAATTGATACTAAGAATAATTCTGTGGTAGACTTTAGATCCTTCTAATCAATATATGTAATAGTTAAATAAAGTATTTATATTAAATGTTTAGATGATCAAAATTATATTTTAGATTTTAAAAGTACAAATATAATACAGAAGTTGATTAGTTAATTTTCCACCTATATTGCATAGATTTAAAAATAAATAATTATACATATATGTAAGGGTTATGGTCCTAACGTAAATAAACAAAGCTTACCATTGCTCTCTAGGACGGACAGGATCTGAATAAAAAAATTTTTTTTAAAAATATTCTTATAATTTATCTTTTTATGTCTAGTCAAATTTCTAATAAATTACATAACATAGCAAACTACATACACAATTTTTGTACGGAAAAATAAATATTATTATAGATATTTTTATCTTTAACCAGAAATTTTAAGTGGACAGTGAAATTATTTAGATATGGTCAAGTCAGTCTGTAAAAAAATTCGCTATTGTTATACGTATATAAAATATTATATAAAAAAAGATTTAATGTATAGTTAACAGATAAATTGTCTATATAAGAATATTAATACATATGTTAATTTAATATTAAATAATTTTTAATTTTCATACATTTTAAACTACTAAGATTTGATTGTATTTGAATAGCTACATTTACTTGGGCTCAGAATTTGAACAATTACAATTTAGAATACTTTCGTTTTATGAGAGAAATCAAAAGATTATATAAGTTTATCGAGTATATTTATTTGTGATACCGAAAACTAATGATATAGTTATCATTATTAATTATTAAAATGTAAGAATATGTGCCATGAAAATTTAAACCATCTTAAATAAATACTATTCCAAAAAATATAAGACTGAATAAATTAAATTCTATAATAGGAAATAATTTATGTAAACGTAATATGGAATCAATTTGTTCAGTTGTTCATTATCATAATGAGAAAAAAACAATTTACTTGGTTGGCTTTATTTTTCATAAAACACAATATAAAAACACGTGTATTTTATCTAAGTCAAATATTTATCTTCATATGTATGCAAATTAAATGAAATAAACTTTATTAATCTTCAAAACAATTTCATGTTATTTACATTTTTTAGAAGTAAATATATTAAAAGTATAGTTATTTTTAAATTATAAATACAGTTTTTAAATCACATTCCTAAAAATATTTTGAGTAGTTGAACTGCTATTATAAAAGCTAATAAAATATAAAACTATAATTTTAGTTTATTAATGGAAAAAATCAATTAAAATCAGAAAATATATTTAAATACATAATAAATCTAAAAGTTTAAATAAAAATTATATTTTCAGATAAAATTAAGTAAAAAAACATTTAATTTACAAAAATTAAAAATAAATAAATTGTTCTAAAATAAGTGCTGTAAATCAACAGCAATGAAAAATGTGAATAACGAATTTATTCTAACAGTTGCTTTCGTTTGATATATATTTTTGTCTGGTTGTTATTTCATACATTCAAAAAAAGTTGTATTATTATTAACGCATTTTATTTTAAGTGGTAAATAACACACTAAAAACTTTCATGTGATGACACAATTTTAACTTATGTACACGTGGTGATGTGAATTTACACATAATTTCAACCATTAACCTTTTTTCTATTATAAAGGAATAATCAAAATAATAAGTTATAAAGATATTATATCCAAGATTTATTCATGTAAACTAAGGAAATTGGATACTATGATTTGTCGTCGTACAATATTGTCTTATAAATATGTATTATTTTACTAACGTATTGATCGATTGATTACATTGATGCGATAAGAACTTTGAGGAGTCTAACTTCAGATGGACTTTCCCACATTTTCATATTTTCCAACCTATTGAGAAACTTAATAATTGTAGCCTAAATGTGTTATACAATAACAATATAAGAATTATTATAGACAAATTAGTTATCTTCTAATCGGTTATGAGATTTTATAGATACCAAACAATATTAACAATACATTAAATAATTAAATAATTTATAAGTAATAATGTATTATTAAGTATGATGCATTAGCCATTAGGACGTAAGTACACTAGGGGTTAAGAAAAAAAATTATAATAATATATATATTAAATTAATAAATATACAATTAAAATAATCTGTTATACTGCTCTTAATATTACAAAAACATACTTGACATATTTATATTAGCTATTTACAGTAAACCTAAAATAATAGGCATATTATTGAACAAATGTGATAGTAATGCATATAAAATTCCACAACTGATCATAAGTATAATATTTAAACAATTATTATATTGGTATATTTAAAACAAAACCGATATACTTGATACACATAGAAGGCATTTTACACAGCTCATTTATTATCAATAATTTTTTGATTGCTTTCTACTTTTTTTTTATTTAATATACATAGTAATTAATTATTACCTATAATACAATAAATAATTTAATATAAAAACAATAACTAATTAAATATTAATACGAGTATTTATAAATCACGCTATGACTCAAAAATCCAAATAAAAATATTTTCTTCCAATAGTTTTCATACGTACCGATAAAACAAATTATAACATTTTTTTCTAATTTGAACATATTTTTAACATGTGTATACTTATTAGTTCTATTAAATCTAGATTTTAAAATGTAATCATAGATTTAAATAGAGAAATAGCATTGGGTTTATTTACCTTTGGCATGTTCTTTGTCCAAATTGACAATAGTCTTCTTCCAATCTTCTAGTTTCTCTTGAAGCGGAACCACCAGACAGTCCATTATTGCACTACAAATTTAACAAAAATCAAGTTAGTTCCGGTTACGCTCAACTCCTGTCATATAAAACACACACATTCCATGAGGTAGTGAGATAAGATTCTTGATAGGTTAGGTAATATTGTTATGCAAATTTAAATTAAACTTTATATAAAGGATAAAGAATGTAAAAAGTTTAAGCAATTATATGTTACCGATATGAAATCAATAAATTAATAATAAAAAAAAAAAAAACAAATGTAATACATACAACTTATATGATAAAAAAAATTAAAAACTGAATCACATTTACATTTAATAATTCGTTAAATTAAAATTAAAATTCTAAAAAATGTATAATCGAAATATTATATAAATATAAATACATTATTTAAGTTAATTTTTAAATAAAAATGTTTAATTGTCATGTTTATTACAATTTAATGCAAGACAATTCAGAGCATGTATTGTATATTATATAATATATGTTATTTATATATCTCACCTTGAAAATGTTTTCATTCTAGCCTCGACAGCTCTATGACGAAGACACATTCTGGTTAACGCAGTTCCAATTTCTTTAGTAGCTCCTATAAAAATAAGCATTACACAATTATTAAATTAGTAACATAAATTTGAAAATTAAATAAAAAGTAGAAATTATGTTAACTATATCATATGGAATTAAATATTTCAATTCTCCCAAGCCCTCCCTTCTTGAACATTTCTCGAGAACAGATCAGGGCCTAAAATAGTGTGGAGTACGAAATTGGAATAGTGCAGTACAAAATGAAAAAGTGTGTTAATTATTCTAGTGTTGTGTTTAAACTAATAATTCCGTCAATTAACCATACAGCTAAAACTTTTATTTTTAAATTTAAATCTATATTATTAACTTTGAATTTTGATATATTAATATACATATATATTTTGTAATATCATTGAAAAATACTGATAATACCACCATGTATATTTAAGCAATGCTATAAAGGTTTATGATCACGGTCTTATGATATTGTAATTTTATTCTTATATCTATAACCGTGTATGGTAGCATGAATTAAAATATTATTATTATTATTAATATTATGTTTACGATAGGTAACCTTCTTTCGTGATAAATGATAATGATAACTTAGCAATAAATAAATTAGACAAAACTTTGATAACAGTTGCATTATCAGAAAAATAAAAACTTGATAAATATATTTATATTTTTTATAAAATAGTGTAGTACGAAGTTTCATTAATTTTGGGCCCTGGAACAGATAATATAGCTAGCACCCACGGCGATCTCACAAACCTAAAATTCGGTAGAACTTACCTAGCAGTATAACTATATATCTTGCAGTAAAATATAAGTTAACCGAATAATTCGGATAGAAAGAACAAGAAAAAACATTAATTTCCACCTACCTATATCAGATTACATGTCTAGACATAACCACGACTTCCAGTTAATTAAAATATCTTAATGATCAAATTCATACCAACAAATATAAATATTTATATACATACCTATTTGTAGTTTAAAGTGCAATATTATAATTGTAATATTACAGTAACATTAATGTAATTTTATTGCTAAGTTCAACGTCTATAGTTGTTTTAAATGTTATTATTTAATAGGTATTTATCAAGTAAAAAATTTTATGAGATTCAACTCTATTATTTAATAAACCTCTAATCAATAGGACAATAGGTAGTACAAGTATTAGGTATTGAATAACGATAAAGATGATGATAAAGTTAATTACATTTTTAAGTTAATTAAATACCTAGTTCAGTTAAATTCAGTAAAATACGAAGTTTTATGAAATATTATATAATCCAGTAAATTTTTAAGTAGAAAATATAATATATATAATATATAATCAATCTGTATTTATTTAATGAATACCAGGAAATGAGGATGCTGTGATTGGTGGTGATATGGTCATGTAGGGAGTGAGAGGGTAGGGTATGAAAGAGTGCATGGAGGATATGGTTTTGGCGAGAGAAATGAGGCTGGAGAAAAAGTTTTGGATTTTGTAGAATCGTATGAGCTTGCAGTAATCAATACATATTTTAGGAAAAGAGAAGAGCATTATATAACATACAAGAGTGGAAGAAATAGGTCGCAGATTGATTATTTTATGTGGAGGAGAGACAATATAAAAAGAGTAAAGGATTGTAAAGTAATTCCTGGAGAGAGTGTAATAACACAACATAGGTTGATGATAATGGAAGTATGGTGTAGTGGAATAAAGATGAACAAAAGAAGGAAGACAGGGAAGGAGATCAGAATTAGGTGGTGGAAATTAATAGGAAACAAAGAGAAGGAGTTTATAAAGAAATTAAAAGAAAAAGCTGTGTGGAATGTTGGGGGAGATATAAATGAGGTTTGGAGAAAGATGGCCACTTGTGTTAAGAACATAGCAAAAGAGGTTGTTGGTGAAACCAAAAGTAGTTTACCAGAAGACAAGGAAACGTGGTGGTGGGATGAGGAGATTCAGAGAGTAGTAGCGAGTAAGAAAAAGCAATTTAAGGTATGGCAGAAAAGCATGAAGAGGGAAGATTGGATAGAGTATAAAAATGTATGTAAAATAGTGAAAAGTGCGATAAGCAAAGCGAAGCTTAATAGGTATGATGAGTTATATGAGCGGCTAGGAACACAGGAAGAAGAAACAGAAATTTATAGACTGGCGAAGGTGAGAGAAAAGCGATCCAAGGATTTCCAAGATGTCTGGTGTATAAAAAATGAGGATAAGAGAGTTTTAACAAAAGATGAGGATGTGAAAAAAAGATGGAAAGAATATTTTGAGAAATAACTGAACGAGGAGTATCCAAAAGAAGCTTTAGAGAGTATGTCATGGAATGAAGGATTGATTGGTCTAGTGGGTGAGGAAGAAGTGAGAGATGCGGTAAAGGCGATGAAAAAGAAAAAAGCGGTAGGACCAGATGGAGTACCTGTAGAGGTGTGGAAAATGTTAGGGGATGTAAGAATTGGGTGGTTGAAAAATCTTTTTAATAAGGGACTGATAGAGGGAAAAATGCCAGAAGATTGGAGAAAGAGTTTTATTGTACCAATATTTAAAGGAAAAGGAGACATACAAGAATGTGGGAACTAAAGAGGAATAAAGCTCATGAGTCATAGTATGAAGATCTGGGAAAAGATTATAGAGAAGAGGATAAGAAGTGAGACGTCGATATCAGAAAACCAGTTTGGTTTTATGCCAGGAAAATCGACAATGGAGCCATTATTTTGTGTTAGGCAATTAGTAGAGAAGTACAGAGAAAAGAATAAAAAACTATGAATGGTGTTTATAGATTTAGAAAAAGCGTATGACAGGGTGCCAAGGGAAGTTTTAAGGCGGGCATTAATGAGGAAAAATGTATGTAAATTTGATCCAGGACATGTATGAAGGGTCGAGTACTAGTGTCAAGAGTCGGTGTAGAGTATCCGAAGGTTTCAGTGTAGGAGTAGGTGTGCACCAGGGGTCAGCTCTAAGCCCCTACCTGTTCTCAGTGGTAATGGATGAGGTTTTAAAGGAGATACCATGGTGTATGATGTTTGCGGATGATATAGTTCTGGTAGGAGAAAACCTGGAAGTTGTCAATAATAGGGTAAATGAGTGGAGGTTAGCCCTAGAAGAAAATGGATTGAGAATTAGTAGAAATAAAACTGAGTATATACAGTATGATTTTGGACAAAGAGACCAAGAAGTTGAAGGAATGAGGAGACAACTGACAATAGATGGTGATGTGATAGGTGAAGTTGAGAGCTTTAAATATTTAGGATCTTTTGTTCAAAAGGACGGGGGCTTTGACATGGATGTAAAACATAGGATTAAGTGCGGGTGGATGAAATGGAGAGAAGCATCGGGCGTGTTATGCGATAAGAGAATTCCAATTAGGCTGAAAGGTAAATTTTATAAAAGTGTAGTGAGACCAACTATGCTGTATGGTTCAGAGTGTTGGGCGGTTAACAGGAGAATAGAACAATGTGTGAGTGTCGCGGAAATGAGAATGCTTAGATGGTTGAGTGGAGTGACAAGAGAAGATAGAATAAGGAATGAATACGTGAGAGGTAGTGTTGGTGTAGCGCCAATTGTGGACAAGATGAGAGAAAATAGGCTGAGATGGTTTGGGCATGTGATGAGGTGAGAGGAAACGAATGCAGTAGAGTGGTTATGAAGATGGATGTTGCAGGGAAAGGAGGAAGAGGAAGACCAAAAAAGAGATGGTTGGAGACTTTGGAGAATTACATGAGGGCTGTCGGTGTGTGCAGAGGAGATGTGATTGATCGAGTAAAGTGGAGGTGTAGGACAAGGGTGGCCGACCCTAAATAGTTGGGAGGAAGGCGAGGCAATTGAAGAAGCCGCATTTATTTCTTCATAGAAATGTAGAGTAATAACGGTTGTAATTCATAAAACGTAAAAAATATTTTATGTTGAATAATTTGAATTATTTTATCATTTAGTTTTGTTTATTTATAATTTCATAAAACAATGTTTCTGACAACAATATTACAATATTATTAAATAATATTATATCTAATTTTGGTTCATAAATGTTGCATAGGAATTTTTAATCATTAAAATTTTAATACTATTATTTCTTTTTATTTATAATTAATTTTTACATTAAATATACTTTTATTTCAAATATGATCAAACTAACTTTTAATGTATTTACTATAATAATGTAGAATATGCAAGATAATTCAATTACCAAAATCATTTAAGTAAATTATTATTAAAAATAATAATATAACAAAATATTTGAACAATTTATATTAAGATCATATACTGAAACATTTAAGGATAAGAAATACGACGATCATTTTTGGGGTACTGTTTGATATATTTTTTTTTTCAAAATGAGCATCGTGCACTTGCATAATTATTTGAGGGTTGTGTGAACATTCAGTGGTGGGGTGTTCCAGGTCGTAAAATTCACTTGGAGGGTTAGAATCCCCTGGAAAATATACTGACAGCCCTCTAATCGAGGGTGACTATCTAGGGCTGAAACGGCTGACTAATCCGAAGAGTTCGATACATAAAAACATAAAACTCCACATTGCTTATCATTCTGTAGGCATAACGATCGCTCAAATGGAAAACGTTTCCGGAAAGGAAACAATGCTATTTAGTGGATAATAAACTATTTTGTGTATATTGTATATAAAGCTGACGATTTGTTCTAATGATTTGATTAAGCAAGAACTATTTTAGTTCTTCAATGAATAATTACGAGTATCACAATATTATGATATACTTTTATTTTGTGATAAATTATTGAACAATAATGCATTTAATATAGTAATTAATTACATAGGTAAGCAAATAGTGTTTATTAAACCCGTTTAACTTCCACTTACGTTTTAGAAAAATTGAATTAAATGAAAAATTGCCTATTTACTTAAAATTGTTAATAATAGAACAATCCGACAGCATTGCACTAGTACATGAATAGGTAATTCATGTCATCTACTACTAATTCATAGAACTTCTGTAGAAAAATTTTACTAATGTACGCAAAAAGGAATTGGAAGCAGTTTTCTAGTTTCCATTTTCAACTTATCGATTCATCTATTAATACTATAAAATATATGGACACTGATTTAAACGAACCATTAAATCTACTTAAAAAAGATTGACTTAAAAATTTTAAATTTTATGCCTATAAATCCTACCAAAATCAATTTTAATTTAAAAAATTGAGTCACTTTTTTAAAACGCATGGTGAAAATTTCAAAAAAAATAATCCATACAAATTTTGGAAATAATTAAACATCTAAATCCCTATGTTGTGCGTGTGATAGAATGTGATAGAAAATTACCGATCATTTAATAAAACTTATCAATAAATGTAATTATAAACCATTTAGTAGTAACTGATGATTAAAATGTTGTTGATATACAAGATATATTATATTTATGGAATTTAAAATGCCATATGATTACACTAATTTGAATCATAGAAGTATAATTCCAAATAGTACAGAACAACTGCATAAAATAATAAGACATTTAATAAAAAACATCTTTTTTTAATATAAATCATTTTTAATGGAAATATAAGGTAATCAATTATTTGAATTTCAATAAGATAACTAAAATTAAAAAATTATTTAGTTGACAAATTTTTGAAAGTAGAAAACTGTTTGAAATCTAGAATAATTATAAATCATACCATATAATATAATAGTCTTATAAGTATACCAATAGTAGATTTAATGCTTCGCGCAGAATATAAAATAGTACATAACATAAACTGGTTAATAATGACAATCACCGAAATTTTTAATTTGACAAAGTTAAAATTGTTTGAAATAAATAACGTGTTATAAGATTTTATTCACAACAAATGACATTTAATATTCAAGGGTTAAGTTATTTCAAGGTTTTACAACCACACAACAAACGACTATTCATCTTCCCCATAAACATAATTATTTTACTTTTTTTCTTAAATATAACAAAATATATCGATTTTTCTGCTTTTATGGTTAAAAAACAGTATGCAATTATAGATAAATTTAAAGTATACTACGGGGTAGATATACGATTTTACTAAATAATGGTATACACATTTTGTATCAGTTAATCGGTAATACTTATTACTTTATGTCATACATTTATTGCAAATGTGAAATTATTTAACACTAAATAATCAAAAATAAAATTATTTAAATACCATTAAATATAGTATACTTTAATATTTCATTCAAGTAATCATTTATAGAAGATATAATAGTAAACAAAAATAAATAATTTGTTTTCTTGGATGATAAAATCATTTTTTAACTGACCAGATATTCTCAGTTTTCTTTTCTTTTCTTTTTTTTTTTATAACACAATGCAAAATATAATTGGAAACAGAGAAAGTTTACTATAATAGTTATAACATAAAAAATACTTCAATACAGTATGGGAACTGGTGCAATACAGATATAGAATATTTAATAAAAAATACAAATGTAATAAATTATAACATAAAATATGACAACATTTTTAATCTAGAAAATATTGTCAATATTCTACCTAAAATTAAAACCGCCAATCAAATTATTATTAAGTATTTTTCTAAAAAATTATAACATTTTTACCTATTTCCACATATTACATTACTATAATTTACTATTTTTGTAAAATTATTATATGAATATTATTTTAATAATTAATATCTTTATTATTATCATAATATAGTATAATAATTATATTAAAACACAAACCAAGAAAATCATTAGTTTATTTAATCATATATACTTAAAAATAATATTACTTAAATTAATTTACATAATAAAAATATTAAAAACAATTCATGAAACAGCTCATCTTAATAGGAAAATAGCACATCCTTCTACTTTAACCCTTAATAGTAAAAATATTTAAATAATTAACAACTTTTTCAAAAATTAAAACGAAATGGTATTTATTAAAATTAAAAGTAAAGAAGGGTTGTTCGTTAAGGGGTCTATAGACGACCAACTTGGTTGCCAACATAAGGCTCCGCCTACCAAAAATCAAAACGATTTGATCTTACACCAAACATCAGACCAACCGTTTACTACAACCGACAACCGGTCCACAGACGTGCAACCTCTCCTCCAACATGGCAAGTTGGCAACGAGGTTGACAAACAAGTTGGTCGTCTATGGGCCCCTTTACAAATAATCCATTAGCAGATGCAGTATATAGGAATAGTCCTCAAAATTAAATTTAAATGCTGTATATCTATAAATACATTTTTGTTTGATAGCAAAAGATTCATGGATATAAATAAATAACAATTGAACTCGTCGTAAAACGCTTAGAATTAATTAACTATCCAAATGACCATGTTTAGTCATAATATATCCCTTACAGATCGAAAAAAAATGTGTTACTAAAATGTTTTTATTTTGAAATATAGTATAGCATTCACATTTCCTTTTTGTGAAATAAAATGATTATAAATTAATTACCTAATATTAGTTAAAAGAAAACCTATATTTAATTTCTAGCTAACAGTAATATAAGATTTTGTAAAATTATATATTTAAGTAAATTAAAAAATGAAATACCTCTGGCATTGGTAGCAGCATCAGCGATTTTTTGAAAAGCATCAAGATAAACTCCAATGGCATGAATAGTTGCTCTGCAAAATAATATTAATATAAATTATATTTTGGGAATAGTATTAATTTTAGAAATATCGTCCATATAAAAATAAAATATAGTTATATTAAATACCATAATAATTTTTATAAATCTAAAACTAAAAATACGAAAAAATTATATTATTTCAAACCTCTAACACATATACATATACTTATACATTATACGAGTACATATACATTATAAATATATCAATTATTATATAAATATATAGCATATATGAAAAAATAGGAACTTGCATTTTACAATTTAACTACATACAAAATCATTTTGTTCTTACATAGCTAAATAAATCATGGTACACTGATATATATCACTAGAAGATCATAAATTTAGCAAAATCAAAATAAGAATACAATTATTTTTTTAATGAAAAATCCGGGGAAAAATTATACATGCGAACAAAACTAATACTGTAAAATAATATTGATTTCATTGAAAATATAAAGGAAATGTACACCTAGTGGCTGAATCCATTATTATTTATTTGATCAATTAAAAAATTACTGAATAATATATATCCGTACATTTTTAATGCACTTATTATTATAAATTACTATATTTAAGCTTATTTAATTTTTTACACTATACATTCAAATAAGTATTTACAAATTTAATTGATCAAATAAATAATAATGGATTCAGCCACTAGGTGTACATTTTCCATTAATTTTTGAATTATAATACAAACCGAAGACAAGTATGAAGTTTTGAAGCCTTAGCAATGAAATCTTCCCATAACGGAGTTCCATTCTGAAAAACAAAACAGGATTAATAAATATACTATGATTAAGAGCAATAACTTTTGAAAGATAAAATGTAGCGATTGACAAAATTCAGACTTCAGTTATAATTCAGAACAGATTGCAACCTTAGTATTATACATATGTACACATTTTTAGCATATTTATGAATAATTATACATTCCTATAGATAACAAATCATTAAAATATTAGTTAATAATTATTTATTTAATTTATAATAATTTAAAATAAGATGAAAATAGGCAAAATTTACTTTCTTCAAAATCTAAGTACCTTTCAGTTCTCTTTTTTTTTAAATAAGTTTTTGACAATTGGTCGATATTATAAACAACCCACCTTAAATTAACTATTTAAAAATAAAGAATAGATGAAAATTCTTATTGATAGATATGGTAGGTCAATATAAGATTTTTGGGAACTATTGCCTATTGTCAACAAAAGCGGAAATATTTAAATTGTTATCCAAATTATACTGGTAAAAGATATGTCCTGCGATTAAAGCAAATATAAAAATTATTTTAAAAGTGAATTATTATTCCATTAATGCATGCATACTTAAATTTAATTGATTTATATACAGAAACAATAATATTAATTAAAACGAATAAATCTGTAGGAATAATAGCATAAATCTACATTTGAAAAGTTTAACCAATGAACAATGTTCTAAATTCATTAAGTGTAAAACCCGATTTAAAATGATGCAATATAACTTATCGAAAGAATACAAATATAAATTATACGTGATATTAAATATAAAAACTAGTATAAAAATATAATAGGTAAAACGGATTTCTAATTTTATTTTATTTTTATTTACCTCTGCCTCTTTCAAACACAAATTGTCAATACTTTTTGAACTCGAGATGATGTAACTTAATTTACCGCTTTACATTGTTGTTTAATTTGTAATTATAATTAACATTATGTTTTAGTAATCTTGGAATATTTAACAATGAATTTATAATGTCATAAAATCAAAATGTATTTAGTTCTAGATAGATACATGATACACATATAATAGTAAAGTAAAATAAGTATGAAAAGCATATTAAAATCACATAATTCTTTAAGAACATTTTTAATGATTTGATTTTAATTCTTAATAAAAAAAATAAATGTTAGTAACAGGATATTGTAGTCGTTTGTTACTCCTTCATTTTAGTGTTACATGTCAACATAATTAGAATTAATTTCCATTGGTATTAATTTTATTTTTGTTAATTTTAAATTTAAACATGTTATTTCATAAAACGAAAACGAACTTCGACTTACAATAGTTGGATACTTTCTTTTGTTTAGAAAAATGTTTTCTTAAAAGAAGAACAGCTAATTGCCATATTACTTAAATAATAGCAATATCTATAATATTCTTACAACAAGAGATGTAATTTACTTAAATACCTACTTATTCTATTCAGATACGAACTTTTTATTTGAAATAAATGTTTTAAAAGAATAGGATCGAAAAACACTAAATTGCAAATTTTTATTAAAATAGTTAAATTTAATTTAATGAATTAATCATAAGTAGGTTAGCGGAGCAAAGAACAAATTAATAAAATATATAAAACACTGACCTTGAACAACGTATATACATATATATTCACAGTTATAATAATTTGCTTTCATTTAAATACAAATATGATAGTCCTAAAGAATAACACATATATATACCAATAAATATTAACCTATTAAACAAAACCAGTTTAACTTCCTGTTAGGTATTTATCCGAAATACTTATTTTAACCCGAAAATAATCAATAAAAATGTAAATAATTAATTTTAATGTGTAAATACATTTACATAAATTGAAATACGAAAATAACGTAATGAAAAAAAGATTAAGGTAAATAGGATTTAAATTAATTATTAATGGTCAATAATTTCTAGAAATTCAGAAAGTACTTATACAACTAAAGCCTTTTTATGAATTGAAAATGAAAATACATTAATTATATTTATAAGTAAATATACAACAACATTGTTAAATGTACTAGTTTAATATATATATATAAAGGTACATGTGTTAATATTTATTTTAAGTACCTAGATAATAATTTGATTAAAAATTAATAGTTCTTTGCAAATTAAAATAACAATATAATTATACCAAAACGTCGATTTGTAAAAATAGATTTAATATTTTAAAACATAATAATAACATTTGCAATTAAAATCTGATAGATATTAACATCTAATAATCTTGTTTCTATACATTTTAATACTTACAACATTCTATTAAAACCAAAAATAGAATAACGTCGTTATTTATGTATTATTAATAGGGATGGGCCGATACTAAATATCGGTGGTATCTGTTTTTCTCAAAAAAAAACCATAGGTTATCAATAATCAATATCAAGTACTATAGATTATTGGCAGAACTTTCGTTGTTATCACATTACAATAATATTTTAACAGCAATATTATTTAAAAATTCAAAATTGTAATATAATTGATAACAATTACTCTATGGTAATCTCTTCTCTTCTTTTGTTAACAGCTCAAGGGCTGGTTGGCAGCAATTCTCCAATTCTATGGTAATCACTAATCAATAAATTATTCAAATTAATTACTATTTCTTTTTTCTAGTCACACTATTAGTTGTATGTTTTAACTTTTCTAGGTAACATTTGAGTTATAGGGTATCGGTTTTAAATCGGCAGCATATATCGGAGTATCGGTAATAAGTGATATCGGCCCATCCCTAGTTATTAACCAACATCGGCTAGATTCTATGAATACCCGAGATGACAAAGTTGAGACCATAAAACTGCTGTAACATTGTATATAACAATATAATACAACAAATACAGGCAAAAACCGGTCACTTGGCCATTTATGGCAACCTATCGTTTAACTGTGACCGCTACGAGAAACAGTTAAGAGTTAATACTACTAGTTACCGAGTATAAACGTAATAAGATCACAAATTATATTTCATAGAGTTCAAGTTGATATTTTGTCCAGGATATATCCAGTTAGTGAAATATGAAATATATGTCATCTATAATTTTTTATTGTGAACTTCAAATTAATTGATTTTTAATATAATCTCATTTGTTTCAGATATAAATATAGTAATAGACAACATATAAAAGGTAAAAGTAATGAATAGACACAATATTGATTATAAGTTATAAATAAATATAAATAGTAATTAGGAATAAAATTTGTATTATAAATATCGAATAAAACTAGATATTTCTTTAAATTTAAAATGATTTCAGTTCCAATACTGTTATCAGTTTAATTTTACAACAATTAAGAATTTTAACAGTATTAACCATACTTTTTGTATAAATCATATTTTTTAATTTTTATTAAAAAAGATAAATAATTAAGCTTTCTGACATTTTATTAATGATTAAAAAACAATAAGAGATCATTAAAATGAAATTAACGTTCTGTACCATTATTTGGTTTAACTATATGATAAAATAAAACAAAAACTGACTAAAACCATGACCTAGAGCAGCAGTTTTAAACCATTTTTGGGTCAAACGTCCCCAAAACAAAAAAAAATTATTCACGCCTCCTATAGATGAATGAAACATTTTTTATTATTTAAACGTTAACAAATTATTGTACATTTAAAAAAATTTATATAGTAGTGAAATACATAATATACTCGTAAATATTTGCATTGGGCCTCTCCCAATAAATGCTTATCACTTAAAGGCGCGTATCACAGTTAAGGAATCGCTGACCTAGGGTATAGTTATAAAGGCGTGAACGAACTTCAATCTTCCATAAATTGAGTAGAAAATTAAGTACTTCCTACTTCATAACCTATACAAAATCGATTAATTTTTAATATTATTAATATATAAATATATACTTTGGTATGTTTTAAGATGTTAGAGAATGAAACTTACAAAGTTTAATTGTAATTGGATGTATTAGTGAGAGAAATCGAAAACCCATCATGTTTTTGGAAATGCGTGATTCAAAAGGGCTCTTATTTAACGGACTACAGCAGTTATTTGATTTCTAATTTGATTTTTCGTTTATTAAAAACAAATCTTATCATTGGATTTTCCTTGAAATTCCATAGTTTGATACGTTATATAATTATTGGTATTTTTCGTTGCCCATATTAGGCCTGTATTTAATAATCTTATAATTTTGTGATTTATCAAAACAGTGCTTAGAGGAGTCTATTCTCATGGGTATAGTAGGTTGAGAAATAAACTAAAAAATAAAATTATATAACTTCTATGATTATCCTTAAGTCTCACATTAGCAAACCCAAAATACATGTTCGATTCCATTGATTAACATGAGATCATTCTCAAAAAAATATGAGTATCTAAACCTGGTAAATAAAAAATTATAAACTATTATATTTTATATTAAGACTAAAAGAGGAAATAGAAAATAGTAATAAAGTAATGTATTTTTTTTAACTCGGTACACAATATAATTTATATTCCTTTAATTTAAGAAAAAAGCAATAAAATATTTGAAAAATGAAATATAATTCGACTCGAATAACTAAAAAATAGTCAGGATCTTGTCAAAAACAGGTGTCTACTCAATATGATGTATTGGTCGATTTAACTTTTTACTGTACTCAATAATAAACTATTAACCTAAATGAAATACCATAATAGCACTAATAGCTCATATAAAAATCGAAAAAAATAAATGTTACAGTAGTAAGTGTCCAATAGACCTAATTTACAAAAATCCCCCTATTTAAGAAACTACTACCTTACAACTTTAGAAAAACTTAAGATACAAATTAATTTACTGAAAAAAGTTTCTTGACAAACATTTTAAACATAATATATTAAAAAAAAAAAAAAAAAAACGATATAAAATGTACTTAGAAATTGGCAAGCTTAATAATAAATTAAAATGTTCTATTCAAATTAAACAATGACTGATGATTATCTATTTTTAAAATGTAAATATAAAAATACAAATATATATGTATTAAAATAAAATATTTTAATTTATTAAATATTGTATTTTTTATTATTTGAGAACAAAAAGTTTTAGTAAAGTTTAGAAGGTTAATTAAGGAATAGTTGATTTTACCTATATCTAGATAATATAGTTTAGGATTTACTTATATATTATAAATATAAGACGATACAGTAGCGTAGATACATTTTTTTTTTTTTTGGGGGAGTGGGTTTTTAAGACCATTATTTTCGATGTTCTTTGTATATCATAATACGAGTTCCTATATTAAATTTATAATGCTATTATTATATCCCGTATTTAATGAAAATTATTTAGTTACTCAATTTTTATTATGCATCGAATCATAGTAAAATTAAAATATAATTTTACTATAATGTGTAGGTAGGTACATTATCTGGGGTGGTGGGGGGGAGTGGAAACCCCTTACACCCTCCCCGTTACTACACCACTGAGGCTATATGTATAACACACAATAAGGTATTCATTTCATCAAAATATCAGTACACACAACATGATTAGGTATATATTTGTTTAATTAAATATCAATTTTATTAATAATGAAAAAATAAATTCTTAAGTCAAAATATGATATTTACATACAATCTGTGTCCAGTAGTTTTATTACAGAAATATATATATATATATCAATTTAAATCTAACACATTCCTGGCTTAACTTAAATTTTAAATTATATACTATAATTCCTTATAAAATTTATAAATCCAGGACGATTCTTACTTATTTATTAATATATTATTGATATTCGACTTTTATGCAGCAATTATATACAGAAAAACATAAAATTAACTTTAATGACCCTATGAAAGTCAAAGTCTGACTCAGATTATAGGGATCAAAATGTTACAGCACAATATACAAACATTAATTAGTATAAACTGATAATACGATAATTAAATTAGATAATTAGCAACTTTGCAAAATTGCACGACTCGTTATCTATTTAACGAGATAAAAGCACAAATTTTAATATTTTTTAGTCCATATTATATATCTGATCGTATGTGTAAAATGTATATTATTTTAATGTGCACACAATAAGGTTTGTTCAAATTAAATATTCCAACTTTTATAAACTTATTATAAAAACAGAAATATTTACAAAAAAAAATTCTCATTCTTACGTTTTTACAAAATAAATTATCGAAAATATTTAATAATATAATTTATTTATTAAGAGAGTTCGTGAACTTTTTAAAACCCTTTTTTATACGACATTTATTGACTTAAAGTAAAAAATTTAAATATTGAACACACGAAGTAATATGTAAAATTTAGTACCTCTGAACGTAAAAAATTATACACGTAGGTATTATCTTGTCACATTAATCAACAATAATACTCGACATCGAACTTATTTATACTTTGATAGAGGTATCCATTTAGGTATCTAAATATTCTAAAAGGTAAATACAAGTTCATCAACATTTATTGCTAGACGAATAAACGTCACTCTGAAAACATTTACATCTAAGTAGAATATGTATGGTAACAGTATGTGAACGTTACTACAACTAAAAATATCGAATATTAAATGTAACTCGAATAGGGAGTGGGTGGAATTTATAAACAGTTGTTGTTTTATGGATACGTTGAGACGAAATACTGGCGTAGTACAAGTATAATATTAAATTAAATGGATTCAACAAACAAAAATAAAACCCGTAATAAATTGTGTGACATATTATGAAAGATTATTAATACAATTTAAATTAAAGATTTTTAATCTTAATTTAAGATTTTTAATTTTAATTTAAGTAAAGATTAATACAGAACAAATAAAGTGATGCATGTTCAACACAAAAAATTTGCTACCCAATGTAATATTTTGTAGTTTAAATGGGTTTCACCACAAAGGTAAATCCCGCAGAACAAGAAAATATTCAGATTCGACGAAAATAGTGAATTCATTGTAAATGTAAAAAAAAATTTCCGTAGCGTTTTCGATAAATACATTTTGTAAAAACATAAAAAGAGGTGCTTTAAATGGAATATTTTATTATTTAAAATTAAACAATTTCGTTTTTGTATGATTATAGATTGTGAAAAATCCGAACTTTCAAAATTCAACAACAACCCAGTTTTTTACTGTAACTAGTTTAATCTATTTTTCGATAACACAACGCAGTAATACAAATGTGAATAGACACACGTACTAATTTTTTTTTTAAACCATTATAATACGGCCACAATAGGTCAAGTTACGGCTTAACGTTACTGATACCCGTAATATAACATATAGTATGCGTGGTAGATAGCCAACGTTTGTGACGAACTTTTAAACGGACATTATTTGTGCGCTTGTGTATTATTATTATTATTATTATTATTATTACCTTCAGGTCCATGACGATCTGCTGGAACAGTCCGCCGAGGGCATTGCAATCTTTGCCGACCCCGTTACCTTCCATCTCGTGCGTGCGCGGTCTTCACAAACACTCACTCACAATCGCAAACAGTGGTTACACGAAAAAACACACACACACACACACACTAGCGCACAAAAATGAACGGGCAATATCGGAAATATATTGTATTTTATTATTTCGTTTCGACTTATTCGCGGAGACTGCAGCAATAGTAGATAATATCGCTGACACGGCGGCTGTTCATCGTTGCGGAATACTCGTATTTAACTCTTCGGATTAAATTATAATTAATGTATTGCGCGGGGAAAATGGAAACGAAAATAAAACGATAAAAAAGAAACAATCCCAGATAACGTTTGCTCCCTACTCGGTTTCGCTTCTATTCTGTTTTTTCTCACCGCACAACAATGCGTGCAATATCACGGTTGACAACATACACAAGACGGACGACCGCACGACCGACACGAAGGAGTACTGCGGACGGAATCGAAGTCGTCGCCACCGTTTTGTACGACGACGCTCGTATCTGCGTGAGCGCAAGTGCGTGTGGTGTAAGTGTGTAAACAAAACATATCGGCAGCACACCGAATAGGGTCGATCGAATCGCACGCCATCTGCTGGCCATATGCTCTACGAATATGTTTTTGAAATATTATAATAAATTGTACAATGCTCTTGATCTCGTTTTTGGTAAAAAATTACTCGTTTAGCTGTTGCATCATGTCTCAGTTATAGTAATATTTAGTATTCGGTACTTTTACAGACATCAGTGCGCGTTATTAGAGTACGTTTAATTTCCAACAATTTGCCGTCATCGATCTGCCGTGATCCGAAAACCCAAGCCCGAACAACCGTAATATGATTGTAATTGACACACGTTATTTGTTCGAATGATAATGAATGATAAGACTTCGTGATAACGAAACGTAAACAGTAAACATTTAAAACAACATAATTTGGTACAATTAAAATAATAATAGTCCTCTTGCTTTACAATATTTATGAAAAAATAACTGAACTAAATTATTCTAGAAATACTAGGTTATTTTCACTAATTTTAATTCATATTTCAATGAATATATTGCAAGTCGTAGAAGGTCATTTGTATGTCTTCTGGGAACGTCAAATTCTGCAGACCGTGACCAATGATATTGTCACTATAGTGCGTGGATTCAAGAGAAAGTGAACAGTGTCCTTAGCACGGTTGTCTTAAAATAATCATGTCATTTTTACGTGGATCCACGAATTATGTTTGGTGTACTACAAGTGTGCTTGGAAAAGGTGCAACTGGTGCAGTTTATCAAGGTGTTAATAAACATAATGGAGAACCAGTGGCTGTTAAAACTTTCAATCAGCTAAGTCACATGCGACCTTTAGATGTACAAATGCGTGAATTTGAGGTGCTAGAGAAGGTTAAGCATGAAAACATAGTCAAACTGTTGGCTATTGAAGAAGAGCATGAGAGTCGTGGAAAAGTAAATAATTATTTCCAATTTTAGTTTTCATAGTTATTATTTTATTAAATCTTATTTTAGGTCATTGTTATGGAGCTATGTACAGGAGGGAGTTTGTTTACAATACTCGATGATCCAGAAAATACATATGGATTACAGGAAGATGAGTTTTTATTAGTTTTAGAACATCTTACAGCTGGCATGAAACATTTACGTGATAATAATCTAGTTCATCGAGATCTAAAACCTGGAAATATCATGAAGTTTCTTAGTGATGATGGCAAACCAATTTATAAGCTAACTGATTTTGGAGCAGCAAGAGAATTACATGAAGATCAAGAGTTCATGTCATTATATGGAACTGAAGAATATTTACATCCACACATGTATGAAATTTAATATTTTTAAAGTTGAATATTTTTATTTATAAATTGTTTTAGGTATGAGCGGGCAGTTTTGCGAAAACCAGTAGCAAAAACATTTGGTGCTACTGTTGATTTATGGTCAATTGGTGTTACATTATACCATGTAGCAACTGGTAATTTACCATTTAGACCATATGGCGGACGCCGAAATAAAGAAACTATGCATTATATAACAACAGAAAAAGCATCTGGTGTCTTATCAGGAGTACAAACATCTGAAAAAGGTTCTATAACATGGAGTAGAGATTTACCAAAAAATTGTCAATTAAGTGATGGCTGTAAGAAGCTTATTACACCAATTTTGGCTGGCCTATTAGAATTAGAGCCTCAACGGATATGGAGCTTTGATAAATTTTTTGCTGAAGTAACTAAAACTTTAGATAGAAGGTTACTACATATTTTTCACACAAATCGCGTACAAAATATACGTGTATATTTACATCCTGATGAAACTTATGAAAGACTTCAGTGTTTAATTCAAGAACAAACTGAAATATCTCCAGCTAATCAGATACTATTGTACAAATCTACCTACCTTTTATGTGAAGTAGGATTAGATCTTCCTGGTAGATCTTATAAACCAACTGAAATTCATAAGCCTATTTTACTTTTTAGCAAAGAAAATAATAACGTCACTCTAGTACCTGATGGAGACGTACCCAATTTTCCAAAATTTCCCGATATGTCACTTCCAAAACTGACATCTGTTGATAGTGATGCCGGATTAGCAAAAACAGCATGTAGTGTTGGACATGTATGTAAAAAACGTATAGAGAAATTATCACAGAATAGTCAACTGATTAACAAATGTGTGCATGTATTTACAAAAATTGTTACTGAAAAACTTAAATCTGTACTGAGCAAGAGTGATCATTTACAAAGTGTATTTAAGTGTACAAAATATCTTGTTGAGATTTCTGTAAGAGGACAAAAAAGTGTTAACAACATGATTGGAATAAAAAATATTTCTACTGACCTAAAAGATGAATTAGAAAAATTAAGTGATGAATTGAATAATAGTTTAAGTTTAGCTATACAACAGTTATACCAACGATATGTCAAAGAAAAAACATTAACTAGAGAATGGCAATCAGCAACTAGAACATTTAAATGCCCAAATAAGAACAGAGCCCCTGCAAGAATCAAAACACTTGTTGAAAGACTCAGAGATTCATGGCAACATTTATTAAGAGATCGTGCCACACGTAGTCTTACATATAATGATGAGCAATTTCATGTACTAGAAATAATTAAGGTATATTATTTCTAATATCAATAAATTATTTTATTACAAAAAGATGAATACAATAATCGAAAATTAGGTGTATACAATTATTTATATTTTACATTAAATGTTTTAATACCAAATTTAATCTAAAATATCTTAAATTCTTACTGTATTCGACAGTTTTAATTTAAAAATTAAAATATGATTATTCCAACATAATTAAATTTGTTAAATCAATAGTTTAATTTAAAAAATATTTTGTAGATAACTGAGACCAGCCGTAGAGCTCGGACGTTACTTGAGACTGATGTTCAGCCTGTAGTTACCCAGTTAGCTGATTGTATGGCAGATTGGTACAAAATGGCACAAACAGTTTATCTACAGGCACAAATATTGGATAAGGATTTTGATACATTTGAGCACCGCCTTCTAGGATTTATAGAACGTGCAAATGATATAGATGCATCATTTCATGATGGTCTTATTAATGTTGCAAAGGTGAAATTCACATCAAGTGGTGCCAAACATGCTGGTCGTATAAGTGCTCAAGATATCCAGGCGCTTAGAGCCAGTTTAAGAGGTCTACGTGATATTGATGATCTTGTATCTGATATTAAGAGCAATAATGATATGCTCAAACATATAACTGAACCTAGTAAATGTTGTGACTGATTATTATTTAAAAAAAAAAAAATGTATAATTGTAAATATATTGTAAATAATTTATTTTTATAATAATTTTGAAATATTAATTTCATTATATAATAATTTTATAAAATCAACTAATTTTACTGTAATCAATGAATATTTCTTTCCGTACATTAAAAATAAAAAATTGACCAAATTACATCCCACGTCTTACAGGTTTAGGATGCACTTTGAGTTTGACCGGCTTACATAAATCAACAATACATGGTTGTGTAGGAGGTAATACATGAGCCAAAGCCCCTTCGGTTTCAGTTAAGTCAAATGCTAAACTCAATTCAACAAAACAAGGCTCAGACCACTCAGAACGATGTGATATTAATGCATTTGTATCAAGTAGATAATATGGCTCTGAAAAAAATAAATTAATAAATATTACACTATAAAGTGTAATTTTATCAAATTTTTACTAACCACTACTTAGATTAACTAATCGTAAGTGATTTTTGGATGGCATGATTAAATGAGTTTGTTGATCAGGATATTTAATTTTTAAACGCAACAAAGATGATGAATCTGCTTGTAAACTATACAACTCAGCGTTTAAAGGAATAGGAAGGATCAAGCCTGCTGATAATTTATGAGTAGTATCCGGCCCACCTTGCGGTCGATTAATAATGACCTTGCACATTTTGATCTGAAAATAAAATTGACTTTAAATGAATAATACTAAACTAATTATAAAAATATTCGAACATCTGTATTAGGTTTAGGTGGGGGAGTAGGTTCAGAATTCTGCAATATTGGAAGAAGTAATTTAGCCACAATTCCTGGTTTTGATTCTTCTAATTGAGATAGCTCTTTGAAGACAATAGATGTGAATGTCTCAAGTTGTAACTCATGTTCAGTAATATACCTAAAGATAATTTGTATAAATTAAATTAAAAATATTATTTATGATGAAATATTTCCAACAGAAATATTTAATCTAATATATGAGTATATCTCACTGCTCACAAATTAACAGTACCATAGGCGCTACTAGAGCTTACATTTCATGGGGCTATAAATACTAAGATAATACTGACCTGTAGGGACTAAACTTCACACACACTCCAGTCTAATACTTTACAGACAAAATTTGTCACTACTTATTACTAAAGGTTCAGTTTAAGTTATAGTTAGACGAAAAAGCCTGATTTCTTAAATCAAACTTAGATTGTGGATATTCCAAAATAAAACAAATGCCATAATACACTCAATAACAACTTCATAAATCAGAAAATTAATAAATCCAATTAGTGTTAATTTATAAACACTAAAATTAAATTTAAATAATAAATATTTTATATAATATTATTAAACAATGAACTTTAATTCAGGTATATCTTTATGGATCTTTTGATAATTAATGCTCCCAAGAGGATATGATACACCAGACATTTAAGCATAAAAGTATATTATACATAGAAAAAACCCATTGAGTATGAATTCATAAAAGACTCCGCTGTAAAAATTATTGAAAAAAGTAATTAAAAAAAATAAAAATACTATATCATAGATAATGTTTACTTCTTTATAACAGAAATATTAACTTCTTCTTGAATAGTTTTGTCTTATTTGTTATAGGTTTTCAGCAAAAAAACTGTAAATTAATGATTATTTTATTTATAGAACCACCAACTAGATCACAATTACATACTACACACTTTCAAATAAACATCATAATTGTTGATCTAAGATGTATAAAATCGGAAGTATTTTTTAGATATAATATAATCCAAAACAATTAAAATGTAATGATATATATATATTAATAATCCCTATATATATTTTCTATTTTGTGACCCTCTTTTTTTTTCTTTACATGAAGAGTGTAAACACATTATCATAAACAAACAGCCTCTAGTCTTTATAATTCAATATAAAATTATAACTTACTTAATAGTATCTTCCAACTGGGTTAAAAAGTAATGACATAATGCTCTAGCTGATTGGTTAGTAGCATTTACAATATAAACAAGAAGAAGAGATATTACTTTTAGTTTAAATTGTTTAATGCTCGCTAATTCTTGAACACTTAAACCAACAAATAAATACTGCATTCTAAAAAATAATATCAAATTAGAAAAATACATTAAACTAATTGATTCAATAATAAATATAAATTTACTTCAAAGTATTTTGTAATAACTGTGAAATATTTGTGCGCACATTATTAGCTTGATGAGTTGAAACAGCATTTGAATAAAATGTTTTGTTGTTATTATTTAATACTTTATTTAATAATAACTGACTATGCATATATAAAGCACTAAGCTCTGCTGTGCCATTCACAGAATTATCAAGTTGAGCTAAGCTAATAAGATTTTGATAGAAAGTTTCCAGCAAACTAATTTTAACTTTAGTGCTACCTTTAACAATAGATACTTGATTAATTAATGATTGTAAAAGTTCAAGTGACTTAGATGAATCTGATGCATTAGGTCTCAATTCTACTTGACTAATTAATAAACGCCCACCAAGCTAAAACAAAAATATATATGCATATATATTATATATAAAATAATCAAAATAACAATAATTGAGAATACAGAATTCAGATCACAGTATCCTGTTTGACTATTATTAATAATCAACATTAATGTAATAATCTGTTAATAACACATATTTTTTTTTACAATTTTCATGTACAATTACTTTTTGTTTTTGTATTTTTTTTTTTTTTTTTCTAACATAATTTAATATTTTAAAATTGAAAACAAAAATAATGAATTCTTATTGATAATTGTTTTTTAACTAAATTTTTTTCAACAAATTAATGAAAATTAGCAAACGTATACAATAATTTACATCCTGTTTAAAAATTACATATTTTAAATTAGAGATTGTATAAAAAAAGCTATTGTATTATTCATTGTTTTAAAATTAACTAAAATGTAAATTAAATAACTATTAAAAATAATCTTAAACAATCCTTCATTCACAAAATACAATTAAAGTTTTTGATTTCATTTACTAAAAAAAGTTAATTCTTAAACTTTGACCTGATCAATCAAAACCACCCTGTATAATTTATAAAAAAAGATTTAAATCAATTTCATAACTAATACATTTATTACAATTATAATTAAATAATATTTAAATTATTTCATACTTGCAAAGATGGAACTAAATGAGGCATAATATCTCTTAAGTAGCTATAATGTTTGATAGTTTTATCCTCAAGTAGTGATATAATAGAGCTACATTTGGATGCAGCATTGAATACTAAAATCAAAACACTTACATCTATTATATAAGTTAAAGAAAAATATAATAATTTAATATAAAATAAATCAAAAAATATGTATTAGTTTTAAAGGATACAAGATGGTTCTTCTACATTGGGTTCTGGTGTTTCAAACATAGGATGAATAGCCAACAACTCAGGTACTAATGCCAATGTTAAAATTGGATGCCTCAGTCCCAAATTTCTCATACAATTCCATATAGATTTTTTATCCTAAAAAAAAAAAAATTGAAGGAAAATAAAAACTTTTTAGTTTATACAATATATTAAGTATTACTTCTGGATATTTTTTTAAACTTTCAATTAATCTGTTAGTACACATCATTAATCCTTCTTGATTTAATAATTCAAATGATGCAAATATATTATGTAAACCTTCACGCACAACACTTGAAGAATCCTAAATTAAATAATTTCATAATAAAAATTAATTAATAATTATTAAATAATGAATAAGTATACTTCAATCACAGCTAATATAATTTCAACTTGATCATCACGAAGACCAGATGCGTATGAAAGTTTCACAAGACTTTCAATTGCAATTAAGCGTACTTCTTCAATTTCATCATTAAACATATCAACTAAGAACTCCATTGCAACAACAGCAAATTCTGAATGGCGTGTTGCCAATGAACACATAGAACTTATTGTAGCTATGCGTACTTCTAAATTAAAAATATTTAAATTTAATATTCAATTATTATTTTATTATTTAATTATTTTATTTACCGAGAAATTCATCTTCTAAACCATGGAGATATGCACCACTAGCTCCAGTACTAACTAAACTAACTTGCTGGGCATCCAACATTTCTTGTGGTGTATCTTTAGTACTTAATGCACTCATCATAGCTGTGCCCTTAGCTAAACACTCCCAAACACGTTCAATAGAAGTTCTCTTTCTCTATAAAACAAAAGCACCATATCAATAGATTCTTATTTTTTTATTTTTATGAATTTTGTATGTATAAATTTAACATTACACGTAAATTAGACATAAGTGTTTGATCTAAAGTCTTCAACAAAACACTTGTACTGACAGAAAGAAAAGTTCCAAGAAGTTTTGCAGCTTGAGTACGAATCCGATAACTTATATCAGTCATAAAATTACAAATATTCTCAAATGCTTCATCAGACATCCGAGCCATTTCTTCACCATTGGTACCTTTGATTCTTCTATTAAAATATAATAAATTTGTCATCTATAATTTAAATATGTATACTTTAATTTCAAGAGACTCACTCTTCAGGATAATAATTTCCTAAAACTGAAATCACATTTAGAGCAGCTTCTCTTACTATTTCATTATCATCATTTATAACTGAACAAACATCAAGGTATACAGCTGGGTTCAATCTAATACCTCTGTCATGTAAACGAACCTACACATTTAAAGTAACATTTGAAATATTTAAAAAATAATCTTTATGCTTAACTAAATTTTATACATTTAACATTATGAAAAATAAAATTGGCAGACTAATATTTTGAATTATTAATACCAGTAAAATGATAACGGATATTTCAAAGTACATAAATAATTAGTATTAATTCCGAATTTAAGGAAATAAAATGTTTTACTATACTTTACCAAGCATTAGTTAGGTCTATATTAGAATTTGGGTCTGTGGTTTGGAATCCGTCACAGCTGGTCAAACTGAAAAGCTTGATAAACTTCAAAGACATTTCATACATATGTTTGGATATAAAATGGGATTTTTAAACATATCTTCTTCTGATATTGCTAACCATATTGGTCTGATAACATTAGTTACCCATTATAAGCACAATGATATAGTGTTTATGTATAAGATATTAAATGGTACAATAGATTGTCCAGAATTATTGTCATTAAATGGTTTTAAAGTCCCTACTTTTAATACTAGAAACATATTAAGTTTCCATGTCCCCCCAACTATTCGAAATTATGTTAATAATAGTCCAATATGCTCCTTGCCGAAGTCATGTAATAAAGTTATTAATTTTGATTCATTGTACAAATTAAAATTTTGTTTATTTAAATAATTGTATTTTGCTATCTGTATGTTTTATTAATAAATAAATTGCTCTTTTAATTAAAAAATTAATGATTGTAGTTGATCTCACCAGCTATTTTTAGCTATATAATATTTATATTATTATTTATAGCTAAAATATAAATGTCATCTGGACAAATTGCAATAATAATTCTAATTAATATTTAAGTATTTCATTCGTATAGTAAAAATTGTATCTAATAAGTATCATGTATGATTATTTTTAAAACTAAAAATGATAATGATTTTTTAGCATAGATTTTCTACAGATAGTTTACAAAAAAGTGAAAATTAAATATTATAATACTATAATATTCTTGCACTTGGAATCTAGTTAAATAGAATTAGTTCTTAAAATATATTATAAAAGCATTGCTATTACCATTGTATTAAAAGCATTACTTCTAGTTTTTGCATTATAATGTTGGGTATAACTTCCAATTAATTTAAGCATTTCAGAATGAAATTCTAGAGACTCTTGAGGAATTTTAACTGGCATCAATTCACCTATTACCTCTAAACTTTCACAGGTTATATTTGGTCTATAATCTTCCAATGTCTAAAGTAAACAAATACAGATTTAAACATTTAAAACTTCAAAATACTGATTGCAACATACTTGTTTAGCATAATTTGTAAGTTTTAAATGTAGAGCCATATCATGATTCATGCGTTTCCCAAGTGCCAATAATGTTTTGAGACCACTAGTTTTAATTTTTTGAGACTTGACTTCTTTCAACAAGATTATGATTTCATCAATAATTTTGTAAACATTCTAAAATTAAAAAAAAAAAAATCAGATAAAAATTAATGCTTAAATTATACACATATTTACATCTTCACTAGTTTCATTAGAAGATCCAATGGCTGATAAAACAGAAAATATTAACATCTTCACAGTAGAATCAGTCTGAAGTTTGAAATGATCACTGAGTTTTATTAAAATGTTAGACACATCGGAATCCTATAAAAATAACATTCTAATTATAATGAATAAACATCACAATTTTCTAAATTATTTAAATATTTTTTTATAATAAATCATAAAATACAAAGTTTAAAATGTTATTATGTAATATAGATTTAAATCAATATACCTACACCAAAATTAAAATATAAATCATACAATTAATAAATAGGTTAGTACTTAAAAAAAATCATAATAAAAATTATGTAGAAAAAAGTATTTAATTTGTATTACAATAAATTTAATAACACAATGTCATATTAGTAAATTAAACCATAGATTATACAATTGTTTGTATAAAAAATTTAAATACTTAGATTTTTGGAATGAAAATGAAAAATAATTATAAGACAAGTGACTTGTTTACATAATACCGACAAAAATTAATTAAAATACTATTCTTAAATTGAACTAATTTAAATAAATAAATAAAATTAAAATATTTACAATGATTACAAATTATATATTATTATCCTACAGTAACTATTTACCTGAAACTGAAGTTGTTCTAAAATTTGCAATAGAATTTGCACAATTTCATTATGTGTTTTACGGCCACCAATAGTATTTACCAGTGATAGGGTAGCCCCAGTTGTCAGAGCTGATAGTTTTACTAGACATTTTAATTTTTTTACTGGTGGTTGCTGCTCTAACTAATGAAAACAAATAATATTTATCATGTTATAATTATTTACAAACACAATGGCATAGTAATGCTTACCACTTGTGTACTATACTCTGCTAGTGCTCTTTTCTTTAACACTGCTGCCATGTTCGCACAATTAATAAAGTGCAATTAAAATTATCAAATTAAGTTTTGAAGGATTACTGAATGTTCAAAAACTATATGATTTCATATGAGTATTTTTGCTTTAATAATTAATTATATTTATCATCATAGCTATAAAGAAAATTGTTTTTACCTTTGCATTTACTTATCTATAATCGGGGGCTCAAGATAAACATTTATTATCAATGCACTAAAAGTAATACCAAGGTTTATATCTTTAACCAAGTTTTATTATAATAGAAAACCTCTAAATATGCATAATATTTGTAACATTGACATTTTATATTTTAAAACATTAAAAAAATATATATTCTATTATAATAAATTTTAATCATAATTTAATTTTAGTAAAATCAATTACTCTTCGAATAAACCAAGAACGTAGTTTCTAATGTCTTTGTAAACTTTTAAAGAAATTCAAAATGGCTGATTGTTGATATTTGAGTAATCATTATGTCTATATATCTGTCATAGTGTTGTGTATTCTTATAGTTGAGTTGTGTGTAATTTTCTCTCCCCCTCTCTTTCTTTGTCACCATATCTCTGGTTCTACAAATTTTTCGTTTCTCTTTTATTATTATTATTTTTATTATTATTATTATTATTATTACTAATAATATTATTATTATTATTATTATTATTATTATTATTATTATTATTTTTACTACTACTATTATTATTATTATTTTAAGATATGCCATATAAATATTAAATTTTTACAGTACTAAACAATTTCAGATGTGAATACATTTTTAAAGTATCAGTAATCCGCGTTTTAAACATAATTATCGTGCTAACGGCATGCGCTATAGTGTCGTGTATGTAAGTGTTAAGTGAATTCTTAAATGACAACGCTAACGCATTCATTGCCTGGTAAGATATTGGGTCGACTGGTCATTAAAATTATCTATGATGATAACTGATTCTCATTTCATACACGATAGAGCGTTAATATTTCGCCTGTATGTGGCCCATAGTATTCTAAACATGAACAGAAAATCAATAATATAGGTTCTGGTTTCTTATTAGATTTTAACATTGCTTTGACTATCCTAAACCTTGATTTTTGTTTAATATAAAATATCTGTAAAAATCTATAAACTTATTTTTATTTGTATTTTTGTTGTAGGCACCGACTTGAGCAAAGTCATACAAAAACGAAGAGCTGGTTCTATAGGGTAAGAATTAAGTAAAAAACAATATGTTTATCTATATTTAGATCACAAGTTATTATTTTATACATCTAGTATAGTTTTTTGAACTATGAATTGTTTACTATTAATAAATGGATGGTTATAATGATGAAACATCCACTTATAAATGACATTAACTTTTTTTAATTAAATATTAATTAAAATATATATATATATATATATATATATATATATATATATATATACTCAACTTCTTATTTCATGATTTGCTAACTTTATGTAAAATGATAATAAAATATTTTATTCTTACTCATTGGAACAAAATTATTGAGATGAATTCTATATTTTGTTTTCAAACCATGTTTATTATTAACTTTTATTACATTCATTTGATAATTTCAGGATTAAAATAAAATATTATTACTAAAAAATTAACATTTTTATCATTATTTTTTTAATTATATATATATATACTTTCACCAAGGGTCAGCTTGGTAAATATTGGGGCTTTGTATAGTATGTTTTTCCCAGACCTATGTATTGAGTGTTAAGACTTAACTTTAGGTCCCAAAGACAGTATACTTTGAACTATATCAATGAATATATATTATTAAATGAAAAAATAGAATTGATAAATATGACACTTATATTTAAATTATATAGTAAGTTGTATTACATTTAGAATTATATTAACAATTTTAATTTCAAGTCATTAATTAAAATAAAATTAGTAAAACAATTAATGATTGTAAAGTATTTTGAAGTATTTTAAAGGTATCTTATGTGTATAAAGTTAAAATGGATTAACTAAAATTAAAATAAATATACCATGATTAAAACATACTTGTTTAATCATCCATATACTTTATATTTTAATAAACTTTAACTTATTAATTTTTTCAGCAGGTTAATAAAATACAATACTAGTTAATAATATTTATAATTCATTTTATAATAAGTAATTTGTAGGTACTTATATTTTTGTTATTAGTGTTCATTTTGTATGATATAAATTGAGTACTTACAATTGTACCATACCTTATCTAAAAACTAATTAAAAATAATATAATTTAGGTGTCGGGTTACGTGTTCGAAAATGATATGTTCGAATAAAATGTGTTCGAAAAAGCATATGTTCGGATGAATTTTGGTTCGAAAACTTTGTATTTATAACCAGGAGAAGACGGTTATTTAAGAAAATTTAACAGTTAACATTATGGCGCGTTTCCCTCGTCGATATCGTCTCATAAAAATAACATTGAGTTTTTAAGAGGCATTGCGTACAATTTAAACTTTAACTTGAATATACTTATATATACATTTATTTATTTTACTTGACGATATACCTATACATTTAATCATTTTTTTCACTATATAAATAATTAATAAATAAATAATATTTTAATCAGACTTGGGTAAAATACTTTAGAATAAATACTCGAATGCTTACAAAAATTAGTATTCCGAATATGTATTCAAATACTTTATACAAATTGTATTCCGAATACATTATTTAGAATTTTTCAAAAGTATTCCGAATACTTTTAAAATACTTCTAGTTTTTCATACTATAAAAATTATAGATATCATGAGAATTATTTCAACTTGTAGACTAAATATATGTTAATTTATTGCATTTTTATGTTATATAATTGTTCTAGATTATGGTTTACAACAATAATAAAAATCTGATAAGAGCTTATATCTACAAGATATGACGAAGAAGTAATGAAATCGTTCAAAAAAAGATATGATTTAATGTTTAAAAGGTATTCGAATTAATGTATTCAGAATACTCGTTATAAGTATTCAAAATACTTTATTGAATACTTTCAAAAAAAGTGTTTAAAAAGTATTTGACATAATTAAAACGTATTCTGAATACAGTATTCCGATTATTGTATTCGGAATACTACCCAAGTTTGATTTTAATATAATATGATTGTTTTTAAGAATGAGTTTTCAAACACATTTTATTCGGACATATCATTTTTGAACACATAACCCCTCGTCTATAATTTATGTTTTATTTTTATTTAATTTTTTTTTTATTACCATTTTATTTATTTTTTTTATTTTTTTCTTAAAAACTAATTTTTGATGAAATTCTGGTAACATTATTCTTTTTCATTTTTATAATAGTTTATAGCGTCTTAATAGCCATTAATTATAGTAATTTAAAAATAGAGATTAGTTCCATTACTCCCACTTTAGTAATAGAGTACATCTTGCATTATATTAACAAGATAAATACAACTAAATTTAATGTTGTTTTTTTATACCCAAGCATAACTTTCTTGGGTAAAAGTTATAGTTGAGCTATCAAATCTTACCAATTTTCTAGTAATTTAAAATTTTTCATTTCCATTTTGGTTTAAAATTATTTTTTATATTAGTATTGCATTGAGTAAGAACTTGAATGAAAGAAAAATGCCTGTCATTTATTTAAAATCAAAATATGGTCTTAGGTTCTTTAAGACAATTACTTTCCTACCCACCAATTGTTATAATTGTCATTGCTACATGTATTGCCTTCTCTTGGTTTCAATTTGCGTTTTGGTTAACATACCCTATTATTACATATGCAGTTTGATTGTCATTCACCATCATTCATGTTTCTTTCAACATTATATATTAAATAAAAAATTAAAAATTAAATTCTTTATATTATTAAAAAAGGACTTATAAATATATAATAAAAATATTTATTTATTTATTTGTTTGTATTTTTATTTAACATCCCAAATAGGTAAAGAGTATAAGGAATGATATACAAATATAAATTTAGTAGTGCCACAGAATATATTCAAAAAAAGAAAATTCAATATAAGAAATAACAATAGCCAGTTTTAGAATTATTCATAACAATTTTTTTTTATTTAACTAGAAAGTCAAAACAAAATTCAGAATTAAGAAAATTACATTGCTTAAATAATCGGTACTCTGGACTATTTGTATTTAAGTTACAAGAGTACTGAGAAACCAGACAGGGTAGACTGTTTTTAGAAATAAAAGCTAGTACTTTAAAATTATTTTTTTGTGAAAATTTATGGTATACTAATGCTCAGGTATTAATTTATAAATAAAAGCTATATTATTATATGATCATCTAGAAGTTAGTGATTCTAGATCAAGTTCTTCAGCAATAACATACAAATTCTTATCAGACTTTTCTAGTTAAAAAATGTTTTTAAAAAAATTCTTTTGTATTTAATCATGTTTATCAATTAAATTATTTTGTTTTCAATTCCAGATAACTAATGAAAATTCTAAGATCAATCTGGTTAGGGAGCAATATTAAACTTTTAGATAATTATTTTTTGACTAAAGACAAAAATACATTTACATTTTTCAGCATTTAATCAGAGATTATTTTTAAGATACCAATCTAAAAATGTGTTAAGACCGTGTTAAAGCAAATTAGAGTTATCCTTAGAATTTTTTAGTAATTAAATTTTTGAATCATCGATCGGTCATTGATATTTATATGAATTAAACATAAAACTAATACTATTAGTAAATAGTAAAAATAAAATGAGAGATAAATAGCCATCCCGGGTACACTAGAAATAATGACCTTACTCAAAAACATCGATTATGATTCTAAAAGATTTATTAGATAAGTAAGAAAATTACTATGATGATAACAGATTACATAATACTGAGGTTTTTTAATTTTATCATAAAAATACTATGGTCTACTGAATTAAAATTCTTTCTGAGATCCATATAAATAGAATCTTCATGAACGCCTAATTTTATAAAACCAATTAAATATGAGTAAAAGATAATTAAATTAATTTCTGTTCATCTTAATATTTGGGAGCCATATTGTTTATCAACTAAAATGTTTTTAAATAAATTAGATGTCTTTAATTCAACAAGTTTGTCTAACAATTTAGGTGAACCTCAGATTTACATCAGGATTTTCAATAAAACATAATACATAACTTAATTTATATATATTTGCTGTTTCAAAATAAAATATTAAGAATAATAACAAACACACCATGGTTCATACAAAATGTAAACCTACACAAAGACCTCCAAATACTAGAAATCCAAGATTATATAAAAGCCCTTGCAAAAAATTTCCATAGTTCACTTCACAAATCATCAAGCACAATCCACTTTAAACCACACATATGTCCACCACCCCATAGACGCCTCAAACGCAGTTTTCCATAGGACCTTATCAGCTTACTATTATTCATATTCATTAACAATACGAGAAAATAAAATTATAATTATTATCATTACTAACCAATATATTAATTTCTATATGCTATACATATATAATATATAATCTACTTATATAAATGTTAACCAGCTTAAGTAGTCATTACTACTATTGTATATATTCTATTATATCATCATGTTAATACCATATATATATATTATGTATAATATATTTAATATAATTCGACATAAGACACTCGTTGCGAACGCACGCGTTTTTCCGAGATCGTCGATTTTTGTCGGAAAAAGTTAAATATTTTTTACGCTGAATATACTGGAAGATTCGTCTGTGTGCACCCATACAGATTTCAAGACGATCAGACCAAGCGTTGAAAAGATACAGCAGAATAAGGGATAAATCAGGTTAGAAACAATTTTCTATAGTAACCAGTACAGATAGGGCTATCACTCCTTCCTGGACGGTCCTTTATCTTTGTGCTTCACAGGGAGTGTACCTACGGCTACTCTCCTACTTTTGATATAAGTATCAGCTCTTTAAGTTTAAATATGCATCCTCGGGGGCGGTTTAAACAACCAAAAATTGGATTTTTCTACAAAATTAAATATTTATTTGAAAATTAACAATCTCGTTAGCGACCTGTGTTGCTAACCAGAAATTAACAAGTATTTAAATTATTTTTCGGAAATATTCTAAGTCCCAAAAGAAGCACACAGCGTATGGAAAAAAGTCCAGGTTGACATTTTCTTTTTGACAAAAACAATATGAATGAAAAGATAAACCAGAACCCTCTAAAAGACCAAAGCCTACAAAAGAAACAGAAAAGAAACCCAAGGAAAAGGTACTCACCAAGGCCACAAGTGACAAATCAACAAAGAAAAAAATAACGAAAAATCGACTAGCATCAGATTCTGATAGCAGTGATAATGCAGACGACATAGCTAATACTATTGCCGGATTACCGAACAAAAATAAATACAGGACAACAGGAATATAGTAAACATCGAGAAGAAAATCTCTGATAAACTATTTGAAAACACTGATCCGATAAAGGCAATAGAGTTTATAATGCTATCAAATATAATCAGGAAATAGATTTTATGATACTTGATAAGCAAAAGAAAAACGTCATTCAACTACTAAAAGATTCAACACAAAAAATCTTAGATATAGGGAGATTAGAAGGAAGGTTAGAAGGACAGATTGCTCAAACAGAGAATTTATTGAGAATAATTCAAGAAAATAATAAAAGAACAAACCAACAAGAAAAAAATTTAAGACAAGACAATCAGAGAGACCAACAGAAGAAAACGAACGAGAATAAATCTCGACCTATAACATCAAAATTGGGCAATAGAGTTGTACCACAAAAAGATAAGGAAGAGGATTTTATCGTTGTTAAGAATAAAAAAAGTCAAAGAAAATCCCAAAGTTGAGTGACAGTAAAAACCAACAATTAATAGGGGTGGTTAAGGAATAATGGTACTTGTATAAAAAATGGGAAGGGATTAAATGTGGACCAGTTGAGAGATCCCTATGTTTGAATAGGCATTATGAAATGTTCTTTATGTTTGAAATTATTAAAATTATAATTTTATAAGCTTAATATTTTATTTATTTTATTATAAAATATTTAAAAAAATTCATATGTACACATAAAATATATTTAAACAGCATTTGATTAAATTGCATTATTTATAATTAATTTTTTATATTATTGATATTATTGAGTATAAATTTCATATATACCTAAGAAGAAATATTAATTAAAATTTTTTTTTTATGTGCCAAACATTTAAAACATGTATATTTAAATGAATATTTATACAGAATATTATATTTATTCAATTTTACTAGAAATGGTTAGTTTATTATATATTAATTGTAATGTGATATTTTATTTTTCAAGCACTTGCATCAAATATTTATTTTTAAATTTGTATTAAATATAATATCTATATATATTGTTATTTTAAATAGGCTCAATATTTATCTTCTACAATTTATATTGATTACAACATAATATTTTGTTTATTTTATTAAGATCCCAATAACTCTGCTTTTATTTTTTTACTAAACCCAAAAAAAAAAAAATGATTATTATTATTGTATGTTCATAAACAATCAATTATAAATACAGCATAGCTCATTGCTTTAGCCTATGATTTCAAAATTAAAATTGACAATTGTAAATAAATGTTAGTTTTGATAGTAAACATATAACACAACTTTCTGTACCTACCGTATTATGGATAACACAATACAAACAAAATCTTATGTTGCTTAGTTGAGTATGTTTGTTTAGTAAACAAAAACATTTCTGTAGATTATTGTTTAAAAAACAAACAGTGACAAACCTAAATCTATGATGTATTATTCATTTTATGAACTGTATTCAATTGATATCCATTTTAGTTACATCCAAATAAGTAATATAGATTAAGTTATATTAGTTTAATGTTGTATAAATGTTTTAATCTGCAATAATGCATTTAAATATGTATAGTTATTATTTATATGTAGTGAATTTAGTAACCATTACTAAAAATAAATTTATCATTTTCTTCCCTATGACTGTAATCTTATTTTTAAATAATTGAAAACTGTATAATATAAAAAGTAAATTAATTTTATATTTTTTCTATAGTTACATTTTTAAGTTATTTTAAAATACTAAAATTTGTTTGAAGTTTTTCTTTGAAATTTGGACACATGATTGCTAATTTATATATTTCATTTTTAAATTTCGGAATAATTTTTGATATAATGATAAAATGCATAAGAAAACATTGTATAAAATGTATTATAAATATTTTTTGTTTAAAAAATAATAATTTCCGAAATTTTAAATTTTAACAATTCTACAATTTTTTAGAAATGTTTGAAACATTTTGTAGTCCATACAGCTGATACAAAAAATACAAAAAATTTAAAATTAACATTTTTCTTTATTTTTGGTACCCAAGATCATCTATACTCTATTTAAAAATTATGACTATTTCATAATCCATACTAAGTTTTTAATGCATGATATTTTTGTAAATGTTATAAGTTTTTTAATACCTAATCTGCTATATTATAGTTACATTTCTCATTGAAAATATAAGTATTTATACTTGTAAAAATGTATAATGAACAAAATTAACATATAATTTGTTCTATAATACCATTATGGAATCTTTTTTCCCTTATGTTAAGATAATTTACATCCACAATTTTCAACCGGTGTCCCGTGAATTATCATGACGTCTGTCATCAAAAAAAGTGATTTTTAAAATTAAATTTAAAGTTTATTATTTATATATGAACTGCATATCAATACATTTGTATTATACATATCCAAAATATAAATATATGATATTATTATAGTGTTAACTCAATAGTAAAAACCAAAAAATTAATTTTTTCGCCTTTTTTAAGAATCTAAATTTGTGTATCGTCATGTAGTCAAAAGTGTTATTAGTTCGTCATATCTTCATATTTTAATAGTATGGAAATCAAAAGAATTACTCTGATTATTTTTAATTTTAGAATTTATATACCAATATAAAACAAAAATAAACAAATAAATAAAAAAAAACGAAATTCATATAAAATTTCGTTCACCATCTTTTTACATTTTTGGAAATAATTTTAAATATTATTCACCAGTATTTGATTAAATTATTAATTTTTATTTTATAAATAAGAAATATTTTTTATTATTTTAAAATGTCATACATTTGAGTCAAGATTATCTATTTATTATATTAACTAATATCGTCAACCACAACGAAATAATTTATGTTATATGGTTGTTATTACACAGGTCATAAAAATTATACTTATCGCAAAAAATAAACCTTATAATATTTTTTTGTGAAAAATAAAAATACATTCATTATTTCTTAAATACTATTAATACCATTTACAAACTGGTAATGACAAATTAATATTGAAAAACAAAATTATTAATTTTGGTTAACTGCAAAGATGGAAATTGTGTGTTATAACTTTATTTATCAATGTTACACATTCTACACAAACTTCACACTTATCTACGTGCAAAATTATTTCTAAATGCAATTATACAATGTTTCTTCTAATATAATGTAACAAATCTATATAACAATCAAAGACCAATAAACTCTGCACCTTAATGGCTTATTATTTTCAATTTTTTTTTTTTATTATTCTTATAAGTTGTTCAGTTTTGAAAAAAAAAACTTAATATGTACTTTATTATCAAATTTTGTAGGTGATTTAATACTTATATGCTTAATATTTTGGTTATTTATTTATTATGTAAAGCAAAGAATAGTCCTCTCTTCAAAGTGTGGGTACATAGTTTTTCAACGGTTGACGATTATCAGATGTACGTGATGTACAGGACTACTGATAAGATCTATTTGGTTATTTATAACTACCAAATGAAAACCTTTTGATGTTTTAATAAATGTACAAGATGTTAAAATACAAAACATGTCACTAAGTAAATAAGTAATGAAATACAAAAAATGAAATATAAAAAGGGGTTTGGTATTGTCCTGAAATTATTAAAATAATCTTTTGTTGGTAGGTATATATACATGAATATTCGTTTGTTAACTGATCAGTCAGTAATTCATATACTATGAATCAACTTTGTATAACTTGTCGTTCTAGTTGTGATACATTTAATTTATATATATATATATATATATATATATATATATATATATATATATGTATGTGTGTGTGTGTGTGTGTGTGTGTGTGTGTGTGTGTGTGTGTGTGTGTGTGTGTGTGTGTGTTTTGTCCCTTTATACGCTTATAAACTAAGTTATAAATAGCGTTAGGTATACGGTAAAACGAAAATTTGTATAAAAGACATTTAAAAAAAAATGTTATTCAAAAAACACTTGTATATTTTACTTTCTCAGTTGCGGACTTATTAAACTATTGTAAAATTACCATTTTTTACGACTGATGTATAAAGGTTCTGTATACCTATATGTCTATAGTAACTATTATATATTATATTTTACACGAAAATATTATAAAATTTTATTTTAATAGATTATTTTGTCAATTGTCTTATTTAGTTCTATCTGGACCCTATGTGATTTTTTACTTACTTAAAAATAAATAATTGCTTTTAATGATTTATACATCATATGTTAAGTTCTTCGAGGTAACCTTGGCAAAGTTTATATACATACTCAATAATTATGTAGAAAGAACGAGTAAAAAAAATAATAGTCCAACCCGTAGCCCATAGGAAGCTATCTATTACATAGGGTACAGACATAATGACGTCTTGACAAGAATAAAATGATTCATATTGTATCAAATGAAAGGACAACACTACAATAGTACTTATAATATATTTTTAGTATAATTCTTATTTAATGGATAACATTATAATTATATAATATAAATAACTAATTAAAATGTATGAACATATTTTTTTTTTACCTATACTATAAAAAATGATAGATAATTATAGTTTTATATATTTATCAACTATTATTTTTGAAAAATTCCTTTGATTCTATTATCCATTTGTTTTCCATATTTTGATACCTATTAAAAAAAATATTTAGTTTTGTTTTAAACTTATGAGTAATGAGTATCCAACTTTTGACATTTTCACCAATCGAACGTATACTTTTGAAGTCGTCGACCTATTCTCCCCTAGTGTACCTAAATGCAAAGTACCGCTTGCCCTAATAAACGGTTCATTTTTTTTATTTTTTTTTTATTCATTTTACTTCCCTTCCTTCTCTTCAGCTCTACTACTACTATTCATCATATACGATTTACCCGACACTACACATTAACCGAGCGCTATCGGCGTTACCTTAGCAATGCTTGTTGGAATCTTGTTTTTTCTTTAAGCATTTCGACCGCCAAGCGAGCGCGGTGGTGGGGATACCTCCCCCCACAATCGCATAATGTGTACCTGTGGCGGCGGTATTGGCTGGCGACCGTGATCGTCCGGTTCAGTTTTCTGTGTACTCGCAGCGTTCGTGTTTGTTCTTTGTGATTGTCGATAAAGTCGGTCCACGTGTGTGCGTGTGTACATACTTTTGTTCGTTTCTGAGTACGAGTGTAAATCTGTGTTTTTGTACATACTTGTTAATTGTTCGGTTTTTGTGCGTGGAGAATAAATCTGTAGTTAAATATTTGCCGCGTGTTTTCTTATTTAAATTCCACGTTTTCATTTTTCATTCATATTTATGGTGTCTCTGGGTATATATGTCGTCTCGGCGACGACTTCCGGACGCGAAGACGTCGTTCTGTCCGTGTTATGATTTGTTTGCGGCTACTGTAGCCGGATGTACGGATACGCAGGTCCGCCCCATTATGGGGCCGTCGAGTCCCCTGCCGGAGATCCAGGCTATCTTCAGCCCGGCCCTATACCCATGGCCATGGTTATGCCCATGCCGGCCGTTTGTGAACCTCCTCAACCTCCACCAACGACGCTTCAATTGTCCGATGAGGTGGCACAAAAGAGGCGAAGGTATAATAACATAATATCAATATTATGTATCTACTATCTAGCGAGAGAACTCAATGATAGATAATAGGAATTATTATATTACTATAGTTAATAACCCATAATGACCCACATCGATTCAATAATAATTAATGTCCATTTAATGACCCTATGGAAGGAACGGCGTATGGTTAAAAAATGTTTTCGATTTTACATATAACAGTTTAACCTGTTTGTTTAATAATTGTTTTTTTTTCTTCGTACAAACAACGTTTAAGCTACATGACGAAGCTTATCTATGCTATTGGTCGATGTGGTCGACACATTTGAGGTCTAGTATGTTGAAATAACCATCTGATTTTAATTTTTTTGTAAAAAACCAGTACCTACGTACTTTTAAGAGTTATGGACAATAATTAACCCGTTATTCTCTCAGTGAAAACTGTATGGATAAAATAAAAACCATAATAATATGGGTGTGTGTAAATGAATCTTTGAAGTGTTGTCATTTATTATATTATAGACCACTTATATTTATTTGATGAACATATTTCACTATATGCACAATGATTAAATTAACTAAAATAATTAATTTTTTTTTGCTTTAATAAAAGTATACTATATCTTAACATGTAATATTCACTATAAAAACAAATAATAAATAATACGATGGTGAATTTAATATTAAAATATAAAATAAATAATAATTATTGTAACTATGTATTATACTATTTATTGCCTTAGTAGGTAAACATTTGAAAATCATTAAAATTAACTAACTCAATGACTACCATTTACCGAAATTTAATGTATTCATATTTCATAGTAATGATATGCGAATATTTTATGTTCGAAAAAAATATTTTTACTATTTTTTAAGATCTGTATAGAATATTTTATAAATTTGATTTTATAAATTTACATTGAAAAATTATAATAGATGATAATAAAAATTATTGATATTCTTCTCTTTTGATAAAAATTTTACAAAAATGATTCACATATAAATTAACATTTCATCTCATAACATTTTAGTGTATGGCTTTTTAAATATTATTTAACATAATGTTAAATAAATAATATTTTTTTTTTCTCTTTGATGTAAACTTAAAAAAAAAATATATGTTTTAACTAAAGAATAGATTTTCAATATATTTTTAAATTTTAGTTATAATTTATTATATTGGCTAAATACAAACATTGTCACATTTATAAATATTTTAAACTCTATGTGACTCTGATGTTAGCATTTCGTAAAAAAATAAAAATATTTTATTCAGTTGATTTTGTGTCACTAATGAGTAGTTTGACTTACTAATTGACTGCATGCATTTTGTTCTTGCCTTTGTATTCTCGGTAGTTAAATGTATGTGTACGTATTGTGTTAACTTAATGAATCAGAATGTTATCAGTCGATGGTATAACAATTATCAATTTCCCCCTACTTATTTAAATAGGCTATGTAATAACATTTGTTAAATAGTTTAAAGAATTAAAAAAAAGTTAATTTTTCTCGGAGAATTATTTTAAATCTTGCTATAAAATATGCGATGGATGAATAATTACTGTATCTGTAACAACTAATCAGACAATTCATGACTCGTCTTAACTTTCTATTAAGATTAAATGCCAGTCATGGTTGTTTAGTTATGACTTTCAATATTTTGTTATTTACAGTTACATAAAATTTATTTAATTTTGCGTGTATTTAATGTTAAATGATTTTATATAACTAAAATATTTCAAATTATATATCTGTAACTATTCTCTAACTTTGTAAGAGACTGGTCAGTAAATTAAATTGATTTTATTTTTATTTTATACAGAACGGGCCGTCGCCCAAAATACAGATATATAATTGAATTATTTAACAGTAAGAATTTAATAAAGAAAAAGTTAGTTGAGAATGAATATTTATCACGGATTTCAATATATTCTGAGTAACAATTATTATAAATTAATAATAAATATACATGTCTTATTATAAATATATCTAAGAAATAGTTGATGTTCGTAAAATAATTTATTTTAAAACTTATTTATGTTTATTAAAATAAATATAAACATTTTAGAAAGGATATATATTTAAAACTATTTTACTAATTACAAAGAAAATTGAAAAATGACTTGTCCAAAGAAATTTTAATAAATGAGTATTTATTCATATTTTATTGATTTTCGTTAATATCTTGAAACTTCAACTTATACAATTATTATGATTATAATTTAGTGTCTTTTATTATATTCAACATTATAGTGATATTAATAATATTAATACACATTTGATTCATAAGTTTGTACGTAGTAAAAATGTTTTTATATTTTATCGGATATAAATAGAATAGGTAATTAATAAATGTAGCTAAAAACATTGTATCTACTAGTTATTTAATATTTATAACAATATTCAAAGTAATTAATTCTTGATTTCCTTTTAAAATAATGGACATTATAGATACTCACTTTCTGTCTCCACATGCTTAGAACTATAAACTAAATATTTATATAGTTTATAATATTGATTCGTGAAATGTTTATATTTTAATCGTTAGGATTACAACTGGTTCGAGAGAATATAAAACAAGTATTAAACTTTGTCTTATGATATCTTATTTTGTCTCATTTTTAAAAAGTAAATAAACAGACATTGTCAATATATTGTCATTATATTTCAGTCTTTTACTTGACATTCGAAGTGTTAATATTATTTATAAATCATGGGGTTTCCGATCTTTTTATTTAAACGAATTATTGCACAAAAAATTTAAATAGCGTGATGGATTTTGATACTGAACTACTATCGCGTACATAGCATAAAACTTTGCGTATAACTAGGTCAATTGTGTTTTCAACCAATAAGCATTATCAAAAATTTTACACTAAATAAATCATTAAATTTATCGGACTATCTTATATCTTATTATATCTCTTTATAATTTATCAACACAATGACATTCTATCCTTTGATAATCATAATTTTACAATTTATAATATAAAAATACTAATTTAAAGTCGGATAGTTTTAATAAAATTGTTGTTTGGTTTGTTCTCGACTTTAAATAGATGATTTGTGTTAACCTTGTTTTGTTTTTAATCGTATTGTAAAGAATAAAGATTTGTCTAAAATAACAAATGTAATTTATGTATAGTAATTCGGTTTATTAATCAACAGTTTTTGTACAAATTATATTAAATAAAGGAAAAATTATTTTAGAATTAAAAATATTTGTCAATTTATATCTGTTGAACAAAATAGAAAAAACTAGTTTCAACTTAGTCTTCGATAATCTTTTGTGCTACCCATAATTTAGCAGTTAGATGAAAATATGAAAGTAATGGAAATTTTTTAATCTCTTTAACTTTCGTATAAAATCTAGAGATTTTGCTCTCTCTGAAAATTTATCTTCAAACCATAGTTAAGCTAAATATATCTCGCATCGTATTCAAAATGAATTGATTTTGTTTTGTGGTCAAATCATTCAGGAAGTTATTCATTGTTATATTTGTTCGCTATAATCTGATGAAACATAATTGCTGGTATTAAACAACTCTCAATTGAAACTGACATTCATTTTGTTAATGTTGCAAAAACTATAAAAGAATAATAGTTACGATGTAGTTCAATTAAAAGTTAATATACAATTAATATGTTTAATTATATTAAGTAACATGTTGAAGATTATGATTTGGACATGAAAAACTACTACAGCTATTTGGTTTGTATTTTGATGTGTAATCTGTTATTCTACGAAAACTGAGTTCAAAAATTAATTTGTGATTGTATAAGATTTAAACGTAGATTCCCGTAATATTATTTACGACGTTAAATTAAATATATATTTAAAATATATTCAACTCAACAAGAATCTTGTAAAAATTAATAAAAGTCAAAGTTAAGAGATCACATTATTCGGTCTGAAACCGTTGTCAAAATGTATGAATTATGTTAAAAAATAATCGAGGTAATTTAAAATATATTTAAAAGATATTTTTAAAAGGTTTTAGAAATAACCAAAAAAAAAATATATATATATACATATAAAAACAATTCATCAACTGTAAGAATGTTTATTTTTCCATATTTATACTTTTTATTACTTTGTTTTCCTGACAATTTTTAGTTTACAACATAACAATGTTTTCAATAAGTCTGTTTTGTACTATTAATAAGAAAAAATTCATCATCTAAGCCTTAAAAAAAATTAACTTTTACTGGAAAATATATATATAATAAATAAAATAACATAATAACAAAAAGTATTTAAAATTAAAAACTACAAAGGATCAATTTCGCTATTATATTGAGTTAATTAAAACTTATATTTGGAAGAAATGTCACTTATTTTTTGAAATTTCATCCATCGTTACATTAAATACTGCAATAGTTGTTTAGTCATTAACCATTTTTATCTTTGCTTACTATGTGTACTTTTGGACGCTCGTTAAAAGAATTAGAACAAAGCTTTGTTGAACAATGTGTGAAGAACGGCTTAATAGTTTTAGTATTATAAACGTATAACGGGAAAAAGTTAACTTTAAATTGGACAATGTATTCATTTGATTTCAGTAAATTTAGAAGAAATCGTTAAAACTTGCAATTTTTATATAATTTAATAAAATATTTATTAAATTATAATTGATTTACAATCAAATTTATGATTTATGTTACTACTATTTTTCTAACTTTGGTTATTACCTTTATATTCACTATTGTAATTATTTGAAATAATGTTAAACCATTTGGTTTAATTTTAGAAATGTTTATGTTATCGTCCACTTCTTTATTTGCAGATATAGACGTCCTTGTTTAGAAATATTCAAACATTTATGATGAAAATTAAAAGTCGTTTGACTGATGTAGGTGTATGAAGATTTGAATTATGTTCATAGATTTATAATTTACAATATAACTATATGTAGTATGAAATAAGAAAATAATATATTGTTTTCTTATCAGAATGCATTTATTCTATATAAAGTATAAATCATTAATCTATACTTGTCATATATTGATTTTAAACCACATCCTAAGATAATACTTTTTAAGATATAAAATAAATAATAACATTATCATTCGAAAAACTAATTTTAAATTATTATATAATAAGTCATATAATTATTGTTGATTGTCTACTGTAACTACCAATGACAATATTGCCTTATTGAATAAAAAATACATTCTTCACTTCAGCCAGAATTTGAAATTATAGATAGATAATTTAGTATTAAAGCATTATTTCGTCATTCACTTAATTTGTATATTCGTATATTAATTATAAAAATATAATTTAATTATATTTATTAATATTAAAAAAAAATTTATGTAACAAGATGTATGTGGAACATAGTGAATTATTTTTATCATTTACCTTTTTCAAATATAAATCAAAACATTTAATCACTTTATTACTTAGAACACTGACATAGTTCTATATATTTTTATATTTTCAATAACTTGTATTATGTTTGAATTACTTCTAAATTTAATATCGAATAATAGTTTTTTGAAGGTAATATTAAAAATACAATTATTATCCAAAGCCGTCTGTTGTAATGCCTTTCACGTGTGGAATGTTGTAAACCAGTAATTTTAATCCAAAAACAATACATTGCTCATATAGATTAATGATACTGAATTCAGAGCTTAATTGACCTGTATCAAACACGTACCGGACACACATGCATCACTAATATTATTTTATGTTTGATCGATCATCATATACCAAACCCAAATTACTAATGTTTTAATATGAATGCTTTTAGGTTATTGTTGAAAAAATTTATAATTATAAATTGTTATAAAGATATAATTATCGATTTGATAAAACGATGTTACCAAAGAAAAAAAAACGTTATTCATATTACATATTAGATTCTTAGTAAAATGAGGAATGCAGTTTTTAGTTATAATTATTATTAAAAAATAAGTATAATATATTTACCGTAAAACTTCTCACGCGTTGCAATTATATTGATTAATCCAGGTTTATAAAAACATTCAACCCTATGTAAATTATTCTTCACTGTAGCTTTTCGTAAAGATTATTTACTTCTGTATTTATATTTAACAAACGTAAAAAAATATTAGTTATTTATAAAACAATAATAAAAATGATTGATTTTTTAAAGAAAAAAATATTAGTTTAAATTGGATTTTAAGTAGCCCTTATGTTTAATATATTCTTATAAACTTAAATTATCCAGTATAGTTTGTATTAGTAAATTAAATATATTTGATTTACTTATCGGCTGCACTTCAAAATAATCTAATATATTAATTACTTTGAAATAATATAGGTATTTTTACATATTAAATAATTATTAAATACTTATTCTAAAGATTGAAACATTATTAACCAAACCAACAAAAATAAACTTATGATTTCTTATCAAATGAGGTAGTAAACACTATTTAAATTAGTTACGATAAAATAGGAGTACTCTAAAACTATTTTTATAACTGCAGTAAAAATTTCGTTAAAAAATATAACATAATAAATAGGTACTTATTTTATTGAACATTGAACCACAATAATTTATCAACACTCAGATTGATGTACCGCATTTGACACGCCTTCGCACGGGCCTCGTGGATGACTCTAAGAGAGGACAACGAACACTAACACATTAGTTCCGCCGTATCCACTAACATCGTGTTAGTCAATACTTCCTTACATATCATATGTTAGTGTCACAGTTTTTAGTATCATTTTCACAATGTTTATAGAACAGTTACAAAATTGTTGCAAAATTATAAATTTTTGAAATACATACAGTGAAAAATTCCTTGATAAATTGTAGAATTTGAACTAACCTTTGTGACTTTATAACCATTTATCAAAGTCATCTTTCCTCGGCATGAGGTCTTTGCCAGGTGTTCTACGACAGGTGTCCTTTTTACTCTCGCAGACAATCGGGCCCCGGACATTTTTTATCGTATTGACCTAAAAATGAAATCGCTTCTGACATTCCAATATTACTACAATAAGTAATGTAGGTATCATAAGGAAATTATTGTTCAATAAAAGTAGTTTTTGGATATCTTAAAGGTTATACTTATTTTATAATTAACATAACAAAGTACTGTCGTGAGGATAATAATAATTTTTCGATCAACTAATAAAATAAAATCATCTTTTATATTTTGTTTGTAATATTATACAATTTATTATTTCCTTTGTGTAGTATGATTAATCTTGTTTTCACATTCTTAGAATGATAAAAACTTCATTGAATGAGATAGAACATCGGATACAACGTTCTTAAATATCATTTTTTAATAATAATAAATTTTGATCTTAACTATCTGAGAAGAATTATCTTTAGCCAGTCATTGAATCCTTAGATTGATCTTATTATCATCTGTATGGTAACTTATTTAAAATATTTTAATATATTCATTTTTATTTAAATAAAAAATTAATATTTGATAAGACTTGTATAATTTTTTTAATTCAATATCCCAGTACACCTATTTCTGAAAATAATTAAATTTCTAAAAATATCAAATTCTGAAACTTAATTAGAATAGGCAAAAATAATACACTTATTTATTACTCATAATGAAATTATATTATAAAATATAAATTATTTTAAAGCATTGTAAAATATTGATAAGATATTGGACTATATGTGGACCAAATTTAAGCAGTTGAAAGTATTTATCAAATAATTATAACTTGTTACAATATTATTATTAAATTACAGATGAAAACTAACAATAAAATATTGTTTGAAAATCTTAATAATATTGTCTATGTCTTACTATAAAAAATACGAAGATTAATAATAGTAACGTGACTGCGTGGATTGAACAGATTTTTCATACCTATTCAATTGTTGCTTTCTGTTTAATTATTTTGACTATTAAGCTTTCCTTATCTGATTAGTCCCAATTAAATGTATTAATTAATAAATGTTCTTTCATAATCGGTATAAAAATATTGCTAGTTATATTATGATTTTGAATTTTTACTTCATTTTCTGTGTTATAAAAATGTAATATTTCATTTAAAATAGTTTTGAATAATACTTAAAAGTTAAATCTCGCAACAAATCACTATTTTGAATTGGATTCATAATATAATCATTTTAATAATTTCTTATGCGATATAAGATAATCATTGTTGATTATTGTTATTATTATTGTACATGGTAACATTTTGATTTGCAATTAATAAATGTTGATTATTAATTTTATTCTACATATCTGTAATTACTGTTATTATTAATATGGAGCTAAAATAAGTACTTCATTCTCACTTGGTTATTGGAAGTAATTTTTTCTCCAAATATTCTTTTTCATGTATTATATTTCATTAAATGTACATTAATATACTATCTCAATTAACATTATTGAGGCGTGTTATCTTATGCATTAACAGAAACTGCGATGTTTTTTTTTTTTTTATAATACATGTTTTTAATAAAATCATTGATTTCTATGTTGATTTGTTTATATATATATATATATATATATATATATATATAAAATTGTATTTCGCTCTACTCAAAGTAAGATTATTTTGGTTCAAATCTAATAATTATAATACATTTATAAATCAACTTTAAATGGGGCTAATTTTTTCTGTTAATAAGTATGCCGTAGTATATTTTCTTAAAAAAAAAAATTGGCTTCTTCGCATCCTACATATGTAGTCATATATGTATATAGTCCTACATATTCTACATATGAGTATTTAAATTATGTACTTATAAAATATAAAAAAAATACTAATTAAAACATACAAAAATATACTAAATAAAACTCTTAGGGATTTATTTCTTATAAAATACCAAACTTCTATAAAGTAAGTATATACATTTTAATAATGAAAAAATAAATAAAACAATAACTATCACATTTTTATTATAAAAATAATTTTTATTCTAGATGCATATTTCTTAAATACAGTATTATATGATGGCTTACAATTTTATATTTTTATTTAATAATACTATTTATTTTTCTTTTAGATCCGATGAAGAGGATTCTAACCAGAAATATTCTAGAATGGAAGATGATAATATCCAAGATAAAGAAAGATTTGCCAGGTGAGTGTTAAATAAAATTGGCTGATTGATAAATGTAATTACATAATTTATTCAATCGTATCAAGTATTATAAAATGTTAACAATATTTATCGTTCTTATATTTAAATATACATTTATAATTACGAGTGCACACAGTGAACTTTTAAGTTCATGAACTTGAATGGCAACCGATACTAATAATATGAAAAAAATTTATATTGAACATTAAACATTTATAAAATATAATAATGATTATAATTTGAACTTCAAATTTTGAAGCTTAATCTGTATAAACCACAATATTTGAGTATTTAAGTAAATAATTTATATATGTAAAAATATGTAATTTATTTACTTTTATAGTTCACACAAATAATTAATTTTGGTGAACTTAAGCTTTATCTCTTAGCTTATGTAATGAAAAAAAGGATCGTTATCGCATCTTTAAGTTAATTTTGTTCAAGATTTTTCCAGCCAGTTTGTACCGCATTTTATGATCGTGCGGTAGTAACGAAATTTAATTTTGTTGTGCTCGTAACGAAAGAATAATAAAAGAAGTAAAAAACACTTGAAAATTAAATCCGTAAAAAATAAAAGAAAAACGAAATAAAATTATTACCTTGCAAAACGAAAGAACTCTCTCTTATCTACCTTCCTCATCCGTTCAATACTGTTGTTTTGTTGAATTCTATATATCAATTTCATAATATATTTAAACCAGAAGTAGTATTTATTTGTACATCTCAATTATTATTAACCATTATATATATTTATATTTATCATTGGTACTAATTTTTTTTCTATATTCTACAAAAAGAGAAATTTACTTTTAGATTATATTTTATTATTTTTCGGATATAGTTAGAGTGGAAGGGACGCATTTTCACCAGAATCTGTGGAAATCTTTGAGATTCTTTTATGTTCCTGCAGAATCTAGTTATTTTTGACTCTTAAGAAATTATTAAACTCATATAGTCCTGTATATTTTTATTATAAATCATAAATCACATTAATATTATTTTAATCATTAGTAAAACTTTTGGCTACAAGTTTAAAAATGTTAAGTATATATTTCGAAGATCATGACTTGAAATGTAACAAATAATATTGTTAAAAATTTACGAAAGTCTCTTATTTATATAATTATTTTATTTTGATTTTTGTTATTATAATCATAGTATTTATTTGATTATTTCATTAATTGAATACAGTTTTTAAGTGTCATTCAAGATCCTGAACTGTGTACAAAAATATTTGAGTGAATATGCTATAATAATTATATTATTCAATTGTTGAATTATCGCCTTTTTCTTTTAAAAAATAAAACTTTTATTGAACAATAAATAAATGAAATTATTTTAAACTTAACAATATTAATCAATGACTTAAATGACAGAAATCTGATGATGTGTGACTACAATATCTGTATTGTTATTTTGTCACGTGATTTGCATTGTAAATTTTACCCAATTAAACAGAAGAAACAACGCATATTTTACAGAAATTCTAATGCATGTGTAAAAGTACATATATATTTGAAAAATGTTCAAGGCTGAAAATAATTGAACTATTATTAACTAAGCTATATTGTATTTTATTTATTTACCTCTTTCTTTTATTATTATTTTTATTTTGTTTATAAATATAAACAAATGAAGTATCGTAATTGTTCGCATTATGATGTATAATATAGAATACTCTTATAAAAAAAATTGTTTATCTAGCATCATATAGATATAGATATATATGTATTTATGATGCTAGATAAACAATTTTTTTTATAAGAGTATTCTATATTATACATCATAATGCGAACAATTACGATACTTCATTTGTTATGTATATATATCCTGTATATTTTGTATCGGGGCCGCTCTTAGGATTTGCGAGGCCCGGGGCCAAAAATCATTGCGAGGCCCTCCTAGTTCTCACCCTCTACTTAAATACTTAATTATAAAAAAAATGTTTTATTATAATTATAATTTTTTAATTTTACGATAGCGTAAAAGTAAATAATACATTTTATTATTCACTTACATAAATTATTATAATTTTAGGCGTTAACTTTATTATTGATGTTTATATAAGCAAAAAAAAATGTAGAATATTGAAATACAAATATATAAATTTAAACAAAATTAATTTTCCTCGCTTTTGCTTCTGAAAATGTTGCAATTAAATCACCATAATCTAAATTCTCACAAATTTCATTTTCAATTGAAATAATGGCAAGGTCAGAAAGTCTCTCTTGAACCATAGTAGTCCGCAAATAATTTTTAATAATCTTTAGCTTCGAAAAACTTCTTTTGGCACTAGCTGTAGTTGTTGGCATTGTAAGCATAATTCTTAAAGCTATAGAAATATCAGGGAATGAATTGCAAATCGTATTTAAAACATTAAGACATTCCAATGAACTTTTTTTTTCATTTAAAGTGTTACAAAATATTTTTATTTCATTAAATAAATCAATACCATCTATGTCTTGACTATTATTATTATGTTGCGGGTCGATGAGCAATAAAAGTTATTACATATTGAAAAATGATACACTTAAATGATTTTACATTACATATTATTATATTATATCTTTTTCTGCAATTCATAGTTCCGAAAATAGTTTGACATTCAAGTGCGAGGCCCCTACAATGCGCGAGGCCCTGGGCATGGGCCCCGCAAGCCTCCCCCCCCTAAGAGCGGCCCTGTTTTGTATAATATAAGTGTTGGTTTGATATTTTATAATCAAAATTCAATTTTATCAACTAATAATTATCAGAATTTGGAATCTAGTTCAATGTATAGGATATTATATATCATAGCCTTCAGGAATATATAAATTAAAAAAACAATCTCAAATAATTATTTTCCAGTACAAAATTTACTAACCGTAGCTATAACATACCACCACACTAGTCAATACACAATAAATATAAAATAATATTATTTTATTTTTTGTAATTGTATATTACTCTAGTTAGTAGTTGTATTGAACCACGAAATAATCGAAAACCTAATATATTTTAGGGATTTTGGGGGGGGGCCCTTGGATCCGCGCCTGTTAAGGGTAACATTTTATTTTTTTACTAACGTAATTGGTTGCGATGATAAGCCATATCTATGTATCCCGTGTATATTATAATAATTTATAAGTATTATATTTCAAAAGTTCTGATCGATTTCATAATCAGGTAACTAATTAGTATTTAAAAATATATTCAAAATCATATTTTTCATTTTATCTCTCGGAACGAAAACAAAACTTGTTTATTTTAAAATTGACTTTACCATTATTTATATAACTGGAGAAAACAATGAAAATATGGAAGTCAATCTTTTCTAAATTTCAAGTTCATATACATATTGAAAAATATGTATATCAATAATACGTTTTATGTAAAATAAATTTATTAAATTACTTAGTTGTGCTGGATGTATGTAATAAAAACAATGGAATAGACTCATAACATTTCTTTAATTCTTAAAAAATAAGTTAATAAAATTCTTCTTTCTTTGCGATTTTTCTGTAAATTTTTCAAACTCATAAAAGTTAAATACAAAAGTCAAACGTATCAAATTATACTACTTTTTTACCTTGAGTTTGAAAATATCTGGTTTGTTAGAATTACCTCAAAACTTATATATTTTATAAAATCATAAAATAATTACAGCATTTTTAATTTTTTCTTCATAACTATTTTGTTTAAAATTATTATTTATCCATTTTATGTCAGCGTTATTTTTTTTTTATATACAATGTGCATTATATTTAAACCAAAATAATCAATATACTCGTTATAAAGCGAAGAATTTAAAAAAATATAATTTTTTAAGTCATAAATATTAATGATTAATGTTCTTGAAATATGATAATAATAATTCATAATAATATTTTATTTTATTTTTTATATAACTTAATTAAACTAAACAATTTAAAAAATCAAAGGGTAAATATATTGAGGATGCTTCATACTTTCTTAACATTTAGAATTGCTCATTAAAATACCGTATAATCATTGATAATCAATGAACTAAAAATCTGTTGTTTTTTATAATTGACAATTGAATGATCATTATTAATTTTATTTGTGTTAATATTATGTTTAATTTCAGTTTCATATAATAAATAACAGTATGTGAAATAATATTCTTAAAATATCCGTTTTCTTAGCAATGCGAACTCAAACATTTTGTATATTATGCTTAGTCTTTTAAGGCACTTTTGCACTAAACTCCAACAAGAAGGTTAATTCGTTATATTATTCGAGAACGGAGACTGCTAATAAAGACGTGATTGTATACGTGCACACCCAAAACTTTTCCTCTTCACCACCTACCACTGCTACAGTATTCATTAAAAACCGCCCCAAGTTTATTCGTTGAACTTCCTCCAAGTATATATACAAACATACATGTGTATATGCACGCGGGGGTGCACGATTTGTGAAAGTATATCCAGAAATTATTATTCAACTTTCGTAATGATTTCGCAGTCATTAACAGTTTTCTATTCTACCACCCACCCTTCCGTTTTGACTATATTAAATAAATATTGTACCATGTATGCATATATATTTATATTTTCAATATTTCTGACCGAAACACATTATAACAAGAAAAATCAGAGCGCCAATTCAAGAGTACAATTTAGAGAAGAGAGTTGAGTGACCCCCGTGGCGAACTATACAACAAGGCACATGCCTACATACACTCACACACATACACATGCACTTACATACACATACACAAACATATACAACCACACACTCGCATACAACAGTGAATATAAGCTGCTTGTGCATATAGCCGTGAGAATAAGGCGCGCATCCCGCTCGTCGCACGCCGCCTACCGGATGCTTGTCACGATTTTCCTGGGCGAGATCATCGCGCAACAGCAACCCCACTCCCACACCTATCATAGGTTGGCGGCCGCCGCTGCAACGATATGATATTATTATATAAATAACCTTTCACCGTGATACACACTCACACACGTACAGCGCGTACCGCTCTCTCACACACACACACGCATACACGATGTCTTGGGGTATTCGCGAAAACTGTAATAAACACATACTCGGAGTAGATAACACGCACATATTGCTATCATTGAATAGATATCTATTCTATACTCACTCATTATGCATGTTGTTTCTCCTTGTTTATATTAAATTTATTACACATATGTGATAAATATCTAGATGAATCTAATTCTGAGAAATAGGAGTTATAATATTCAGATTCAAAATGTGATGAGAGAAATATATCCGTCATATATATTTTACGACATACGGTGTATTCCTAGAAACTTTCTTGAAGATGACCTTTAGTTGTAAAATAAATATTAATTTTAAGGATACAATTAATTTATAGGTCGTCATGTTAAAAATATTGCAAATCACTACAATAGGTAATAAACCAACAAGTCATTTATGGGAGTATATTTGTATTTATTATATAAACGTATAATGCATTATAATATATATTATTTATTCTTATTTTACAATAATAAATAATTCTTATCATGTTAATAAAACTCAAAAAAAATTTTCTAAATTATAAGTTACTAAAACAATATGTTTGTATTTTTGTCAGCTAAAATAGAGAACAAAAAAAATAAATACTTTATAATTTACAAATCTTAGATATTTATTAAGTATTAGCATTTGAAGTAATAATGAAGTAGCCCTTCTAACATTTATTTTTACATTAAGTCAATTACATAAATGTATGTTTACATACTTCAACTTAATTTACTATCTCATTTATCTTAAGATTAAATGTTCTTTCCGTATTTTTTGCACGTATACATTTCTTATATTATGTGTTTAAGTTACAATATGATACTAAATTAATCAAAAATTTAGTGGGTAATCTAGTTTATTAATACAACCTATTTTTATTTTTAACAGTATTAACATGTCTCATATATTTTGTTATTTGTTATATAAACTTAAATTTAACATTCGTTATTAGTTTTTAATAATAACATAGTAATATTGATAAGTTTAAAACCGTTTTCTAATAAAAAATTTTCAATAATTATTTTAAAGAACAACTTTAGGGAGTACTATAATTTATGCATAACTACATGGATAACTGTATCTCCGAAGGTAAATTAACATAACGTTCCTAATAATTAATTAATAATAATGATTAACATTTTCTAAGAAAAACAAACAATGAAATAGAACTACCCAATACTAATAATACACAATTTGTTATTCAATTTATTCATATAAGTTTATTTAATTAAAAATAAATTATTTATTTAATGTATTTCTAATTAGTCTTAAAATTATAGATCGCTCAATTGTATGTAAATTTACATTATTTTTCTTACGTGTATCGATAAATAAATAAATACAATATATTATATAAACCTAAATTATTTTTCAATTTCTCAATATTTTTATTGTGTTGTATTAAAGATAAAATTACATTTTGATATAATCACTTGTTTAATTTATTTAAATATATTAAGTATAATATCATATGGGTTTTAAAATCGTATTATTAATCACTTTTATTTATACTAAAAAATACTGATCGAGTTTTCAATCAGTTTCACATTTTATTTTATAAATGTTGAATAAACCTTCCGTTACTGCGTGTACGAATGTTTTAGGTATCCATCACGTATATTGCACATTTAATTTTTTTTCCTTTTCTTGTTCACACTTATTTTTATCGTTTTGGTATGGTTACGCTAGAATGTTACTAGTAACTTAATAACGTCATACGTCTGATAACGGTTCTCAATTGGATGCCCAGACATACTTTGAACCGTGTACGGATTAGCGACACCTTTTTAGAATGAAGAACTCAATAAAACCTTTGTATTTACTAATGACGTATAATAGTTTATATATTGTAATAACTTATTATAATAACTTATGTTGGAATAATTATTTTTATTAAAAAATATTTTTTTTTATTATCTATTTAAATACCTAATTTATCTTTTTATAATATTATGAAACCCTATCTATACATGATTTATATAATTTAAAAAAAAATTCGATTCTTATTAGGCATGTCGGATATTGTAATACCTATATAAATAATTATATATTGTTTAGGTATACAATGAACTTTGATTTAATCTATTCTCGATAACTGTAAATTACTATCGTTTACATTTTAACATTTAATTAAAATGTCCAATTATGAAACAAACTCGCTCATGCATAAACAATTTATATCATATTAAATATAAAATTAAATATTTATAATAAAATATATTAAGCCTATAGCATAATTAACGCTAATCCAGAACACATCAATTATCTTGGTTGGGTTACAATATTATTTTAATTCACTTACATTTCAGCTGTTGCAGAACAAGATTCATTTACAATAATGTACACTATTATGTATTATATTTTAACCGTATGGCTATGGGTTTTATTTAAAAAAAAATTTTCGGCCTAGCCAAATTTTGTCGCAATTTTAAAAGTTGTTCAAATCTAAGGTTCCGAATTTTAAATTCTGGGTGAAGTGAGAAATATGTTAACTTAATAGTGATATATATGTGTGTATTTTACTGTGATTAAGCTTTCGGTTGGATAAATCTGTACCGAAATGTCTATAAAAAAAAAAAACTTCATGAAATCATAAATTTTTCTTGTGTGGTATTTTCGATCTTCTAAAAATACTTTGTAAACATCCCTATTACAACAGCTTTTATTAATCTAGAGCTAATAAGCCTTCATTTTTGCTAAGCCTTTATTATTGCTTTTTTTTAGTGCCAAGAATAATGAATATCGTTGATTTCAAATATTTTAGGTAATTTTAAATTCGAGTTATATAAAAAAAAAAAAAAAATCTTTATAGATATAATTAGTTTATCGTGTTAGAATTTATTATATTTTTGCCTAACATTATTAACAATTTTGAAATGAAAAAATAAAACTTTATTTATAAGATATCAATCAACCGAACTTATTATAGGAAATATTTTTCAAATAAATATACATAAGTATATTTCATGTGTATATTAAATATTTCATTGTTTAATTTATGTATTATGTATACGTGTAATATATAATATCAAACATTAATATTTAATAATAATTAGGATTGTAACAGAGAGGGAGAGGTCCCTATGCCCCGGACGCAATTCCTGGGAGGGCGTAAATCGAAAAATTTGCATTTTATGTTAAAAATGTCAACGGTCAATGTTGTATATTTTATTTGCAAGAAGTTTAACGTCCTTTATTGTAATTGAAACAATCATTGAAAATAATAGATACTTAATAATTATTATATTTTTAAATTAAAAAGATATGGGCGCATTTTAAAGTTTCACCCCAGGCACAATATTTGGTTGCTGTGGTACTAATAATTATAGATATTGGACGAAAATTATAAGTCAATTACAGTAAATTGTATTCCTTCATTTGCTATGTAATATGTATAACCAGTTTACTTATAGTATATCTTAAATGTTATTTTTTTAAAACCTGTAGTATTAAGAACATGTTTTAGGCGATTTATGTATATCTTGCGATTTTTTTCTTTTTTCCATGTGAAATTACTGTAGGGAGAATCATTGCGAAATTGAAAGGCGGCGGCGAAACAAGATGACAGCGTACATCACCGAACTCTCAGACATGGTACCGGCATGTCAATCTTTAGCTCGGAAGCCAGACAAACTCACCATTCTCCGAATGGCAGTTAACCATATGAAAAGTCTTAGGGGTATGTATTCAAAATATAACATTTTATAGAATTGAACAAAAATATATTCATAATTATTTATGTAATAAAATAGCAACTAGAAGAATGTATTTTAAAATTTCTCTTTAAAGAACTTTTTTGACAAATAAAGCTTTATTACTAATCCCCTCTTCTCCCGTATGAATTGTGCTGTATATGATTAGTATCGATTGGGTGTAATTCGTATTGGAACAGTTGTGGACAGGGGTCAATATACCATAGATTTTTTTATCTCGTGAAGGTGATCCCTTCGGCCTCAATACCGCTTTGCTTATTACTTTAAATTGATTCTAGTGAGTTAAATATTTTTATATAAATATAAATTTTTTACATCGAAATAATAATCATCTATTCAAGTCTTTTAGAAATTTTATTACAAATGTTTGAATTAAAATAATTTATTTTAATATCAATTTTATTTATTTTTAATATTACATTTTAATAAGTTTTTTAAAATAAATTTAAGTATTGAATATGATTATATTTATTTTTACATACATTTATTTAATTTTCAAATTATTCATAGGAAGTATCAGATTACACTTATATACTTATATATACGTCACATCTCTACTTCTACCCTTCTATATAATAACCCTCTGAAAGGACGCGTGAGAACTCACAAATTTATCTTGGACATGAATGCTTTGTCGCAGGATGCGTGTTTCCTTTTTAATGTATTTCCTTCCGCAGGACATTGTGTGTGTGCTTTATCATAATCTATCTAATACCCCGAATCACGACGAAGACCGCCATGAATTACATTGTGAAACATCTTCATTTTTCTTTTTCTCTGTACTTAAATTATTTTTCTATTTTCTTTAATTAATATTCTTATTTTTCTATATTAATATATGTATTCTTTTTAGAAAAAATATTATCATCTTAGTAAAAATAAAAATAACTTTATTATACCTTTAAAAGTATGTCCTGTTAGCAGTTTTTTATTTCATCAACGTAAATGGTCACGGTAATATGACATAAAAATAATAAAATAAACTGATGATTTTGCAAACTTTAGATAACTTAGTTAATGTATTATTTAGTTTCTGATAACTAAACAGATGTATTAAAAGTAATTTACGGTTTTATATATTTCAAACGTTGTTTTCTTCGAGACGCGTTGCTTTACAAAACTTATAAATCGATTTATATCTTCATTGTCAAACTACCGTTATTATCCATGTACACATTTAACTCTTATGTAATATAATATTTATTCTTGTATCAGTTTGTAGAAATAATGCAGAGGACATAACTATAATAAGTAGTTGCAAGAAAATCATTTAGTATTTACTGATCTTGTTTATCTTCCCTTTGTTGTGGCCAATGATTATTTTTCACTCAATACCTTGAATGGATTGAATTTTTTTTTTCTTTGCCATCGTTTTTGTTATAATAACTGGGATCTGCCTTTAATACTGAGTAGGTACAAAACCAATTGTATTCAAATATACGGACAGTATGCGGATGACGAGCATGAGTATTGTCGCATTATAGGTGGCATACGTTTGTTTGGAACCCGGTCAAGTCAAAGCCAGTTATATATTATTATTATGATTATTATTACTATTATGCTAGAAATAATGTATAATAATAATATTTAATATTCACCAGGTTAAGCGTTATGTCTGCCCGCTGGCGGTATAACTCCATTGTTTATTGTCACGTTCATTGTCAATTTCCTGTTTCACCCTTCGGTTTTTGACGTACTTTTATTTTATTTTATGGGCGAGATGTGAATGATAAATTTGTTTCTATTGTGCATTGCCAATTTTAAGTCAGATTTAAAAAAATAAAACTTAAGATTTAATTTGTAGTATTTTTAAAAATCAAGATTTTCAGATTTTAATTTATTATTAATTAAAAAATGTATAATATTTACTATATGTTCTACATTTAGTATTAGATGGCATTTAAGTAAAATATTAACATTTTTATTACATAATACATTTATTATATTCTTTAAATATAATGAAAAAATAATTATGTAATTTCACAATAAAATAAGTGTCAATTTATTTTTGATTGGTTGGTTTTGCTTTTAGCCATATATTCATATGTGTAAGAAAAACTTATAAAATCTAAAAATATACCTTACATTGTTACACCTACTTGATAGTGGTTTTCCAACATTACCTCTAGACTTTGATATGAAAATTACAGGGACTGGTAATACAAACAATGATGGCACATACAAGCCTAGCTTTTTAACGGATCAAGAATTAAAGCACTTAATACTGGAAGCTGCCGATGGTTTTCTATTTGTTGTCACATGTGATACTGGTAGAGTTATTTACGTTTCTGACTCAGTTGCGCCAGTATTAAATTACTCTCAAGTATGAATTCATCGTTTGTATCTTTAAACATTTTAATAAAATATTATTAATAATTATTGTAGACTGACTGGTTAGGAACGAGTATGTTTGACCACTTACATCTAGAAGATGTAGAAAAAGTGCGAGAACAACTTTCTACCCAAGAACCTCAAAATTCAGGGCGTATATTAGATTTGAAAACAGGCACCGTGAAAAAAGAAGGTCATCAATGTAAGCCATAAATATAAACAATAAGTATTATATAAAAAATCATGTTTACAAATGATCCTACTATAGCTTCAATGAGACTGTGCATGGGTTCTCGTCGTGGGTTCATATGTCGAATGAAAATCGGTAATAGTGGTGGCATGATGGCTAGTATATCAGGACATAATCTACATCAACGCCTCAAACAACGTAATACATTAGGACCAACACGTGATGGCAATGAATTCGCTGTTATCCACTGCACTGGCTACATAAAGAACTGGCCTCCAACCGGTCAGTTTGATCATCCATTATCTGGTATGATGTCGATCTGTCGTCTTATCACCTCGATGACACTTACCGTTTATAATTATAAACTCTCATTTATATAGTTTGTTTTTTATCTTATGTATTATTTATACAGGAGTCCAAATTGAACGAGCTGTTGAAGAAGATGGCACCCACTGTTGCTTGGTTGCCATTGGACGATTGCAAGTTACTTCCATACCAAACACTACTGATTTAGCGGGATCTAGTAATGCTGGTATAGTACTTAAATTTTAAGTGTTTTAATATATCTAGTATTTAATACATAATATTTTTCTAGAATTTATATCAAGACATTCTATGGATGGTAAGTTTACATTTGTTGACCAACGTGTAATACATATACTTGGTTATAAGCCACAAGATCTTTTAAGTAATTCATGTTACGAGTTCTTTCATCCTGAAGACCAAACACACATGAAAGAGAGTTTTGAACAAGGTATAATTTTATTTGAAAACAATAGTTATTGTTAGAACTTAATAATTTTTTTATAATTTCACAGTTTTAAAAATGAAAGGCCAAATGATGTCTGTGATGTATCGGTTTCGAGGTAAAAATCATGACTGGATTTGGCTAAGAACAAATGCTTTTGCTTTCTTAAATCCATACACTGATGATATTGAATATATTGTGTGCACCAATTCAACGGCTAAGTAAGTTTTATCTAATATAATTAATATATTACTAAATCATAACTTTTTATTTTGTATTACAATAGATCTTCAATGCATTCTCCGTCGGAAAGTGGAGTCAATATCAGCAATCCGTCCACTGAATCTGTTTATCAACAACAAACACCTGGTTTAGATTATACAGTTCAAAGAAGAGATCATGTAGCAGCACCACCTTATCAAGCTCATGCAATGATCACTGCTGCCCCAACGGCAAGTCAACATATGATACGTAAGTAATTTAATTTAATGTTTTTTTTAAAAAACAATCTTAATAATTTTTTTTTTGTGCAGCCAACAATACAGCGCAAAGACCAAATAGCGCTCAAAATGTATTTAACACTTATGAAACAAATGCGTCACCCATTAGCTACCACTCGCCTAATCAAGGGACTCAAAGCCAAGTGCAATCCCCATTAATTAATCGTCTTACAAAGTCAAGTCCAACGCCTGCACAAACTGCATGGACATTGCGCCAAGTAATAATAATAACTACATTTTTCTTTTAACATTTTTTTTTTTTTTAGTTATTAACTAATATTTGAATATATTTATTTGCTTAGCCGGTCACTGAAGGTTATCAGTACAGTCAAGAAATGAGTCCGTCCCGTTCACCATCAGGTCCAACATATACACAATTGAGTGGAGGCGCAAGACAGACAACATATCATAACCCATCTCCAGCAACTGCATCTCCTGGTAAAATTGAATTTATATTCTAAGAGAGACCGTAAATTACAGTCTTTTTAATGGCTAATAGTGTAGTCAGGTTGAGTTGCTATCCCACACACTTGGACTAGTTGAATAGTATATAATAGTGTATATAGTAATAATAAATCTTGTTGGTAGTGACTATGCCAATAGTTGGTCGATTATTTTCGACAATTTTGCTAATTTGTACGTTTCGACGAACAAATAACATACGCAGTGCCTTTCCTTGTCAAATTAAATCTATCGGTCGAGTTAGTCAACTAATGAATTTACTTGTGTACAAATGGCAGGAAAGCTTCATATGAAGGTGGATCCACAGTTTAAGTACTATGGGTCAAGAAGCCATTTATTAGGACTGAAAGTGGATTATAAATGTATACCTTATAAAAAAATAATATGATCATATAATATGTGGTTTTTAAGTTTATTCTTAATTATCATTGAAAAAATTAACATTAAGTTTTATTTTATGGAGGATTCTATTTTACATAGGATCTGTCATAGAGTTGTTTTACTATACTATACAAAACTAGTGGCGTAATTAAGAGGGTGGCAACTGGGGCATTTGTCCTAATCTAGTATTAACTTCAACCTATAGTTGACACATTTAAGAAGTATAAGAAATCAATAAGAGGCCAATTTTGTTAATAAATATTACCTGACCTTCACCTCTCCCTCAATTATATATCTGTCCCTGGCATACTGATTAAGCCGTCGGCTTATTCAAATTTTTTATAATGTGCGCTTTTACAGAGATCTTCATAATAATAATGAAAATTCAACTAAACAATCAGCCAATAAAAGTGTAGTTAATAAGTTCTGTTATACATTAACTAATTAGTGTTGTTTTACTTTTAATTCTCAGTACATGTTTAATCATTGATTTAACCTGCCGTTAGTCGCGTCATGGTCAAAACGACCGCACTTAAATATTATGATTTTTGCAGAATTTATTCTTCAACATTTGTATGTAAACTCTTTTTGTATCTTTTTAAAAACTCATTAGCTATTAATTATTACATATTGAAAACTGTTCATTTGAACAATTACTGACAAAAATAAACAATATTGAACAATGATATATTAAATTGCGGTCATATAGACCAACCCGTGACTAATCATATTTCTAAAGATGTAATTGAATAATCACGTTATGAGAACCGATATCATTTAACATCTACATTTTATAAACTGCCTGCTTTATTTATAATATTATAATTATTTTTAATATATTCTATTCTATTTTTTATATATATATTTTTTTTTTTTTTTTTTTATTGTACACAAAAAAAATTTTGTTTGTAAAAATACATAAAATAAGTATTAAATATTTTTTTTTTAGAAATAACAAATTTTTGTACTTAAAATTGATTTAATTCTTTAAGGAATGTGGGGTTGGCAAGCTGGAGCAACTGGAGCCACTGCTGTAGCAAATAATGTACCACCTCATCCACACAGTGGCCATCCACAAGAACTGTCTGATATGATGATGCAAATGCTTGATCAGAGTGCAGCAGCTGCTTCTTTTGAGGACCTGAACATGTTCAACACAAATTTTGAATAATTCTTATCCTAAAATAAGGTTTATAATTTGTATTAGGAATTTAATGAATGAAGCAATCCCACAAATTACCCGAATGTGTGCTATAAATAAAATTATCAATATATACCATCTGTCAACATGTTATTAATACTAGTCTATAGTTCTATTATATACTAGAAACTATAATCATAATTCACATGTCTTATTCAATAACTGTTGTTGTTTTATTTATATGGATTCTTTGATTTCTGTACAAAGATAATTAGAATCTCATACCAACTTTATTTGTATTTAAGGATGTTGTAAAATGTCTCTATACAAATAGTAATATTTAGTTTATTTAACATTTTTCAAAATTTATCATATTTGATATTTAAAATACTGGTTTTATTTTTATTTTTAAACTTTCAAAACATATTGCTTTTTACTCAATGTCAAATTTTTATTTTATTATAGTATTATCACCAACCAACATAAAAATTACAATCTCTATTCTATCTCCATCTTATTCATTAAAATGAAGTTTGCACATAGGTTAGCTCAGTGCCATAAAAATTATTAAAGAATTAGAATATTTTGAATTATTGAACATTTTAGTTAAATTTTAATACTTTCTTTACCCCTTAATCGTATTGAATAGGAGCTCATAAATTATATATTTGTATATTGACACATATCATTTACTAAATAAAATATTAAATCCTTCCGTAATTTTAACCTTATTGTTTTGCCAAAACTATATAAACTAAATCAATTTTTTGAATTCAGTTTATAGTCCACTGTTAGTTATATATAATTATTCTATGAAATTTAAATAACAAAAAGTATCAGTGGTCAGCTTTAAATAATAATAATCCTTTAAAAAGATTATTTTCGTCCACACCGTGTATACAAAAATTGTATATATTGTAAGTTTAATATTATTATTTACTTAATACTGATATAAGTGTGTGAAATTTTTATAATTTAAATATAAATATTTCTTATTAATTTGTTATTTCATCAAATCTAAAATAATAATATTTTATAAAAAAGTAAATGTATACTTTACACATTTTTTCATACATTTTTTCATAAATGGAATTATGTATAAAATATTAATGATGATACTATTATATTATTTTAATTAACCACTACTTTCACTCTTATATCACTGCTACAAATTTTTCCATTTTTCTCTTTTGCGCAGTTTATCTAAAAAAATATATTTGTAAATATGTATGACACTTTGTTTTAAGTTATATACATAATTTTTATTGTACATTATTATATAACAGTTTAATAGAAATATTGTATAATTATATAAAATATATTTAGAGGTTTTTTTTTTTTTAATAATTAAACCATGAAGTTTTACATTTTTTTTTTATTCTATCTGTAACAATGCTAGTATTTTATAATTTTATTTAGCCTCCTCTAAATGAAAAATGACACTTCCAGGTATCCATTTTACAACAATTTATATTAATGTTTATATCTTAATTATATTAATACAAACATATAAGGTATGCAATTATTTTCTAAAATTTGAAAGAATTGAACACAAACTCATCCGTATATTATGAATGTTCTATGTATAATTTTGAAATTGTGATGGAATTCATATTTCTTTAACTAACTATGGTTTTAGTTAAAATAATCACAAATTCTGTAGAAATTTTTAAAATTAAATGATGATCTCTATGAAATTTCAATACATGAACATTAAAATATGAGAATCATTATTTTTGGAACAAACAAAACATTGATATGTCCATAACATATTTTATAAGTTTGTTTAACTACATTACAGGTTTTCTATAGATTTCTGCACTTGTGCAAATTGCTAGGAATGAAATAGCGGAAGTTTCAGATTTAGCTAAGCTTCTTCTAAACAGCACTAGCACATTCATATATATTTTAGAATAATTGATAATCTTTCCAAAAAGATATCCTTCAATTCGCTGTACTATATTTTTCATGTATCCAACATAATTTATTTTATGTGACTGTTTAGATCTTCCTCTTCTCAGTTTTCTTTCAATTATAGCAGCTATTTTTGTACCAACTATAATGAGATGTCCAAACCACATCATTCTTCCCTTCACGATTGATTCCTATATTGATATTTATTTCATTCCTTAAAGAAATTGTTTGTATCCTTTGCCCAGCACCGTATTTCAAAAACCTATTTTTCTTCCATCTGTTTTTATCTATTGTTCACATTTCACATTCAAAAAAAGTGCTTTTAAATAGTTTTTTCTAACATTAATATTTATTGCATTTGTGACTAGTAGTTCCTTATATTTGAAAAAAATATCAGCCTGCTGTCATTACCAATTAAATTAACCTAAACTTAGTATATGATGTACAATCCACATCATAATTTATATTGAATTATGATTAAATACTTATTTCTATTGCACTAGATTTGGAACTATAATTTAAAATCTGTTATTTTTTTAATCGATAGAATAAATAATTAAGCCCACATGGTAGAATATTGTAAATTTTTGGTGCTCATATATTTCTAGATCATACTATATCCTAAACTAGATCATACACTAAACAGAATCCATCTACATACTGCACCAAAAGTCCATAGTTTTTCACTGCATTAGCAGTGTAGATATTAATAGTTAAGTGTCATACAATGAACTCCAGGTTGAACAATAGAATAATGTAGCATTTAAGTTTTATTTTTATACTCTTAAGATATATGGTTGGAATCAAAGGAACATATTTTTATTTTTTTTGTACTATTCCACTATTCCTATGCAATAAAATAAATTTAATTTTGAATCATTCAAAAAATTTTATTGAGGTTGAATTATTAAACTAAATATCATTAATTAAATTTATCACAGTCTAATGTGATTATTCAATTTCTTTATGTTTTACTTGAATTTAAACATTTGTAGAAAATCAAATTATTAGTATGATGCAATGACATGATTAACATGATAATCATTAGAAATAAAATCCCATCACTTATGTGGTAGAACCAAACTTACATTTTTTACTCATTAATTATAAATAGTAGTTTGTATAATAAATAGGAGAAATTCTACTGCTTACTAGTGTATTGTTCACATTTTTAACATACTTTTAATACGTTCTATCTCTACCTTAGAACTATATATAATTATATTATAGTATCTATATTAAAAATAACACAGTATTACAACACAAACATAGTTCATTGCCCTATCAATAAATTTAAAGTAAAAAATATGTGATTGATAATTTTTGAAACATATTGTCCAACAAAAAATATAGAGTAGTTATAGAAAATTTAAAACACTGCAAATTATATTTAATAAAACAGATGACATTATTTTGAAAACCATTTTTCTTTAATTTTAGTTGAATATTTTCAATTGTCGTTGATGATATCAATTGAAAATCAAACAAGTTTAAATTTAAGTAATGTAGTTACTTCAATTTACCATAATTTACACTTGTTTTGCATAACAAGAAATGTATTAGTTTAATCGAACCGTTGCCTAATTTTTTTACTGCACGGTTTTAAATAACATTGACATATATTATAAATTTATTATTATTAAGAAAAATAAACAATTACAAGTTATAATGTAAATAATTTAGTTGATATTATACTGGTTCATATTGTAAGTACAGAAGAAGTATAAATACAAAGTGAAATCAAACACAGTAACCTTATATAGTTACAACTCGTTCAAGAATATTTTGTCAATAGAATTTACTTGTTACAAAAAAAAAAATTTACCATATTGATATTTTTATTTATTTATTTCTTCATATTAATAAAATTACTTTTACTTATACAAATAATATAGGTACAAAAAAACAAAAAAAAAAAAATATATTATTTATTCAAAATTCACCAGACTTATTAAATAATTTTATTGTTTATCTTTTTGCTTGTTTTTTTCTTTTTCTAGAGCTTCTTTTTCTGCTTCTATAACGTTGACCATTTCTTCAAGAGATGCTGGATCTAACATTTTCATTTTTTCATTATTTTTCAACACTACCAATTCTATATTTTTCTGGCCAGATTGAACAACTTCTAGTAATGCTCTAACCGCTAATTTGATAGTACCCTGTTCGGTGCTCACAGCTTCATCATTATAGTTATCCTGTAACAAATGAACATAGTACTATAGTTGATAAGTTGAATAGTAAATGGTGCATTATAAACAAATTATTGAATAATGCATTGGTTTATGTGGGCAAAAGATATCTTTAATTTGGCACAAATATTAACTATTGTTTAACGATCAAATCTTTTATATTAATACCTGTAAGAATTCTTTGACCAATTTACAGTTGCGCCCAGTGGCATTGGCCTTCCATTCGTAGTATATGCCTGATGGCTCGGACTGAAACAAGTGCGGTGTGCCATCATTGTCAAATCCAGCAATCAAACATGATATACCAAATGGACGTCGACCGTTGCTCTGGGTATACTTCTGCTTGATGGATGCGACGAAACGGGTGATGTACTCAGTTGTAACGGTCTCGCCGAGGGTGAGGTACTGTGACTGACATTCCATTTGCGCCCGGTTGATGATGACCCGTGCATCTGCCGTCAGTCCGGCAAAAGCCATAACTATGTGCGAGTCCAACGGGCAAATCTTGCGTACAGTCCGTTCTTCCTGTAGCATGGCAATCGATTTCTTTTCCACGCCGAGCACGACGCAGTCCTTTCCCAGCACGCCAATGGCCGTGCATCCCTTGCGCACCGCTTCTTGAGCGTATTCCACTTGTAAAAGATGACCGTCGGGTGAGAACACCGTGATCGCTCTATCGTAACCTCCAGACATGATTATCGCGATGTTCGGTAAGACTTCGATTTGTTGCAAGAAAAAAAAAGTACAGAACTCAAAAACAATTAAGTTTTTCGCGTCAAGCAATGACTAAGGATATTTAAAATTCTTCGGCACAGCGTGTACTATCAACGAGTGTTATCATTGTTACAACAGTGTTACCAGCTGTTGAAAAACTGATAAAACACTGATAGTACACACAACGCAATTTGTTTTTTCACGTCAAATTAAAATGTTTGAATTCGGATTTCAGCAAAAAGACAATACTATAGGCATTTCATTTCGATTGGGTAAAAAATGTTGATCCTCAGAAAGGTCGTATTGCATTTCAAATCATAGATTATCAATAGAATAAAATATTTCGGCAGCTACTACTTACATGAATTCACCTTGATACGTTGATTAAAATAATGCTTTGGTCTCATGAACAAATTATATCAATATCTATAATAAAAAATTTTGACTCATAAAATTTCAGACAAGGCAATACAAATTTCGGCTTATTGGGTAGGGAAGAGAATACGAAGATCGACACGACAAGAAGAAGAAGACTATCCAAAATGTTTATTGTAACAAAATAATCATTGAGTATAATTGTTGAAAACGTTTTAATCAAGTCAAAATGAGATGATAAATAATAATATGTGTTCTTTTTTCAATTCAAGCATATGCGTTTTTCCATCAAAGGCTACAGTTATGTTGGCAAATACTGTGTTTCTTTGTGAAAATAATATAACTTGTTTTTGAATCAATAATATGCAGCACTATAAGTTTGATATTATTAATATTTAACCTATTGCTGAAATTTTGCATTTTTTGGTAAGAATATCTCCAAACATTTGTTGATAACACATGAATCATGATGTCCGTATTCAAAATATAATTTTTTAATACAAATCTACTAGAAAACAACTACAGTAAAACTCGTTTAAGACGCTCTTTAAGGGACAATAAAACTCTAAAACGTCTTAAGCGGGAAAGCGTTTTATGCGGGAATGAAATAAAATGATGTGATTGAAATATCGAGTTTATTTTTTTATTATTAAACATAATTTAATGAGAAATACACTTATAAATTAATTATAATTACAATATATATACTTATATTTTTATGCTACTGAATTTAATTTAAAAAAAATATTATTATTACATATTTTATTATTATTTATTAAAAAAATTATCTATTTTTGATTGTTTAAGGTTCTGACAATGCGTTTCAGCAAGAAAGTTTTCAATTTTATTAAGACAACCTAACATAAAATAGGTATAGCAATAAATTAAAACGATAAGAACACGTATAATACTAAAAATTATATTTTTATTTTCACAAAAATACTAAAATTTATCGTAACCTGCTGAACAAAAGAGCGTTTTACCCGATTAGACAGTGAAAAACTGAGCGTTTTAACAGGTGATTTTTACATTGATTAGTACCTATAGGAAATGTCTAGGGACCGACTAAAAACAGCGTCTTATGCGGGAAAGCGTCTTAAGCGAGAGCGTCTTGAGCGAGTTTTACTGTAAATATAGTGTTGTTCTAAATACGTTAAATTTGAAAAAGAAGCCTTAAATAGATGATAAGAAAGTCATGTTCCATTTAATAAAAAGCCAGTGGCGATCAAATAGTTTTATTAATGGAGAGGTTTTTATTTCAAAAGGAAGTATGATCCTTAAGAATATAATTTTAATGAGATAAATTTAAAAAATAATATTAAGTAGGTATCCGTTTGGGGATTTTATCACTTCATCAATCTATGTTTGACAGTATAAAATGATTACATGCATAGCCATTATATTTTATATCTATGATTTTGAGTTTAAAGTATAAAAATAGTACTAGTATAACTGTAAAATGTAGGATTATCTAGAAAAGAATAAAATGTAGTAATGCATATAACTTAATATATATGTTTGTATTATCTACTAAGATAATCAATTAATAAAAAACATAAATAGTCATAGACTGACAAATAATAAGTCTCTTATAGTTAGAAGGGTAAACATTGGATCAAATATATATAAAAAAGTAAAAAGTAGGTAATAAGAATTAATTAATTAATTAATTAGAAAGTAATGATCCTTTATATATTTTTTATATAAATTATAATTTGTACATGTTGCCATTTCGATTAAAATGTTATTTTATTTTAAAAATAAATCACTAATTCAAAATTGACAAATTTCATTTAAATCAAACCTTATTTATATAACAAAATAAAACCAAAATTAGTAAATGGTTAACACTCGTATAAATAAATATGTATAATACATATATATATATATATATATATATCACATTAAAAATACTCCAGACTACACATTTATTTATTTATTCTTCAAAGTTTTAAACCCTTCCAGTTATTAAAAACATATGATCTGCTATTTCTATCTATAGCTATGACTCAAATTATTTGATATGAATTTAGCAAGTTCAAAAACTGATCAAAAATATAATAAGTGTATTAATTGTATTTTTTATATGTTGAAAATTCCTCTAATATAAAATTAAATGTTTACATAGGAAACACAAAATAAACTAAAATAACTACAGGCGTGATTAGATGTCATCCGCATTGGCAGTAGGGTGGGTTTACATTGGTAGAGTAGGTATTTGGTATAGTACACTAGCCTACTATTTGTCCTACTCACTTTAATCTACTAGTTTTAGTAGAGTAACAGTTTACACAAAGCTGGTGATTTAGTAGAAGAGAGTACAGTTGATGTGTTAACTCACGCCGTCATCATAGGCGCAATTTGGCTTAAATGTATGGGGGTGCTAGATTTAAGTTGACCAAAGTGACCCATGGGAAGCTTTGCTCCTCACGCCCCCTTACCACACCACTATTCATACATTCATCATACTAACTTATAAATAATTTATAAAAAAATAAAACACATTAAAGACATGTATATTTACGGGTACACTGTGTATAATTTATTATATTTATTTTTCCATGTGGCCCGTTACAGACCAACCCGCACCGGCCTAAAAATATTGATAAGCTTTCTATCACGAGATGCGAATAGTCAATACTACAATAGATGTTTCGGCGTAATCGTATCGTCTATTGTTTAGTCTTCTATAAAATGTTCTTATGTTTTAAATACATAATAATTTATTAATCATAAAATTAACAATAAATTACCAATATCTAATATATTATTATTATGAAAGTGGAAAGTCTTAAAAATAAATTTATCCTAAGCCTATCACAAAATATCAATTCCTATGATTAAATAATAAAGTTAATCAATAAAAATTAAATTCGATGATAATACTAAAAAATTTTGGGGGTGCTAATATAATATTTGAGGGTGCTAAGCACCCCCAAGCACCCCCCAAATTGCGCCTATGGCCGTCATCAACATAAACATTAAATAAAAATTATAATAGTTAATCATTGCAAGTTTTTACTTTCAATAATAATATGGATATTATACTTTGTCATCATTGTCGAAAGTATTTATTTTTTTAATTATTTTTTAGATTCTGAACGGAGTGATGGAATCTATTGGTTTTACAATGATGTGTGTTTTTTTTTTTTCTTTATTTTTTTTTTGTGTCTGACGACACCTTTTTTGGCAGTAAAAATGCTTCGATTTGCTTATGTAGCAACTTTTCTGAAAAGAAAGTGAATCTAGTTGGTAATTTGGGGGTCAAATGTAAAAAAATTTCAATATTTTTTAAATGCGACGGGAAAACCCCTAAAAAATAAGAGGAAAACGGGAGTTTTTACGTAAAACCAGTTTTCAACAAAATCAAATTTTTATTTTGCTATAACTCAAAAACTAATGGATGTAAATACTTGAAATTTTCACCAAATGTTAAGATTAGTGTTCTCTATACACCGTTAAATTTTCAAAGTATTTTGACTTTTATTGAGCTATTTATAGACAATTGAAATTTTAAATTTTTTTAAGTATTTTTTTTTTAAAATAACGATATAATTTTTTTGGCCGGCCAGAAAATCTTGAAAATTTAATACAAGGTTTCTTATAAGTTGTTCCTTAACTGATAAAAAAAAATCTAAAATCGTAAGTCACAATTTTTTTTTATAAGTGCTCAAAGTTCCAATTTATACGAAATATGTAAAAATTGCGAAAATTTGCAAGTTATTTTGTAGATAAAAATTCATAAAATTTTTCTGTTCATACTTAAGGTTCAAAATTTTAACACTAGGTTATCTATAAGCTACTCTTCAAAAATCTTTAAAAAAATTTCTTCCGGACTTAGAGGAAAAAATTGTATGACTGTTTGAAATTTAAATATTTACGAAATTGCATAAAATAGCCCTTATTCTCAAACGATTTTAAATATTTGTTATAATTCAAAAAGTATAAGTCGCAGATTTTTGAAATTTCTACCAGCTGTTAAGATTGGTATTTCCTTTATGTCATATTTTTTTCAAAATAACATCAGTAGTAACTGCGCACCGAATTGCATTGTATTTAGCGGTCCTCCCACTTGTCAACCGTACATATTTTATATAGGCATGCGGTGCTGTCACAGTGTTGCGCACCAATTGGTGTGTGCATTTTGTATAACTGTTTTTACTTTAGGAGCAATAATATGTTCACGACTTAATAATTCTTTACCGAAAAATATTGTTGACAATTTTTTTTTAATAGCACACCGATATTTAAAAAATTACAATTTACAACGGTTAAGTTTTAAAAAAATAAAAAGTATTATTTTGATAAAATAGCATGTGATGCGATTTCACCTGCGCACTTACGCACGAGCTGCCACTGGTGGGAGTAAGCGCTTCTTGGGACGAAGAGATGGCATTCTGGATGTGGAGTGTAAAAGAAGGCCAGTTTGCCTTGTTAAAGTCATACCGGTTGAGAATGGAAGAGTCGGTACTTGTGTTTTCATTAGAAGAAAAATCATTCACGGTTAGACTGCAGTTGGTTTCAATTATGATTGGGATGTGATCGCTACCATGGGACTCGCTCAGTGTCCGCCATGATAGGTTCCAGAAGATGTCCAAAATGCAAATAGATAAATCTAAGGCAGAGTCGGTTGAGTTATGTCTATTAGTTATTATGGACAATTAAGAAAAAGTTGACATGCTTTATACATATTAGGAATGCCAAAAAATGCACGTCTTGCCAAAGAAACCTATGCTCTTCGTTATCTGAGTAACTATTATTGAACAATAAATTTTATTTTCTCTGCTTAATTTCTTATCAAATGAATGTTGTTTTATTTATTTTTTAACATTTATGAATAAAAAGAAATCAATGTCTGTATTTTCATTTTTATTATTTCGTATTTATTATAATTTACTACGTATTGTGTAGTCTGTTATACCCGTGCAAATAACATAAATTCAAATTGCTATAACTCGGCCATTTTTCAACTTAGAAAAGAAATTCAACCACCAAAATTCATTAAAAAATACAAAGAAAAATAATTTGTTATCAAAAATAGGTCATGCCTTAAAAAAAAAAAAAGTTATTGTGCGCATGTCCGAAATTAAATGTCACAAAAATAGTCTAATTACTCGAAAAAGTGTAAAATAATGTTTATTAATTAGCCAAAAAAACAGAATTGAAATATATCTTCATATATTTCAATTCTGATTTTTAAAGCTAAGCCTGCACATAGTTATTGAGTGTTTTCACTTATCGTGATCACACTGTATATGAAGGGTACAGGGAAAAAAACAGAAAAGTCACTTTTTTTCCAAATTGGCGATTTTGGTATCAAATTATTTGAATTGACGTATTCTATCTTCCAAGCAGTCAAATCTGGAGAAAACAGATTAGTCGAGAGTTATGATCGCCGGAAGTTTAGGCCTACAGGAAAATATCAGGCGTCATTTCATATTGGGAAAGAACCAGAAGTGTTTCATTAGGTACTTGTGATATTATATTGATCTAGCTCATTTTAGATTATTGTTGTGTACGGATAAATGTAGTATTGTAAAATTACCGGTAATTTATTTTTGGGTAACTTACTTGAGTAAATTACCGGTAATTTATTTTTGGGTAACTTACTTGAGTAAATTACCGGTAATATTACTTTTTATGATAATATTGAAAAATGTATTTTTACATGTAAAATTACCGGTAATTCATTTTTAGGTAACTTACTTGAGTAAATTATCGATAACATTACTTTTTTATAGTAGTATTGGGAAATTTATTTTTCAACACCCAATTACCTAAGTATTGAGACAGTTAGACGAATAAAAATATCTGTATTCTGTCGACGTGATGAATCAATGTTTTGTTTTGCACGTTTCAATTTATATTATATATTTATATACTTGTAAGCATTAAGGATATTTGACGAATCTGACTAAAATAGACTATACTAGTATATTGCTAAAGTGCTAAATGATAATTGCTGTAATTTTAAATTTATAATATAATAATTAATGTGTTATATGAATATAATTCATAAAATTAAAAAAAAAAAAACTTATAAAGTGGTAAAGTAATTTATATTTATTACTTTATCGAAAAATTACTTAATTTAAAATACTTTACCAAGGTAATATTACCGACTTACATCACTAGATAAATGTGTCTTTAAATGTATATGATATAAATTTATAGCGTTTATGCCTTTATTTATTATTTTGTACATTCCACTTTTCGACTGAATCTCGTTATTTCATTATGATCAGCCAAGAATACTCATGGGCCTGTACTGTTCAATTGTTTTAATAAGTAAGTAATATTTATAATAAATTTAAAATTAAATAATAATAATTTATAATCTATACGAAGTAGAAAATATTAAAATTAATTTATTATAATAATTAGAGAATGGATATTAATGTATATACATATTTTACTAATTATCTATTTTGGTGTAATTAAATACTTTTTTCATTAATACGTAGGTACTACAGCATATTTTGAAGTTTGTTCGTTTATTCGTATCTAAATATCTTTGAAATCACGTTACTGCGGACATTGCTTCATAACAAATTACAAGTATTATTAATTATTACTTTTAATAATTGTAAAATAAATATTATCATATTAGTTATAAATTTATTTAAAATTTTACTATAGGTTGGTAAATAAATAATAAATATGAAAAGAATTTATAAAAGTGGCGCTTCCAAACGGAAGCTAAAAAATGAAAAAGAAGAGAATAATAAAAATATTATCAAAAAAACAAAAATGATATCTAGTTTTTTTGAAACAAGACCATTACCAAATGATACCACAGCTATATCAAATATTACTAATGAAAAAGAAGTTAAAACAAACGAACCATCGGTAATAGACACTCAAATTTGTCTAAATGCAACTTCCACAGCTGACAAAGAATACTTGGATACGAGTACTTTAGATAACTTTGAAATTACTCAAAATACACCAATTGAAATGACAACAGATATTGGATTATGGCCAGAAAATGTATCAAAATATGTTGATTATTGGATTAAGAGAGGCATAATAGATTTACAAAATTGTGATGAAGAATTATTAAAAGAAAAATCATTTATACAAAAAAATAGTACTGATAAATGGACTCGTAAGTGTCACACTGGAATGTTTAAGAGAAAACATAAGAACGGTGATTTTATTAATCGAATATGGTTATTTTTTTCCCCTTCCAACGGTCGTCTTTATTGTTCTATATGTAAATTAATGTCTTCAACTTCATCTCGTACACAATTCACAACTCAAGGATTTTCCAATTGGAAAAACTCCAGTGACCGAGTGAGCATAAGACTTCAAAAAATCATCTAAACTCATTTATTGCATTTGGATTTCGATTCGAAATGTTGGGACGTATTGATGCAGAACTTCAAAAACAAGTGGAGCAAGAAAAATCATATTGGAAAACAATTTTGACCAGACTTATAAGTGTTATTAAATTTTTTTGTAAACGTGGATTGGCTTTAAGAGGAGATGATGAACTAGTAGGATCTAAAAGTAATGGAAACTACCTTGGTTTACTTGAACTCTTAGCAGAATATGACGATTTCTTGAAAAAGCACATTCAAGAAAAAGGGAATTGTGGGAGTGGTCACACTAATTATTTGTCATCAAATATTTGTGAACAGTTAATACAATGTATGGGTCATCAAGTTCTAAATGCGATAGTGACACGCATAAAAATATCAAAATATTATTCTATTTCTCTAGATTCTACGCCTGATGAAGGTCACGTCGATCAACTAACTGTAGTATTTCGGTTCATGGAACGCTCTAAATTTTTACCTAATCAAGGACATAAGGCACAAGATATGTTTAATAGTATAATGAAAGTTTTGGAAAATAATAGTATAGAAATAAATAATTGCCGAGGTCAATCATATGACAACGCGTCAGCCATGAGTGGTAAATATAATGGTCTCCAAAGCAAAATAATTGCTGTAAACAAGTTAGTAACATGGGTTCCATGTGCAGCCCATTCCTTAAATTTAGTTGGGAAAGTTGCTGTTGAATGTTGTTCATCTGCTATATCTTTTTTTAATTTTTTAGAAGCTATATATACTTTTTTTACTGCATCAACACATCGTTATGATGAATTAAAAAAAAATTTACAATCCACCGACAAAACTGTCAGAATACAAATACCAAAAAGAATTTCTACCACTCGCTGGTCATGTCGATCTGACGCAACTAAAGCATTATTTCATGGATATTCTCAAATAAAATCTACTCTTGACAGTATATCTAATAATTTAAATGAGTTACCAAAAACACGTTATGAAGCAAACGGACTATACAACAAGATGTGTAAGTTAGAAACAGGTATATATTGTGCATTTTGGAACGAAATTCTGGATCGTTTCAACGCTACTAATAAAATTCTTCAAGCTCCCACATTAGACCTTAATAATGCTGTTGCATCTGTTAAGTCTTTAATGAGCTTTATTAATGCTCAACGCGATGGTTTTTCAATGTTTGAGAAAAAAGGCAAAATCAAATGAATATAATGATAATAAAAAACGATCTCGTAAACTTAATATTCGATTGAATCCTTTAGATTATGGCAAAAGTCCTGATTCACAACTAAATCATTCAGAAAAATTTAAAGTAGAATGTATTTTGCCTGTTATAGATCAAATGTTATCAGCAATAAGTCAAAGACTTAAAGCATATGAAGTAATATGTGATCGTTTTGGATTTTTTGGACAATTAAATAATCTTAGCAACGAAGAGTTACAAGAAGCAGCTAAAAAACTTGTAGCTGTATACAATGACGACTTAGACGAATTGTTGTGTGTTGAAATAATTCATTTTTCTGAATTTATAAAACTTTATTCCAAGCCAGCAGAAATGAGTAATGAGCATTTTATGTACAAAACTTTAATTGAAAAAGACGTAATATCAGCTTTTCCAAATGTTGAAATCGCATTACGCATGTATTTAGTAATTATGGTCACCATTTGTAGTAGTGAACGCATATTTTCAAGATTGAAAATTATAAAAAATAGTTTACGAACTACAATGAATGAAGATCGTTTGAACTTTTTATCAGTTATGAGCATTGAAAGTGATGTGTTGGATAATCTGTCATTTGATGATATTATAGATGATTTTGCAGAAAAGAAATCAAGAAAAGTATGCAATTTATAATATTCTATTTTTTATGTAAACATAATAGGTTAATGACTGTAATAATAATCTTAACTTTTAATTGACTATTTTCTTTATTAAAAATATAAATAGAAATTTTTGGTACAGTTTATTAATATATATATTTAATTAAATACATTTTAGCCTTAGATTATATTTTTTTATTAATAAAATAAATAATATATTACTGTATGACTTGTTCAATTTATTTAACATAAATAATGATTTTTAGTTGTAACTATAAATATATTTTACGCAAGGTATAAGTTTAGGTAGGTATGCAATTTTTGTTATGGACCATTTAGGGCCCCAAAATATTTTTGCCCTGGGCCCCCTTATGTTTAAATCGGGCCCTGGGTATAAGTATATAATTTCATACTTAACGTCATTTTTATTGTACTCAATAATTTTAATGACTTTATTTAATACTTAACTTAATAATTACTACAAATGAAAAAAAAATTACGTACATTTAGACTTACATTTACTTACATTTCCAAAAATTATTTTTAAATAAATTAGTTTAATAGCTTTATTTAATCTATACTAAATTACGAGTATAACAGATAAAAAAATAAATATAAAGTATACAAAATATAGTTTTATACTTACAAAAAATATTTTAAAATTTATTAATTTGTTAACGTGAACTATGCGCTTTTTTCTGTTGACAGAGGGCATTAATATTAAGTTCTAATTTGGTATAATTTACCCGGAGAATGGCATTTAGATGTTAATTTATAATGCAAGATCCAGTTTTACTTTTGTTAATTTTCATCGTTGAAAATATTTGCTCACAAATATATGTTGAATCAAATATACAAGACATCTTCCCACTGATTTTTAAAAAATATGATATTCCGAGTCGATTTTCCGATTTTTTTTAAACATAATGAACTTTTAAAAAATACAACGTAATAACAATACTAACTTTATATTAATTACGTCCTGGCGGCAGACGAATAATTACTATACTCGTTGTGCAACCAATATCTACACCAGCGTTTCCCAAACCATGGGTCGTAAATTTTGTTAAGTAAATGTTGTACTTAAAAATAATTGCTTGAGAAAGTTTTTTAAATTCAGTTTTTTATTTTATATATTCCTGAAGGATATGGGCCAGCATAATTTTTGTTGCTTTTACGTATTATATTACAATTCAGGCAGGTTAGTCGTAAGTAAACAATTTATTTTGCGCCTCCTCCGTAAAAAATTTCTGGATCCGCCCCAGGTCGCGATTCGTGGTTACGATTACACTTATTTTAGCCGTAAATTGATAAATGCTTATGTTATATTGATAATGCTCAATTTTATTGACTGTGTACGATACTACGATATATGTGTATTGTATTGAGACAATTTGCGATATTGGTATATAACATAATATAATGGGTACCAACACGCACAGGTGAGAATTAGATATAATTATATAAATACCTATATATAATAAAAACTATGCTTTGTCAATGAAAAATTGATTTTCGTTATTTTTTGGTCTACCTTTTGAAAACGGGACATTTTAGTGTCCCGAAGATTCCCCTGGGGACAACGGGACAGATTTATAAAAAACGGGATGTATGGTCACCTTATGTATACAATGTAAGTACTGTATTTTTTTTTTCCTACGTACATTTTTTTTTCTGTTTACGTAAATATAAAATATTATAGTTCTTTCGCGGGCCAGATATTAAATGATGGCGTGCCGGAGTTGGCCCGCGGGCCGTAGTTTGGCCACTACTGACTTAGATGCATAGATAATAAAGATCTATAATATCTACCTATGCTTATATGTCAACATCTCCTAATAGATGTGATTACGCGAACCGTATCCCGTCGTTTGTCTTTATAGACTAGATTATTCCCAAAACGGGTGGGGTCGTCACAACCAATCTGTGCCATGCCAACGGTAATTATATATTGGCAGTAAGTTGTTACCCATATAAAATTACTATCGGGATTTTCGATAAGAATCATAAATTGATAGAGACATCAATTCCACAAAGCAATATATTACTAGAACAAAATAAACAATCATTGCATTATGCATGACATTTTTTTTTCCAAATAAAAGTTGTAAGCCACTAGATTAAAAAACTCGGTTAACCGGCACCTTTTGAAAATTGCAGGGCAGCCTAGGCACCCTAGGCTGCGACCGTAGACATGCTTATGAAAATAACCTAAGCAATTTACATAAATAAGGTTGTTTATCATCATACCTGAATAGTAAAATAAATAGAATAGTGACTAATTTAATTATCATAACTTTTAAATCAGTAAAACTTGATTAAATATATTTTTTTTCAATTTAATTCAATCGAATCTTTGGTAAATTATAAAAAATACAATAACTTTACATTTTTTTATCATATTTATAGGCAAATTTTTTTTGGTATAATTTAAATAAATCAAATATGCATTGGGTTGTTTAGTCAAAAATTGTTTTTAAATTACTAAATAATTATTTCCAATCAATTTTGAATTTAACATACTATATAAAATGTATTGTTTTCATAAATAAAATTAATGGAGAACAATTTAAACTTGCTTTTTTTTTTTTTAATTATAGTAAAAAATAAGCTGTTTTTTTCATATATCATAACTTTTCATGAATAATGTTCATTGTTTTACATACTATTTAACGATTTAAAAAAAAATCATATTCTTTTTTTCAAGGGGTATATAAATAAATAATTTACCAAATATTTTAATTAATTATAATTATATTATAAATCCAAATAACAATTTTTTTTAAGTAGAGAGCAACTTTTTTCACAAAATTTATGTCATAATAGTTCTAACGTAGCAGAAAAAAATATTATGATGCTAATTTATATTTATACATAAAAAAAAAACATTAGTTTTCATAAGCCAAAAAAAGGTTGGATTTTCAAAATATTAACAACATAAAATCCTAATGATATTTTTAACCTAACAATACAACACATTGTTTTAAAAAATGTATAAAACATAATGGTTTCCACTTGTATACAATCGACCGAATCAACAATACTGCTGTTTTGAACTATTTAAGTCATTCATATTTATAAGATTATACTATTTGTACTTACTACAAAAATTAGTTTTTTTGAAAATCTTTTTCTTTTATCAAATTCTAAAATTGTTTTAAATTATTCTATCTTTTAAGAATGTAGACTTCTAAAAAGAAGCACAAAATTCTACGTTAATTACAGTATACATAGCAAAATATATGATGGATAAAGAACCTTTCTATAATTTATAAACATATCAGTACAGATTACACAAAATATCATATACATATTAATTTAATTAATTAAACAGGATGTTTGTTTCACATATGCTCACTGGGATAAACATTGTCTTTTAACGGTTTCAAATATAAATTAACCACAACTAATATTAATTCTGAAATCTCTTATCAAAAGCAATGACAGTCAATGTAAGTGATTGGAATGTAAATGAAAATATGTGAAAACCACTATGTTGAACGATTTTTGATAATCCAAGTATTTGTTTAAATTTTAAAATTATATTCATATGTATAAACAATACATTTACATACGTCTTTACAGTCTCAACAATATATATTTTACATTTTTATGGACAAAATATAATAATCTATATTAGAACATTCTTTATTATGTACAGCAATAATAAGATATATATATATTTATATTATAGAAAATTAAATTAAAAATAATAATAATAATAATAATAATAATGATAATAATAATAAAAAACAACATAATTCAACTATCTTAACAAACAAACAAAACATAAATTTATACACATTTAGTGGCATTTAGAGTAGAAATAAAATTATTAAGGATTTCATTTTTTAATTGCCAGAGTGAAGTGAAGAGAGTAAAATATAAGAAAATGATTTGGCCCCAAACGTAAATGTGGTTATAATAAATTTTCATTAAAGAAAAAAAAATTCTAGACTTGAAAATATAATTTTCTTACAATGTTAGATTACATGTTTAGTTTTTAATATAACAAGACAGCATTTCGAAGATTAATAATTATACAAGATTTACAGCTCAAGATTTCATAAGTTAAATAATAACAAAAATGACTAAAAAAATGTTTGATGTTTTAATAACTTTAACGAAATATTGGCGAATGGTAGAAATAATACAATATTTAATACATGAGTTCTGTCCAATGAGTTTTAGTGTAAAAGAAAATTTAACACTGTATATCCGTACAAATATTTAGTCCATTTTGCGCATTAATGAAATACAAAATAAATAAATATAATTGTATGACGTTAAAAGTGAGAACAAGTTTTGTAACATTGATTAATATAAATTGAAAATAAATTCTAGTCATTAAGCATTTAATACAAAAATAATAAAAGAACTGATTTTGTTAAATTAATAGTTTTTTTTTAGTTGGATACTCTAAATCATTAATGTTCTGTTATATTATAATACTAAATAAATGTAAAATGTAGTTGTATGTGTATTTATTAAATATTTGTAAAATGCAATGGCTAAACAATATATAAATGTTAGTAGTGGTTAGTAAGCGTAAAATATATACTTCTTCGGGGAGGAAAAAAGTAGAAATATAAGTTATAATTAAAAGAAACTTCAGAATTTTGTTTAATTGGGTCAATATTTACATATTTACGATAATCTATTTAAAATGCATTTAACTTAATTAAATTAAAATTTAGAAAGGAGATAAACAAATGTGCGAGGTTATTCTCAAAAAAAAAAAAAAAAAACTTTCTGAAATAAAATGTATTAAGTCTAATATTTCATAACTTAAAACTATATAACATAGAAAATTTAAGACTATTAAATTTGCTTTGGGGAGTGTTCCACAGACAACTGTACTTTTTATACTCAGGAAAATTAAAAATTAGAAGTACTAAAAATAATATAATAGGTAAAGGTAACTTATAAAAAATGTTTGGAAATATTTACAAAAATAATTTAAATATCAATAGTAAAACTTATTATATAGCTTAGAAAATAATGCATAGTTAGTGTTTTGAGGTTTGTATGTGAGACTTCTGAAAACAATTATCTTTATTTATAAAAATATATTAATAAATTAAAAATAATAATTTTAAAGTTAAAATTATTTACTCTATTCAACTTTTTTTAAATAATGATAGAAGGTCTTAAAAAATGTCTTACAACCCGTAGGAATGCTAATGCCGTCTTAAGCCTTAAAAATATAAAACAATAGTTGTTATAAAAAACTGATAAGCGTATAGTCATACACAACAGTACACTTGGCACATGCATTTAAACTGAATTGGTTTATCAATGAATTCAAGGTTATTTTCAAAGATATACTGAACAATATTAATAATTTTAGACAGTTTGAAAAAATTAAGACATTTTGGAATATATTCACAATATTTTTTAATTATATTTTTATTAAAAATACCAATTATGAATATGAATCATTTTCAAGAAATATGATTTAACTGTGAATTTATTAGTTTAACAAAAAAAGAAAAATAAATAATTAAATACAATTGCTATATTCAATAACGCAATGTAGTCTTAGGTAAAGAATAAAATTTGAACGTGTATAACTTTAATTTCCGATATATAATTTAAAAAATCTATAATAACAGAAATGTTCAAACGGTTGTGTTATATTACTTTTATAATATTTTTTATGTGAACCTCCCCAATTAGTACAATTATGCTAAAACCACATGAAAATATAAATGTATATATAATGTATAAATATACTTCAGATTTTTGTCTAGCCATGTACAAAATATGAAGAGCTACTTGATATAATATATCAAACATAGAATCAATCTTTAACAAATAATTAAAAATATTAAGAAAATCTTAATCTCATTCAGATGAAATTGATTAAATAGCTTTTCAGATTATATCATAGTTGATTTATTTTTTAGAAATATATGTATAAGAACATGTAAGTAATATATATATATATATATATATATATATATATATATATATATATACATACATACATACATACATATCAAAACATATATTTAATGATTTTGAATTCCTATCTATAACATGATATAAAATTTTAGTGGGCAATACAAAAAGAATGTCAGAACACAATTATGATGTTTTCTATTATTTTTTTTCTTAAAGGAAGAAAATTGAAAATGAAATAAATTATTAAAAATTTGTACTATTACTTAATGTATCGGGCAGAATAATTAATATAATAATAATAATAAAAAAGTAAATTTATAACTATCACATTGAACAACAATCTCTTGACTGTTTAAACATAACACATAAAAAAGTAATAATAATAAAAAAAAAAAAAAAAAAACAGTAAAAAAAGAAATGGAAGGTACCTTAAAAGTTAACCCTAACCTCCATCTTCAGATTCTTGAGATGAATCAGGTTTATGATTAAGTTGTGCTCGTAATTCAGCCAATGAATGACCTTTATACAGCCTTTTAATGCCTCTTGGTAAACCTCGGCAGGATGCTAAGTTCAAAGAACTAAGAAGAGGACAGTTATTTAGCACAGCCTTAACTGGTTCAAGACTAATAGAAGAACCAGTAAGATCCATTTTTCTAAAAATAAACAAGATTTCATATTTATACATAAATACAATTACATGATACTTAACAAATAAACATATTACAACAATTATAAAGTACCTAAGCATAGATTTTTCTCCTTGTTCTGAAAGAGCAAAAACAGCTGCATCAAGTGTATTAGTGTTAATTGACCAAGAAAGATCAATTTCCACAAGACTATGACTCCACTTTTTGCATATCAGATCAAGCCCAGAATCACTTACTCGAGTAACATATGATCCTTAATAAAAACAAAAACAAATTAAAATTAAAATATTAATAACATTAAGAGTTAATTAAATATATAATTTTATTATTGATGGTAAATAATTACCAGATAAATATAAGTGAGTTAAATCCCAAGCAGGAACTCTCACTAAACTTGAATCCGTCACTCTAGAACATCCTCTAACATCAAGTACACATAACTTATGTGATGTTTTAAGTATTCTCTCAAGAGCTTGATCATCAATAAATGGTTGTCCAGAAGCATTTAGATCATTAGATATTGTAGCAACACACAGTTCTTCCAAACATGGAAAACCTGGTGATAAGGCTTGTTCATTTAATGGAACATTACTGAGACATAATTGGCTAGTAATCATTCTTAATACACGTAATTTTGGACAACCTCCTTGTAATCGTTCAATGTGTAGGTGTCCAGTATTACCAACCATTCGGACATTAGTCAAATCTAGAGATTGAAGATTAGGGCAGTATGTCTGTAATAAAATAAATATATATTATATTCAAAATTATAATTAACTTAAACAAAAATTGACATTATACAATTTAACAAAAAAAATTTATTGTTACAACTAAAAGAGTATTTTAAAATTTAAATCTAATAATACTGCCATCTTCTCTTCTTCTTCTGCCTCGCCTTCCTCCCAACTATTTGGGGTCGGCCATCCTTGTCCTACACCTCCACTTCACTCGGTCAATCACATCTCCTATGCACACACCGATAGCCCTCATGTCATTCTCCATAGTCTCCAACCATCTCTTTTTTGGTCTTCCTCTTCCTCTTTTCCCTTCAACGTTTATCTTCATAACCATTCTTACTGCATTCGTTTCCTCTCGCCTCATCACTATTAAACAATAATTGAGGCCCGAAAAGTGCACTAAGAAACAGCCAAAAATGCCCTTCAAAAATGCATTTTACTGTGAAAATGTAATAACCTTTTGAGGAGCGATTTAGAAATAAATAGACACTACTCAGAGCAGATTAGGAATAAAACAATAAAAAAAAAAAAATTACAAAACTCTGAATGGTGACGTATAAATACATAACATAATTCATCTATAACCCTATAACGCCATTTCATAATATAATACACAATATCATCAAAAAAATGTGCTAAAACCGTATATATAAGTCATTGCTCATGAAAGAGTTAAAAAATGACAAATAATTTTTTTTGAAAATGTATTCTTTTATTAGACTACTAAATACTAATAAATTATTAGATCATTTACAGTTTTATTAAAAAAAAACTTTAAATGTTGACTTATGACGTTGGTTATTGACTGAGGAGCATATTTGAAGTTAAAAATATTGTCTGGTGTTAATTTTCCTGATATGTTTGTTAGAAAGAGTTACTTGTTATCTAAAAGGTTTAAAATTGTTTCCATTATAGTATAACCACAATTATTTTTCATTGTTTTTTCTTTTTTATTGCTTTTTCATAATTACTTGTATTATTTGAAATACAAGTTTTGGCATCATCACAAATTGTCTTAGCTGAAGGTATAACTTAAGAAGTTATATTGTTTAGTATATTTTCATAGTTGGCTTTTATACATATTAAATTTGTTTACTATTTTAATAAATTTAAAATATTCACAGCAGTACACCATAAATTCTATCCAAATTCTCAACATGTTAGTTGAGTTGGTAGTTATGGAGTATTAGTTGAGTTGGTAAAGGAATACTAGGGTCAAACATTTAAACTTCAAAACCCTTGAGCGTGCTTTTAAAAAAATTGTCTTTACATATAAAACTTGTAATATGTAAAATTATTATATAATAAACTCGTATATTATACAAATATACATTAAGACAAATAAAATGACCAAAAAAAAATTAAAAATGTTCTTATAATGAAAAATACAAGTTTCAGCTTTGAAGTATGTTACTTATAACAAATTATGTACTTACAAAGCATCTTCTGAGATCATTCAAAAGAAAATGCATTTTACATTAAAATCCGGGCCTTAATTACAATTAACTAGTTGAAAGTTAATTGATATAAGTTAAGATAGTTGAAAGTTATATGATATCATTTTGTTTTATTGTAAACAATTTAAAAATGTCTTTTTCACAAGTATAATTAAAATGTTGACTTTTATGTTGTAAGAAAGAAGACACTTGCAATATTTTCATTTATCAATAGTTAAATTAAGTTAAATGGTTATTTCCGATTTTATTTTTTTAAATATCTCCCATAAGTTATAATAAAACCAAATTTTTAAAAATGCTTTTAATACTGATGACAATTATGATTTTATAATACACTATGTATATTAATTATTTTAACCACAAAAGAAAAAATAACTGGAATATTTATATAAACTAAATAAGTTGCTTAAACACTATAAATGATAATCTGCAAATACATTTTAAAATATATTCATTTTTTTTAACTTACAGCTAAAGAATTGACTAATTGTGTAATCCCTGAAAGCCGATTATCGGCTAAATTCAAGTGTGTCAATCTTTGACCCATGTGCTGCGTCAGGAACAAAAGAGAATTTAAACAAACTCCACTTTTACCACTGCTGTGTTGAGCCTAAATAAATATATAAGTTTATTAAAAATTATATAAATATTACATAATTCTTTTAAAATAAAAATCTTACATTTATTCCTGATAAATCTATTCGTTCTAGTTTGTGACAATTTGTGACAAGAAACCTAACATTGTTCAAACTTAAACCTTCCCAACCTGTTAAACTTAGTCCTCGTAGATCCAAACAAGAGGTACTAATTCTATCTAGTATAGCTGGAATACCAGTAAACTGCCAACCGCCTAAATATTTATAATTTAAAATTTAAATACCACATTAATTGAATACAATTTTTAATATTTACCTAAATTGAGTTCCTGAACTTTAGCAAGTCGATTTTCACAAAGCCATCTAAAATTAATATCATTTCTGATAGGATTTTTTGAAACCCATCGCCCTGCTAAATCAATGTTAGTCCAAAGTAATGGATCAGAGGCAACAATACGCCAAAGCCTACATACTTGAGACACCCTAGAACAAACAAATTATTTGTAAATTTATATAGGTAATTTAACAAATTCAATGTTTAATTAAATTATTTGTTTTTAATTTTATTACCTGACAAGAAATGGAATGCATCCTTCATCTTTAGTTGCTAAACGAAAGATTTCAAATAGTATAGGTTCTGGTAACCGATCACCCCAAGAACTTTGTTCAATTGGCTCATCACATTGCATAATTTTACTATCATCAGATTTCTTTCTACTTTTTCGTTTTTTCTTTTGTGGCATTGCAGTTAATGATATTTTTAATTTAATACCACCATTGTCAGCAATTTCACTTTGATATATTGAACCTACTGGAGGTTTTTTAGGTTTAACTGGTTTCTCCTTAGGAGCTGAACGTCGTTTGCGAGGTTTGCCAGATTTTGTAAGTGTAACACCATTAGCAACTATAGGTTTTGGTTTTACTTTGGGTGGAACAACTGTAGTCTTGTGTAGCTCTCCATTGGTAATGATTGCAGTAGGTGGAGGTTGTATAATTAAAGATTCTAAATCAACTCTTGGTGAACATAGATCACTTGATACACTTTCAATTGATCGTGGATTTGTTTCAACAGACCTTTCACTACCTGTTCTTTGAGTAGTAGCAGGACTAATAACACTGTCACTTAAACTAGAATTCTCACCGTTACACATAGGTGATGCACTTAAGGCTCCAGCACCAGGACTATCAGATACACTAGCGGGTGTAGGAAAACTAGCTATAGTTGGAGATATACCAGGAGAATACTGATCATTTCTTATTTGCCTATTACTAAAATCTGGCATGGTTGATGGTCCTGTAGTAACTGAAGGCATAAAGGTGTCTACATGATTTGAAATGGTAGTAGGATCAAAGCTAGGAAGTGGTAGAATCGATGAACTTGTGGTGTCCATTGAATTAAAGTTTGTGCCTAATGACTGCGGATTGTAATTAAAAGCCATTGGTGAAGGATTTGGCGTGAGAACTGTGTAGCCACCATAAGAATCATTCATGAAGTTGGAATTATCCTTATTAAAACCTTGACTCAATGACTGGTTTGAATCAAGTCTGTTCCGATATGCATCTTGCATTATGTTATTGTTAGGATGTAGCATATTATTATATGATAGTGGATCATAGTTTGGAACATGTAGAGATTGATGAGATGTGGTTTTATCTTGATCCAATAAGAACTGTTTTAGACATTCATGATCTTGGTCTATTTCCAAGTGGGAGAATAGAGATGGATCACTGATAAAACAATTATTGCTATTATCCATTTTACTTGGCTTCAGCAATGGTATGTTAAAATTATCCATTTACATACAAAACTATTGGATATAAATCCTTAATACCTCTTTGATCCATTAATCTAAGAATCATTCAGCCAGTGTATAAAGTAGATGCAATCAATAGTCTGTATTAAAAGCTAGATTCCTGAAAAATAAAAACAATACATTTAGAATACATTTTTATTGAAATATTAAAAACAATCAGAACTATTATGTATTAAGCACACATTCAAACATTTGGAAATTATTGAGGAAAATTACAATCATTAATATTTATTTTTATTTTTTGATAATATAAGAATACTAACTTATAAGAAAATTATTAGGTATTGATTTAACAAAAATAATTTTTGAGAATATTTTAAAATGAACAGCATATTGATCGGTAAAAATCAGATCCATAGGTAATTATAGCATAAAAAGTTTAAAATCACCTAAAGTAATGTTTTAATAATAAAATTCCTAGATACCTACCTACCTAATAATAGATTATTATTTATAAAATATATATTTTTTATCAAAAACTTGTTTTGGTGCCTGTTTTTCCCAATTTAGGTATTTTTAATATTACAACACTATCATACAAAAATATGAATTAATCCTTGATAATGTAATCAACTTATATTAATATATGTAATTATATTAGTATCAATAATAAATATTTGCTCATTTTATGACTACTTTGCATGAAATAAAATATATCTAAAAACATAATAAGAATGTAACCATAGTAAAAAAGTATATGTATGGTAACTAAAGTGTATTATTAATTTCGGAAAGTAGTGTTGACCTACTGTAAAAAATAAAAACAAGATAATCAAAACCGAACTTTACTCAAATTATTTTACTATAAATTAAATATGTAATAGAAAAAGAACCTCATATATACATAATATAAATGTACTAACTGGAACCAATAATTCAATATCAACAATTTAAAATATATCTATAAGTAATCAATTGTAAATGGTAATATATATAAAAGTAATAAAAATCGTAATAATGAAACACGAAATCTATATGCGAATACATAAGTGTTAAATTGATTACATTAAAATTTTAAAATATTTGTGTTAAGAATGATCACTATAAATACAAAAACCAGTAAATTTTCCCAAATATTTGATCCCCACAGAGCAATGAAATAAACAAGATACAAAATTCGGGGTTAATGCATCATACAATGGCATTAATCTACTTATTAACTGAAATATGATGGTACTTAAGTTTGATTTCAGTGTCACCGAGGTCATCAAAGAATGTGTGCAATTAAAACACAAAATTGAAACAAACAATGGCTAAAAAATAAACAACACGAAGTCGTCCAAAAATTAAATGAAAAAAAAAAAGATAACAAACGAAATCTCATCTCTTGATGAAATATCGCGGAAAATCGACATGAAAACATGTTATCGGACAGAATGTATGGCCTGGGGGATGGAGGGGAAACGGACGCAAAACTACATAAACAAATTATGTCTTACGTGACAAATGCGAAAATAATATTATAAATACAAGTTAGCGGAAGATTCAATAGCAAAAATGGATCATAAATGGGAAAAGACAACCAAGATAAGAACGGGGGAGAGGGGTAATGATATAGGGGGTCGGTTAGCGATTTAATTGTGACATCACTGGGACGATGAGGAATTCGCTTACTGTTGAATTCAAATGCCCACACATACACCCACAGACGCGCACGCACACGACAGTGTTGTATACATCCAGACGGATATCGATTGCAGGGCGAGGAGGAACGGGAAGAATAATAATAATAATAATAATAATAATAATAATAATAATAATAATAAAATAACTTAGGAAACCCTTATATAGAGAAGATAAAAATCTCGCAATATTAGTATGTACACGACAAACGGAGAGGCATAGAACACGCGAACTCGAGAAGAACGAGAGCGCATAACCCCCCCGCGGAGCGGCCGGGGGTCATCATGTACTGTTATTGCAACGATGACGGGCCTATACGACGACGTCGCTGTCGTCGTTATCACTACTTCCTTCGCCGTTATCACAGGCCCATTGGTACAGTGTAATTACACACATACGCATATATACACACACACACGTAGGTATACGTCGTAAATAGGACATGATAATAAGTCCCGCGACTGGCTTTACCGACAATGGCCCGCCGCGCGGACGGGCTCCGTCGAAGAAATCTGGGTCATTACGGCCCTAGCGGCCCAACGAACGGCTACAGCCAAGACGGAGGGTTCGACGCACTAGCCCCCTCTGCGTAATATCTTCGTCTCCGTGCGAACGGGCGCCCCGAGGGAAAAACCGTGTTTACTACTTACCGAACTATTCGGCGGTCGTTCTGAAGACCACGGCTTGTGTGTACGGGCGTCACTTGCCGCGAAGCAATGGCAATTGCGAACAAGACGAAGACGATGGCCGTGTATACGGCGATCGCGCTCTCTCTCTGTGCGTAAATTATTGTATCGATCTAACGCGACGCGTTGACGACACAGGCACAGGCGGCGGCGGTGGTGACGGAATGGTCGTGGTGCGTGCGAAACGCGAATGATCGTCGGTGGCCGACAACGGCGGACGTCATCGGCGAATACACGACGACGGCGACGACGGGAGCACCACGGGAGCAACAATTATCGCGAATCACGTACCAGAGCACACATCAACTAATGCGGACGAACATCCACTGACCTTCGGTCGACGGCAGTGAGAACCAAACTAATGGGCTATTGTCAAAACGAAACGCTCATATGATTGGCTTAAAAATAAACTTTCCACCGCAGTGTCGCCAACACGCTTTCCAACTGCTGGCCGCACCGTGTATTACTACCTCCATGTAGAACAGACCACCGACATCACCACCACAGCAGCTGTTCACCGTATCACAATTTTGTTCAACGCACAATATTATTACAATAATTTGTTTACATTTTTGCACTGAACGAGTCTACCCATCATCACCCTCTAAAATCTTTCATCTTTCCCTCAACACTTCAAACTCACTAATTCGACGAAAACCTTTGATATCGATGTCTTCCTTATGCGACGCTTTCCGACAGTGGCAAAAACCAATATTATTTTAATAATGTACAATATAATCTACCAAATACTCTTAAAATATGTATAATTATTTATAGATTTATGATATTATTTACATATTGTGTACAGACATTTATTTGTTGTGTAATAATGACAACACAGTATAATAACATTACTTAAACGGAGAATATTGCTTGTAACTGTACGTACACATTTTAGTCATTGTACTCTAAACAACGAACGTGACACATTTTAACATAAATAATCCAATACTTTAAATGTTTACCTACTAATAGTTAATGATTTATAATATACATTTATGATTTATTTAAGATCGCGGCACTAACGTAATACCTTTATATTTTTAATAAAAAAAATGTAAATTCGGTGTTTGATAATGCCGATATCTATTCTGTGTTACAAACGTGAGTCATCCCCTATATGAAATTTAAAATTGTAGTTGTAAATTGTGTATTAACATGTCATACCTACCTCTTAAAAATCTACAAAAAATAACGTATCCATTTACACCTTATGTTGATGTACGATATATTACATACTTTTTCGTTGTATTAGAATATAACTACATAATAATTTAATGTATGTGTATTGTGTATGAGATATAAATTAAATATTAATTTCCAAATAAATAAACATGATTATAATTATTTTTTCAATTTTAATTGATTTGGATATATATGTTTATAAGTGACGTTGTAACAAATGTTTTGTAATTTTATTTATTTTTATTTTTAAATTAATTGAGTTGGCGTGAAAATAATAGTTCATAATTATATCATATAGTATAAATAAGACTATGCCATTGTTTATTGTTTTAATTGTTCGTATTTATATTTTTGAGATAATTAATCAATTGAATATGTCACATATAGATAGATAGCACCAAGTAATTTATTAAATAAATGTATTTTTTACTTAACTATTCAAAGTAGTATATACAAAGTACCTAAGTCTATATAGTTGTAGTATTTACTATTTGAAATAGATCTGTGCAATTTAAAAAACACAATATTTTTTTCAGAATATAGGGTAACTTTAGGACATTTAGTTATTTAAAAAAATGTAATATATTTTAAAAAAGGATAAAAATATAATATATATAAATAAAATTAATTTTTGTGTTATAATATATGTGTTTATAATACATATAAATTAATGTATCTAGTGTGTGTGTGTACTTTATATTTAAGTATAATATATATTTAAATTTACAGACTAGTTTGCAGTCACATAGCAAATTATCTGAATTTAGGAAATGCTAAAAAGATTCCTAAAGATCCCGAAAGCATCATAAGTTTGGAGGTACCTTAAACACTAGCTTTTCAAAAGAAAAAATTTAAAAAATATATTATTCAAAAGGAAAAAGGAATATTTAATTAATAAATGAAATTATACAGTTTCTTAATTTGAAAAAATCATTATGATACAAGTAAAATATACGTGGCTCAAATAAAGTTTTGTTCCTCATGCCTCTTATATCCAAGTCCCAACAGGTAAAAATCCTGGTGGCGTATATAATTCAGCTCATTGACTAGAAAGTGTACATTAATAATTAAATTATTTATATTTATCTAAAATAGGCTCGTCCATGGTCTGTACCACATACTATCGAGGTATTTTGATAAAGTGTTGTTCGAGTAGGTATTATACATTAACACTAAGTACATTTGTAGGTAGATATTATAACGACTTAATTATTTTAATGACATTTAAACACCACGAATTTTGATTAAAATAGTATATCTCTGTATGGTTTTTTGTATGTAACAAAGTATATTCATTGTTCAATAATTGGGCAGAAGTATCTAAACATTTAAAAATTAAAATTGTTATTACAATGTCAATATTATATTGATTCCATAGCTGATTACATCACTATATAATTTTTTATTTTGCATACAGCGTTTGCAATACACTATTCACTAAATTGTAATGAATTTTTTTCCTTTACGACTTTTCATTTTTACGTCAAATTATAATTATCGAAATAGTCTTCTGTTTTAGCACATACTCAATCATACACACTATTTACACTAAGCACTTGATATTTCAGCAGTGTAGCCTGGAATTGAAATTTGGTCTTCGGAAGTTTAAAGGTTATACAGAAGTACATATTTTAGAAATTATAGACTTCAGTTTATTATTTGAAATTATAAGAATCTCAAAATAATGCATAAATAACAAAATATATAGGTATCAAAAGTAGGTAAATGTAACTGCACTAACATATTAATGGCAATTTCAAAGATTTTTCTGGTACATTTCACTGTTTTTCTATTCTTGTACAAAAAGAACCAATCGATTTTAAAGGTGCTAAAATGTTTAGAAAATTATCTGGATTTTTTATGTTAAATTAATATATATATATATATATACTAGCTGATCCCGTGCACTTCGTTGCTCGTTAAATATACCAACTCTATATGACTCTAACTTTGTTCAATTCGTTATTTAATATTTTAGATTTATCTTAAGTTTTCTGTTGCCCGGAATAAAAGTTCTGATTCACAGCTGAATATTATTAGGTAGACGATTTACCTGCGGTAGATCGTAGACCTAGTGCTATTTGTACATAAGTGTATGATTTAACTCTAATAAAGTATCAAAGTTATACCAAGTTTGATATATTACGGTGGAAAATGTGATCAATTAATACATAATTAATACGTACTAAAATCCGATGAATAAAAAAAACCAAATTTAACCTTTTTTAAATTAGCCTATCTTCTTCCCACAGATCTGCTATAATATAGCTAAGCCTGTGCACTTCGTGGCCCGAAAAATTCGCAAAAAAATTATGATTGTTCAACTCCTTTTTGGTGTAACTCACTGCAGTAAGTGCAACTCAGCCATGGGAACCAAGTAATCATGAGAGCCATTTAACAAATAACAAACACCAAATAATTATCATACTAATTTTATATATTACCAATGACAACCACTAATAAATAAATGTTATTCTCAAATCTTATAACCCTCATAGCAACCATTTATAAACAAAAATTTCTATCGTAAATCTGAAAATTTCTGTTTGAGCACCTCCCGGGGGTGGTCAATTCCCTTATTAAATTAGCCTTAAACTTATTCTCGGACCTACCAAATACACACAGAAAATTTCATGAAAATCGGTTCAGTAGTTTTCTTGGTTAACGCGGTCGTAGAAAACCCCTTACAATTTTAACTGATCCCGTACACTTCGTTGCTCGTTAAATAAACCAACTCTATATGACTCTAACTTTGTTCAATTCGTTATTTAATAATCGGTGGATGATGTTCTAGATTTATCTTAAGTTTTCTCTCCGGAATAAAATTTCTGATTCACAGCAGAATATTATTAGGTAGGCAATCTATCTGCGGTAGATCGCGGACCTAGTGCTGTTTGTACTTACCTTAGTGTATGATTTAAATCTAATAAAGTATCAAAGTTATACCAAGTTTGACATAATACGGTGGATTAATATAATCAATTAATACATAATTTTAACCTAACCTTAACGTACTAAAATCCGTAGTGTAGAATTGTATTGTTGACCATTTGCATTAGTATTTCGAACTATTTCTGTTGCTCCGAATTATGTCATTTGAAAACATGAATTGAATGTTCTAATTGACTTCAGGAACACGTTAGAATCTGGGTATGTACCGATACGTAAACCGTTCAATGGTTCAGGTGGTGTTTCAATTTCAGGTAGTTGCATCTTTCCTGACGCGCAACACATCCCGACTGGCTTATTTTTTAATTTGAGAGCATGGCAGTGCGGGCATTCCTTGTCCATAGCACAAATTACTACTTTTGAATGAGCATAATATTCAATATCGGGCTCATACTGGAATGCTAGACGCAGGAATGAATCAGATATAAATGTTCGATGTACCTGTTGGCGTTGTTGGTCATTTGCTCTGCGTGAGTCAACTACGAATCATTCGCACTATCGGATTGGCATTGTTCGTCTGTTCTTTGCGCTCTTCTATTTCTCATGTTTGTAGCTGCATTTGTTCTACGACAAAAATTGGTATTCTGGCGTCTTCTTGGCATTTTTAATGGCACAAACAAATATAAAATATTCAAAGTACTTATTTATGTTTTTTTTTGTTACCTTGCAACGTCGGGTAATTCATTATATTAACCACTAATAAATAAATATTATTCTCAAATCTTATAACCCCCATAGCAACCATTTATAAACAAAAACAAAAATTTCTATCGTGATTCTCAAAATTCCTGTTTGAGCACCTCCCGGGGGTAGAGTTACGTCCATATATAAACCCTATAAACCCGCTCCACGACATTCTCTATCATTTAAAAAAAAAATCAAGATAATCGGCTCAGCCGTTCTCAACTGATGCAATTTCGAATTTTTTGTCTCCATTTATATATATATATATAAATAACTATATTATTATTGCCATGACACCATAGGTGCAACTAGTGTTTTAATTTTTTGGGAGGGGGCTAATTTTTTTTTTTGTATACATTTTAATTTCTATTTGTATCTATTATGTGGAGAAGAGATAATTTAGGGGACAAGACAAATATTTGAGGGTTAAGCTCTCCAACCTACTTATTTGCGTCTATGCATGACACCTATATGTCAAAGGGTTTAGAAAAATGTTGATTTGTCTTACTAATGCTAAAGAAAATTATTTAAACTTTATACAATTATAAATCATTACCCAATTTGAATAAATTCTCAAAAGTAGTCTTTACTTATAATTGAATGACCTCTGAATCTAAATATCAAAAAAAGTTTATTAACTCAATAATGATATTTTATATGATATCTTATATGATATTAAATCATATTTTATATGATATAAATATGATACTTGATAGTAATTACTTAATTAATTATCAACATTTCATTTTGGGTTGTTGCTAAAGTTGTTCAATAGAATTTAAACATTGATTAACAGCTTTAATTAAATAAAAATATCACAATATCAATTACGATTTATAAAATTTGGAAATCATTTTGTTTCAACCTATTATTGTTATTATAGTATAAAGATTTAACAAACCCATTAGTACAGTACAAGTATCTATGCAAGTCATTTTAAAGTATACCCTATTCAATTTAAGAATTCACCAGTTTGCGCATGCACGACTGATTGATATCTGATGCTCGACCCCCAAAAATTAATAATTATTATTAGGCAATAATCTTTCCCGGTCGATTTTTATCGCCGTGTGCCGTTACTATATGAGGCCTTCAGCGCCATAATGGACTAATCCACAAATTTACAATAATTGAGATAATGACATTAATAGCAACTATACACTACACATTTTAATTCATAAACGGTCTAAGCAGTGGCGTAGCTATTATCGTGCAAAGCAGGGTAGTGCCCTGGGGCCTCTAGAGCTCAGGGGCCCTCAGAGCTCTTGGTAAATTTTAAAAATACATTCGTAAAATAATTGAAATAAAATTGAAAAAAAGGATGGATATTTTTAATATGATAATTGAATATTAGAAATTTAATATGAATATTGTATACCTATAAATACACACTATATGCAATGATCGGTGTTCAACTACGGAGCACGGTTGCCCGACGACCTATGATAAGATCGTTTTAAACTGGCACGGCTTTTAACTAGAACAGCTGGATCATTGACCACTAGCGCTTGCAATGTGATGTGTACCGATATAGAAGCAGTATTTACGAGCTTATTATTTTTTTCCCGCGCTTTACTAGTATCAAATATTTTCCTAATATTGCCACAAACTATATGAAATTTTCTGTGATATTACTCTCATACTCATAGATTTCTATAAAAACCACGATTTGAATCCTGATAAATACTTCAATATCTATCTATTATCGTAATTCATAGCTCTATCATCTATGATATATACAAATTTACATCCGTAGAAGATAAAACAATAATTATTTATAAAGTTTTAAAATTTTATACTTAATTGTATTAAAATTGTGTAACTGTGCTAAAAATTGAAATGCTGTGCTGTATACCTAATTGTCTTTCACATGGCAAATATGTAAAGATAAGTTCTTTCAAAGTTCCAATGAATATTGCCTTACGGTCTGAATGGGAAAATATCTTAGGTATTTCCTTAACTAATAATTCTCGTGTTTTTCGTAACCATTTTACTACTCATGATGTAATAGACAAATTGGTATCTGGAAATTGAATAAATAAATACACGGTTAGTATCTTTACTTATAGATATATAATGTATTTATGAACTATTCAACTATAAGTAAAACATAACATAAATATATTTGTAGGTGTGTCTAAAAAAACCTAGACTTAGACATGGAGATGTACCGGTGAATTTATAATATATTATATTGTTAACAATTTTAGTAAGAATTTATAGTTAAATAACTTATTAACACCATAATAGACTTTTTTCAAAAATTTAACTTTACTCATTATGAATAGTTAAATAATAATATAACAACATAAACTATAAGAATGTTTGTACCTAGTACCTAACTTATTTTGAGTATCAATTAATTATCTGTTTATTATTTTAATTAATGGTTTTATAGAGGTTTTTATATTTTAAAAAAACAATATAAAGTTTAATGTGGTTTTTCCTATGGATAGAATTATGGGGCCTAATTTATTTACTGCCCCGGGGCCCTTTCCAATCTTGTTACGCCACTGGGTCTAAGCCACCATCACTAAATATTTACTTGATGGTGGCACCTAAATCGTTTTTGAATTTTAGTGTTATAAATATTTTTAATAAATACAGGTATTATGTAGAATATCTCAATATGAATAAAAATGGATTAGTCCGTTATTGCGCTGAAGGCCTCATATATAATAGGTATATATAATCGCTTTATAATCGTACGTTGTACGGGGGTTACTCATTTGCGCTAAAATAAAAAAAAGTAAGTTTTTTCAGACAGCCCATTTGCGCCAAATTCACCTGGTATAATTATTTAAACAATAATAAATAGCTATAATATTATAATATAATAAGCTACTGTGTAAAGTATAATTTATTTTATTTTATGTTAAATTCAGTTGTTTCTTCAAATAACAGCCGATAGTGGGGATAGAATGCGCAAACGCTACCAGTTTTCGTTCGCTGCCTGGTATACTCTTAAGTTGAATAAAGTATACTAACAGAAAAAATAACAAAATACATAATTTTAATATTATTCAGCATAAGATTATTTAAGTATTATTATAACTAAATTTTCTGTGTGTGTGTGTGTGTGTGTATGTGTGTCTGTGTGTGTGTAAGGGATGTAGAAAATCAAAACAAGTGGAAATTTAGGACAAGAATGGCCGATTCCAAATAGTTGGATGAAAGGCGAAGGAAAAGAAAAAGAACATATGATTGAGAACATGGATAGTAAAAACGCATTCAATTAATAGTATATTATATGTAACAATAAATACAAATATTCAATTTTTTCAAAACCAGTATGTCATAAATGTTCACGTATTTTGTCAGTTTTGCACAATTGTTAAGAACCCTTGTGATAAATTCCAAGAATAACCCCCTTCCCTTTACGGTATTAATTATAATTAATATCCTATATTTTACTATATGTAATCGGAGTTAGGCGCGGATTCAGGGGATAGGAGCAATCACTTCCTCCCACCACTGTTAGCCATATTAAAATATGTCATTTAATTTGAAATATATCGCGTTAATGTGATTTCAATTTTGAAAAAAACCGGTAAAAAAAAATTACATATAAAAACTTAATATTTAACTTAGGAATTTCAGGCGGAATTTTTTATCTAGAATAATAATAAAAAATAGAAAATCGTCAAACTAAATCTACTGAAGAACATTTTAGAGTAAGTCTTCATTTTCTTTCTCGATAATATATTATAAGATGTAAATATAATAGATATAAGATGTAATATAAGTCTAGATTCGATGAAGATTTCATGTTGCCCAACATAATTAAAATAAAATTAATTTTCGGTGTCAAATATAGATTAGAAAATGAAATAAAACGAGATTAATCAATTTGGTAATTAGTTGCTTGTAAATTATACCTCGAGATATTTTTTGAATCTATATTGATAAATTTGAATGATGACGTAATTATTGGTAGCAAGACAAATAATTACCTTTGTAACCTTTAAAAGCTCTCAAATTATATGACCAGGGCTGCTTTTTCTAGAATGTGTACATTGTTAGAAATACTTATATACAATTTTACATAAAATACTTATAATTTTTTTTCCTTAAAAGCTATCTCTAATCCTAAAAAAGCCCAATTGATGCAACTGGTTACAGATACAACAACAGTTGAACGGATTTTTTCATCACTACTGTGAATCAAAATATGGATGAGGTCGAGAATATCAGAAAAACAATAAAATAGACTGGTTTGATTAAACGTTCATCGAAATGTCTTTAAACCACGAAGAAGTCGTAGACATATTTGCTAAATAAAGTTCTGATTTCTGTTATCTGATTCATGCCTATTAAATGTTTCAATTTTTAAATTTAAAATTTTTATTTTATATTTTTTTTGTTAAATTTTAAAATGGTATTTTATAAAAAAATGGTAGATTTATATCTAATAAATTTAATAATAAATTCAATTTTTCAATTGGGTGAAGTATAAAACAATTTATTTGATCTATATATCGGTAGAAACTATTACCAATTTATTTTCATACACATTTTATAATCTTCATAGTTCTCGTGTATTAGTTCCTTGTTCTATCTTCTCTTGTCACTCCACTCAACCATCTAAGCATTCTCATTTCCGCGACACTCATACTTTTTTCTATTCTCCTATTAACCGCCCAACACTCTGAACCATACAGCATAGTTGGTCTCACTACACTTTTATAAAATTTACCTTTCAGCCTCATCATAATTCTCTTATCACATAACATGTCCGATGCTTCTCTCCATTTCATCCACCCGCACTTAATCCTGTTTTACATCCATTTCAAAGCTCCCTTCTTTTTGAACAAAAGATCCTAAATATTTAAAGCTCTCAACTTCACCTATCACATCACCATCTATTGTCATTGGTCTCCTCATTCCTTCAACTTCTTGGTCTCTTTGTCCAAAATCATACTCTATATACTCTGTTTTATTTCTACTAATTCTCAATTCCTTTTCTTCGAGGGCTAACCTCCACTCATTTACCCTATTATTGACAACTTCCAGGTTCTCTCCTACCAGAACTATATCATCCGCAAACATCATACACCATGGTATCTCCTTTGAAACCTCATCCAATACCACTGAGAACAGGTAGGGGCTTAGAGCTGACCCCTGGTACACACCTACTCCTACATTGAAACCTTCTGATAGAAGGTTTCATACATATCTTACCTCTTACGACTGGCTGGAAATCGTGGAAGTATTCTGACACCCCACAGGGTTGAAAAAAAAAACATTAATCATTGAAAGACAAATCACTGTTGTAGTTCTAATGCTTTATATTCACCCTTACTTGAATTTCCATTTCCGTTTAATTATTTTTCTTTATCTGTAGTGTGTGCGAGAATAGATCATCAATAGATAATATGTACAGTATTGTAAACACTTTTATGTTGTGTATCCGTTTATTTAGCAATGTAAAAAAATACATTAAAATACTCACTTCTAGACAAATTTCAAATATTTGACCCTGACGGTACGTACATGCATAGTACAATTTACTTTTTTGAAGTGGCAAAAACATTTTTTTTTGTTACATATTCGGGTAGAGTACTTTTATTAAAAACAATTTTTTATAATAAGTTATTTTATTATCACAAAATTTGTATACTTGTAGTGTGTTGAATTACGAATAATTTGGTTTTAATGAAATTGTATTTATGTACCTACCTACAACTTAATATTTAATCGAAAATTAAAATAATGTCTCTCATATTGATAAATAACTATTTGTAGATAAGATATAAAAAATACTTATTTTTATCGTAATTCCCTTTGATTTTAGTCATTCATAATTTTTAAATAAGATAACCAAATGTTGGAGGTAATGGAAATTACAAAAATTTACACTCTATGAGTTTGAAATTAGATTTATTTATTTACAATCAATATTTTATTTTATAAATTGTTTGAAGTTTTCGTCTTGATGTTCTTAACACAATGCCAAACATTTTAAAATTATTGGGATGTGATAAGGTTTAATTGGTCTTTTCTACAATTATTCCGTGGTAGTCGCATTTTATATTTAAAATATTGTACATTAATAGGTGGGTCCGTAAACACAATATTTTTTTAAATGTCTCCGTAAATGGGGTCAAGTCTAGAGATCTTGTAGGCCATAGAATTATTCCATGGGTACCGATTTGTCGGTTAGAAACAATTTCATATAAAGTCGAACAATGTCATGTGCTATTGCATCTTGTAAATATATTATTTTCCCCTGTGGCTAATGTAACATTTTCTAGCAGTAACTGCGATTTAAAATAATAACTGGATTTTGGGTCGTCATAAAAAGAAGGACTTAAAAGTTTTCCACCGATTAATCCACATCATATATACCCAGACTGTCAGAAAGTTAGTTTCTCAAAACCACCATGTTTTCTCCTAAAATCTATGGTTTTGTTTATTCTTTATACCATTATTTGTAAATTTATACTCATCAGTTCACAAATATCGTCAGTCTTCTTTATTTGCTTTATCTGTCTATGAACTGGTATTTAACAATATGGTAGTATTATTTTGATTTTCATGTATTAAATTTGAACACAATTAAAATTTCGTCAAAACCAAATAATTCATAAATATTTAACTTCAACATACTACAACTAACTTTGCCTATTTTGTTATTAGAATAAGTTTTTAAACAAAAATTGTTAAAAAAAAGAACTCTACTTGAGTATGTAGAAAAAAATGGTGTTGTTATTTAAAAAAAAAAAAGAAGGTGTCTCATACATAAACCATCATGTACCATCTGGGTAAAAAATTTGAAATTTAGTTGAAATTGTGTATTTTATTATTCCCTTTCATTTTTTAAAAACTAATACAGGGTCATCAAACTGAAATATTTAGTGGTACCTGTAAGCATAAATATTCTGTATAATATTAATATATGATAATGACTAATATTGTAACTATTAAGAATAACGATAATTAACAGTCTTTGAATTTAATAAATACATCCCTAATCTTCAGAATGTTGAATTAAATCTTAAGTGATTTTATACATAAATTAATTAAATATTAATATATTTTATCTTTGTGTTATTTCTTTGTTACTTTATAAAAATAGTATTAGTTTAATACAATTTTTACACATATTGCAATATATTGCTTAAATTTATAAAATGCAAGGTTTTAAATGGAGATGGGATGAAAGAGGACTTAACCCCCTATCTTTCACAGGACTTACAAAATGTTTCCTTTATAATTCCTCTAAAAAATTTACTGAGATGCTCAACTGATTGTAAAAAAAATCACATACAATAAAACAGTTAAAAAATTGGTTTTGCAATTTAGCTGTTGTCACTAGATGTTGAACAGTGTTTTATAAATAAAACTAATATATAAATTATATAGTAATATATATTTATATATAATTTTTTTTATTTTATTAAAAGATATTTACAATCTATTATTTAATTATTTTATTACAATAAGTAAATTACAAGTTTATACATTTTTACAGTATATGAATAGCTTATGGAGAAAATTGTGCACTAATAACACCTTATAATATATATATATATATATATATATATATATACACACATACACACACACCTATTATAATCAATTACCAAGTAATTTTATGGGGCTGATAATTCTATGAATTAGCCGCCTCTTCCATTTTTTGTCACTTTATACCCTGATTAAATATTAGTAATAATAATGAAATAATAATAGTAGGTATAATTTGTAATAGTTGACATAGTCCAATTACTAATAAAATTGTAGAGGTACATATAATTGTTTAAAACGTTTATTTTTCAGATCGATCATTTAAGTTTGGCTTGGTTTAGTTTTTTAGAAGTAAAGTTTAACTATCAGAAATAAAAACAACTGAACTTTTTATGTTTGACTCAATTCAAAAATATATGTAAAAAATGTATATTGTTTAGACTACTTTACCTACTAATATTTCATTTATGAAATTAAAAGAATTCATTTTTATAAGTTTTAAATATATGACAGTACTCAACATGGAGAGAAGAGGACTTAATATCAAACCTATTAAAATTGGAATTTACATTTGGAAAAAGCAAGTCAATTAAATACCCTCAGCATCAGAGACAATCTTATTATTTTTTATTTTGATAGGCGAAGAAATTAATTTCAATAATAAGAATAATGGAATCTAGGGGGTTATGAAAAACATTGATGTATATAGTTACTGTTTGATGAACAATAACATAGAGAAGGATGGTCAAAAATTTCAAAAATGTAATGATGTGTAAAAGTTGAATGGTTCCTTACTACATAGATTAGTTATATTAGATTGTACACAATAATATTTCATTGACATTTTTTTTTAAGAATTAATGAGAAGTCTGAAGTCTTAATATTTATTTTATATTTTATAAATAAAACAATTTTACTGAAATTCACTTTTTTTTTTATTGATAATTTGATAAATAATAATTATAAATACATACTTATTAATTTTAGGAGAATGAAGTACAACATTATAATTTAATGTACAATATAATACTTACTGTTTCAAATATAATTAATTTAGAAGTAAAATTATAATTAGGTATAATCTTATTAGATCAAAATTACATAACTGAATGAGTAATAATTTGTAGTAAAACTGGGCACTGTGAATTAGTAATTATTATCCTAATTTTTCAACAGATTCTTGAATATCATCAATGTGCTCTTTCAGTTTGTTCCATTGACTCATAGACAATGATATGCCTAAAAATAAAATGTGTTAGTAATTAGAAAAAATAATAGTAATTAATTAATATTAAACCATAATTATAGTATAAAAACCTTTTTTTCCAGGAAGAAGTTCTCCATTTTTTTCATAAAATTCACGAATGTCAACGAAGAGTTTACCACGAAATTCCCTCACTTTGACAAACCGATTTTTATCAAGACACCAAGAATGTTCTTCTTCATTTGAACTGGTTTTTTTAGAACTTCCCTTATCAGTCGGTTTTGATTTTTTTGGAGGAGGATTTCTCTAAAATAAAATTAAATGATTAAAAAATTATATTTGTAATTTATTATTTGAACAGGTATTTAATATATTTAAAATATATAATATTAAATATATTTAATTATGTATTTTAACTTATTACAAAATCATAATTTAATGTACTAAAATAAAAAAATGAAATATATATAATTACAATATTTTAATGTATAATTAGGGGCAAAGCAGAAATAATTCAGGTAAATAGTACCAATTTCAACATAAAAATCAGTAGTTTTTTTTAATACATATTTTTCAATATATGTAAAATGTAGGTATTGAATTGTTGTCTGCCATGATGTTTGTCACCAAGTATAATTAATTTAATTTATAATTTTAATAATATCATAACCACAAATTACTACATTAATAATTGGAACTCATAAATATTACTTTTATTAAAAATCAGAGTTTGTGTAATAAGATTTGTGTATAATTTATTATATATGAATTAAAAAATTATGAATTATATTTAAGTGTAAGGAAAATAATATTTTTCTTTTAATTAATTCTGACTCAAATATTTAATCCTAATAATAAATAAAACAAATTTTAAATATCTATATAGAGAAGATAGAAACGGAAGCTTAGAAGCTATTGGAAAATAAAATTCCTGGAAATACTAATTTCTATTTTACAAAGTTCACATAATATGCATTAATGGTAAAATTAAGTATAATAATTGAATGCTAGTAGTTTTTATTTTAAATCAAGAAAAAAGTCCTTAGATTCAATATTTATAATTAAAATATTGTAAATTCTTGTTCTTAATTGTCAAAAATAGTAGTTACGTCAAGTTTATTGAATAAAAAAATATTGTAAATAAATATGATATAAGATAAATAAATATTATTAATTAAATAATTGTATTGCTATAATATCTCTGATAAATGCAAAATTAACAATTAAATATAAATAAATAATTAAAAAATAAATGTTATTTATTTAATGGTATTAGTACCTAAAATTTTATATAAATATAATTTATTTTGTGTTACCTATAATATATATAAAAATGGAAGCAAAAAATGTATAACATTGCATTAGTTGAGAATGGCTAGGACGATTATCTTGATTTTTTTTTTAAATGATAGAGAATGTCGTAGAGCGGGTTTATAGGGTTTATAATGGACCTACTCCACCACCTGGAGGTGCTCAAACAGGAATTTTGAGATTTATGATAGAAATTTTTGTTTTTGTTTATAAATGGTTGCTATGAGGGTTATAAGATTTGAGAATAATATTTATTTATTAGTGGTTAATATAATGAATTACCTGACATTGCAAGGTAACAAAAAAAAAAAAACATAAATAAGTACTTTGAATATTTTATATTTGTTTGTGCCATTAAAAATGCCAAGAAGACACCAGAATACCAATTTTTGTCGTAGAACAAATGCAGCTACAAACATGAGAAATAGAAGAGCGCAAAGAACAGACGAACAATGCCAATCCGATAGTGCGAATGATTCGTAGTTGACTCACGCAGAGCAAATGACCAACAACGCCAACAGGTACATCGAACATTTATATCTGATTCATTCCTGCGTCTAGCATTCCAGTATGAGCCCGATATTGAATATTATGCTCATTCAAAAGTAGTAATTTGTGCTATGGACAAGGAATGCCCGCACTGCCATGCTCTCAAATTAAAAAATAAGCCAGTCGGGATGTGTTGCGCGTCAGGAAAGATGCAACTACCTGAAATTGAAACACCACCTGAACCATTGAACGGTTTACGTATCGGTACAGACCCAGATTCTAACGTGTTCCTGAAGTCAATTAGAACATTCAATTCATGTTTTCAAATGACATCGTTCGGAGCAACAGAAATAGTTCGAAATACTAATGCAAATGGTCAACAATACAACTCTACACTACGGATTTTAGTACGTTAAGGTTAGGTTAGGATTATGTATACCTAATAATATTCTGCTGTGAATCAGAAATTTTATTCCGGAGAGAAAACTTAAGATAAATCTAGAACATCATCCACCGAATATAAAATAACGAATTGAACAAAGTTAGAGTTATATAGAGTTGGTATATTTAACGAGCAACGAAGTGCACGGGATCAGTTAGTATATATATATATATATTATTATTATTATTATATATGTATAGTGCAGCGAAATTGCACAATACATTTATTTTGAGTATCAAGCATAATATCTAATTCTTTTACTTTACTATACTATTTTATTACACTCATAATTAAAAAAAAAAAATTATATTCAAATATTTATATGATATACAGATAGGGATATACAGCTAAGAAGGCACTTTAATTTATTTCTTTAGAGGAACATTTTTTAGCAAGTTTTCTTAAGAAATATAGCTTATTTAATGATTATTATTATATTTTTTATGAATACAATTGTTTATATTTAGAGCTATAACATTAAACCTATGTACAATAAAATGTATGATATATATAAAATTTCAAGTGATTGACAGTGAACTTAATTGGTAAAAAATTGTAAGAAGTTGTAAAATAATTAAATCTATAAGTTATATTAATTACTTTAACTTATATAATATATATTAGTCCCGCGACTCAGGTTTTATTTTTGCGCCGCTATTCATATAATAATAAATATATCAATTCACAATAATGTAATATAATGTTTATGGTTTTGTATTATGTATTTGTCATTTCTATAAAATTGTTGTACTGAAGAAATTGTATTCCAGCATTCGTATCCGGTACTTGTATTAAAAAATCCTTGAAATTAATTTTGAAAAACAAATGACAAACAAATGCATACTGCGATGTTTGATCGATATATCAGTTTCTGATATTATTATATTATTGATTATTAGGTACCTAATAGTGATGGTACGTATTTTCCATTTAATTTTATAAAGTATCAGTAATCATAATTATCGAATTATTAGATTAATGGACGGCAGGGCGATAACAAACCTGAGTGGCGGGGCTATAATAAACCAGTGCCATATATTATTTTAAAATTATCGAAGAACAAGTTACACATCATATTAAACTTACATATTTTGTTTAAATTTTTTAAAAAATATTTTTTTAAATTTTGTTTTTTATGTATTAGTATATAATTTAAATATATTATTTGTAATATAATCCAAGTTAAAGTAAGCATTGAAATTAAGTAAAAAAAAAAATATTAAAAAGATATCAAAATCAGATATTTTAAATGTTTTTTAATTAATTTACCAACTTGAAAAAATATAATATTTATTATGACATTAATGTATTTTACCTTGGATATGTTCCACTTATATATTTTGTACATCACAAATGAAGAGAGAGGACAATTTATTTAAATGTCTGTTATATTTATTTACAGAAAATATGTTTTCGGAAGTGATTTAAAAGCATATTATTTAACAATTTAGGAATTAAATATCTGAAAGAATATGTTTTGATAAAATATCAAAAGGTATAAAATAAACTGATTTGTATTTAGAATCAATTTTTTAGTTCATATTTATGGTAACATATGGATCTAATGTAAAGTAAATAAAAACAGACCTGAGACGGGAAAAATGATTAGTAAAATATACTTTTGGGTAGATTTCGAACACGTTTACATACGTTAATATTATATAATAAATCAAACGTTTTTCTTTCGACCACACTACCGCAGAACAAAAACTTACATCGTCGGGTCCCGAGTCGGAGGTAGAATCTTCTGAGGCACTACGTTTAGATTTGTTTGGTGGCATTGTAAAAAAATAATTGAGTATTTGAGATCTGTGAACAATTAATGTTCTAGGAGTACGAAAAAGAAATGAAACAAATTACATAAATTGAGAAAAATATCAAATAGGCAGTAATTCCCAGGGTAATATTATATAAAAACGGATTTTATTTCATTTTTCTTATCAAAACGCCATAACCTATAACACCAAAATATTCCAGTGTGACCATTGAAACAAAACGCAATGATCGTTAATGTTGTATTTCACCGCGTGAACGAGTCATATCGGGTTTTTGCTCGCTCGACAGATCGACCCTGTAGAATACTAAGATTTTGAGTTCGGCGCGCGCGTTTCCCGCGTACGACTTTAGTCACGTTCTCATTGTTCCGCCGCACTTGTTGACTTTTGCAGACGTTAACTTATTCTGATCGACCGGCGCCGGTCTAGTTCAAAAACACGCAGGCACACATACACAAACGTATATATAAATGTATATATTACACACTTGCTAATATAATATTATATATTATTTATTATCTTCGCTTACGGGAAGAACTCATTATTAAGGTAAGATTTTCATGTTAGTAGCGTTTAGGTATCAAATTGGATTGCAGACGTAAACAATTATTAGGTTTAATTATGTTCATATTATCCACTCCGATAGAAGTGAAAAAAAAAATTACCTAAATACAATTACTATGCATTTCTGACGGGTAAGGATCACAGTCCTTCGACGTACGTTTGGTTTTTGGGTACTACTTAAGGTGTACTAAAATTATGTAGCTACATATAGGTAATTATTCTGTTTGTCCAACATAAATTAAAATAAAAAAAAAAAAATCTAAATTAAAACATACATTTATATTTTATAGGATTATTATTTTTTGAGTTGTAGTGAAAAAAAAACCCTTTAGTCGAAAACTAGTATTCAATAAGTATTGTTGTTTATTTCAAATTATTCAACAGTTTTTCTATTATATTGATAGCTGGTGATAAATTCAAAACCCTGACCTGAAGGTACAATGTATATTTTGTATCAGAAATTCCTTTTGATAATCGGGACAAGTCCTCTGAAATTATGTAGATGGACAACAAATAAAATAAACACTGGTTAAACCAATAATTTTCTCTTTGACGAAAATCTGAAATGGTTAAAAAGTTTGTGGGACATTAATTATTTTCGTTGAAGTAGGATTAAGTTCCCTTGATATATCATTTGTTCTGTTTTATATTCAAACTCACCAATCTATAATTTTTTATCCAGTTTAAATTGTCAACATTACAACAAGTTCTATTTTTTTAATCTAATATTTTCACTTCTATATTATTAAAAAATAGTTAAATTATATTCTGTTCAAGAATAATAACCTAAAAGTAGTTTTTCTAAAGGTCAACATAGAAATGTAGGAAAACTTGGATAATATAATTTTACTTACATATTATAGAACAGATCAGTGGTTTTTAATATTTCTGAGTCATGTAAATCAATCTTTTTTAAGATACAGCTGTTGATCCTCTCACCCTTTTTAAACAGACACCCTTGACTTTTATCATAATTTAATATTTTTACAGTAGTTTATAAATATAGTTGTTTAAAAAAATATTATGTTATTTTTTATTTTTTGAAAAAATAAAATCAAGAACTATTACTCGGAACTTATTGGACAGATAAATGATAAATATAAAGTTATAAAATGTATAATTTGTACCGTGTTTTTAAATTAAAACTTAAATTTTTTCAACTATTTACTTGAATAAAAAAATAATAAAAAATTAAATTAAAATTAAAAATGAGTAATATTTAATACATGTTAATTAATATATAAATAAATAAACAATTAGTTTATTCATTAAAATAAATAAATGCTTATCTTGGAGTATTATTATATTTGTAAGGTACAACTGATATCGAATTAAAAATTGATCATTAGGTATTTACAAATTTACATAGTTAATAAAATCACGACTGTATGTAAAAAAATTAAGGAAGGAATAATTGAGAAAAATTGGTCATTATACATAGAGATAATTTATTTTTGTAGGAGAAATTATTTAAAATGAGTTATTATTATACACAGGTATGTAAAGATATTTAAAAATGTTGGTTATAATTATTTATTATTATCTAAAATGTATTGATAAAAGATTAAATTATATTTTTAAAATTGATCTGTACATTTAAAATATTATTAAATTTATTTTTCTTCGTTGTGTTTTTGTAACTCTTCTAGAACTGAATAAATGTTTGAAACAATTTATGAATATTTGAAACATTGTATATTTTATTTTGGGTATTTAATATTTCTAAATTTGTTATGTATCAAAATGTATATTATGGTTGTTTTCTAAAAATAAAATACTTATTAAAACAACAACAACAAATATTTAAAAAAAATGTATTTGAAATTGCGTATCTATTAGATATATTTGAAAAATATACTTTTTCAATTTATTTATAAGGGTTGTAATAGAAGAAAAATGATAGTGCATGTGCAAATTTTAAATAAAAATTTTTTATTTCTGGTTGATAAAACAACATTAATGGTTTCTATAGGTTTTTTTTCAATAAAATGTATTTAGATATAAATTAAACACTTTGCAGTCAAATGTTTCAACAAAAATCTATTTGTGATGAAATTACATAATTCTATATGAAATTGTATAAATAATTCATTACAGTTATAATGATCTCGTATAAGTACATTGAAAGATGCATACATTTAGGTATTTAATATCAAATAAACCATGTGACTAAGAATTTCAGGTAGATTTAATGCTTATTGTAACTATTATTACAGATTGTATATTTTAGATTCTGAACGGAGTGATGGAATCTATTGCTTTTACAATGATGTGTGTTTTTTTTTATTTTTTTTATATTTTTTTTATTTTTTATTTTTATATTTTTTTTTTGTGTCTGACGACACCTTTTTTGGCAGTAAAAATGCTTCGATTTGCTTAAACAGCAACTTTTCTGAAAGGAAATTGAATGTAGATGGTACTTTGGCAAGTCAAAAATCCATTTTTTCAATACTTTTTAAAAAAATCGAAAAAAACGATAAAAAAATTACGAAAAAATGGGAAATTTTACGCAAAATCACGTTTTTACAAATTACATTTAAAATGCTCTAACTCAAAAACCAAAAATCGCAACAACTTGAAATATTCACCAAATCTTTATATTGGCGTTCTCTATACATGGTTAAGTTTTCAAAGTATTTTGACACATTTTGACTTATTTATAGACAATTTAAATTTTCGATTTTTGTAAAATTTTTGTTTTTAAACATCTATATAATTTAATTGGCAGACCGAAAACTCTTGAAAATTTAATATAAGGTTTATAATAAGTTAAATTTATCTTAACTAAAAAATTTTGGAGATGTTGAAATTATTTAATTTATCAATTACATAAATCCATTGTTAATTTTAAAAGTCGCAATCAAGTATCAACGTCAACGTCGTCAACATGTGTAATGACCAACATACATTATACGATATCACATTTATAAATATTAAAATTGATGCTAATATAAGGTATTATAATATTATGTTAATATAAGGTATTATTATAATAACTGCATGCATTATTTTTAAATAATTTAACTATGTCGCTGTATGCAACTGCCAACCCATCCTAATTGAAAAATATATTTATCGTTTCAAAATAAAATATACTTTTTACATTATTTATAAATAACAATGTATTATATCCTAGACAAACATATTAACTCCGTTCAGAATCGTTATTTGTATACAATGATATCTATCATTGCATTCAAATTTAACAAATCCATTGTAATAATGACCTATCCTATAAATGAGGTGCACTCCACCCCCAACTGTACAGCAGAGCGAGAACAGCAGGTTCTTTTTTATTTATTTTTGGAGTATAATTATATGTTATTTGATTTCATATATCGCGATCAAAAATATAGAGCATAGATAATCGATTTAAATTTAAAAATTAAATTTGATAAAAAATTTTCCAGTAATTTTTTTTTTTTGTATAATTTAAGGTATTTTAAAATATTTTCTATTTTATTTCATCGAAATTATGTAGCCGTTTTTATTTAGATAGCTTACTACTTTTCTTATTCTTTAATTCACCTGCAATAAATAACGTCCCTAGCAGCACTTGAATATTAATGTTTTCATAGAAAGATTTTCTTCGTATACTATATATTCTGAACTTAGTTATAATAACATTCAGCGAACTGACCTCGTCGAGGAAAACCGTCTATAGGGACGAATATCATACATTATACATTTATCCATTTTAACTGACTATATATTGTACTCTTAGGATTTACCGTTTATATCAAGTTTGTATTATTATTACAAAAAAAGTTGACTGTAAATAGATAGATTACATACACTTTTAGAAATATGAATGTTATTATTGTTCTGTATTTAACAAGAAATAATTTCCAAAAAAATCTTTTGCATAAATTGTAACAATTATATTCATTTTTAGATTGTATTATAATAACATTATTATTTAACAATAATTTTATTTAAGGTAGATGTAAGTCAATCATTTATTTATTTTTTTTTTTTTATCTAAAATATGGGTATCAGTATTTTGTCAATCGTATAGTAGACCCAATAGAAATTTTGAAAACTAATTTGAAAATATATGTAAGTTTACCTTGTAAGCATTTACATAAACTTGATTCTTAAAATCGTGTTTAACAATTATTAATATAATTGGGTTTTCAAAAATTAATTAACTAGAAAAATGTACTGAATATCAGATATCTCATAACTTAAAAAAGTGGTTTAGAGGTAAATGTCTACTGTTGAGTTACAGTGGAGCTTTTTACTCATAAGATTAATAATTACAGGTAATCTTTTAATAACCATAAACAGTGGCGTAATTTCAGGTTTTGAAAGGGGGGGGGGGCAAAAGTTTTGACCAGCCCATGATTAAAAAAAAAAACCGCTCGCTAACAATTACATTTTTATCTCAATACAAACAGCCTTCTTACATAGTTAAATATAATTATAAATATAAAATATATATTTTATACGAGCAGCGGTCCACAGGAAAGGCGGGAAACCCAGTATCCCGCTCGTCCAGTCCACAACTGCACATACAGAATACAGATGTCAGATACCTTACGTAATTAGTACAAGCCACGAATCATTTTATTTAGCAATGACATGAATGTTATGAATCATGTTTGAGGGCTTGTGGCCCAAAACTAGCACCATATACCCGGTCCGGGCTGGCCGGGTCGACCCGTTAGACGCTTTTCACACATACACGGCAACCGTTTACACGGTTGTACACCTTTCACATGCACACGGTTTCTTCGCATTCCACTGTCAATAGCGCCTTTGTAGTCATAGTTTGCTTATCTTTTCATTGTAGTCGGTTGAATTAATGGACAAAAATAAAAAAATTGCGCTTATGTTTTAACACAAACGCCATAGGCGCCGTGTAAGAAACTTACGCGAAAGAATTTATTGGATTCATCCTTATAATTCTAAACGGAAGTAAATAGGTGCCTTTTATACCATTTTCATGTACCTCCAAGAACACGAGGACAAGTTTTTTACTTATTTTAGAATGTCACAGAACTGGACGAGCTTCTATCAATGAAATCATTAAGTCGATATCTATTTTATAAAACACTGCAGAATTAACTTGCAATAATTTATTCAATTTAATAAATGCGAAAGACTTGCCGTATACACGGAAACTGTATGTGTGTGAAAAGGACCTTAGTAGGCTGCCAGCGGCCCGCTGATGACAAGGGGGGGGTGCAATGCCCACCTTGCCCTTTCCCCTCAAATGACGTCATTGACCATAAATGGTTGTATGGTTTTATCGTGAAGTTAAGGGGGCTGGAGCGTAGCATGTTTTAAGGAGTAATATTTAGGCATTTTATATCACATGAACATTTTGGCTGTGTCAATGTGTGAGTAGTAAATGGACATTAGTGTGTGTAATCTGTTACGCGTTTATCGTGCCACCGTACATCGACTAATATACAAATTCCCGGAACAACGATAATAAACAAACTGAACATTTTATCTTTACATTATATTAATTTGCATGACTCCACGGTCCATCCGTTATAATTATATAATAATTATTATATTATATTATAATATAGGCAGTAGTGTTGCTTCAAAAATTTGAAAATAATATTATTTACAAATAACATTTTGTTCGTATTCTTTAATATGACTGTCCACTCGTCTTGTCTTATCTGTTAAAAAATAATCAATGATAAGAAAAATTGAACTTAGCTGGTTGAAAACAACTTATTATATAATAGTGACGGCTCGTGGGCTTTAAAAGCGGGAGGGCGATTACATTTTTTTATTTTTTGAAAATTAATCGAGTACAATTATGTACCAATTCTAAAGATCTTTATTAAACTAAAGTTAACACTTTATAAAAAACTAAATTCTTAACACATTTTAACATTTTCAATTTTTATTAAAAAAAAATATAAGAAAATCATAAAATTATATATAATTGGTAGTTTTCAAACACTTATATATTTAAAATAAAACGCTGATTTTTAATTTCACAAAATAAATTTATAACTTTCTAAAATCTGCGTCATTGAAAATCATTTCATTTCCAATACATAACATTGCTAGGTCATTTAACCTTTCCTCTCCCACGAAATATCATTTCAACTTTGTAATCCTAGTTCATTTTATCCAAAATAAATAAACCTAATTAAATTGTAATAAATAATAATTAATTCTAGTATAGATATAGGTCAGTGATACAAAAATGATGACTCAATTTTTATATTTTTAAATACTATAATGGTTTGTTTATAAATGATAATAGTTTTTTATGGATAATTTTCATAACAAATATATAGATGTCGTAACCTATTCATAATATCTCTAAAATAAAACCTATTACTTATACCTTTATACAGGCGCGGATCCAGATAAACGTGTTAGGCCTCGGCAACGGAAACGGATCGGATTTTTTTAGTTGTGGAGAAAAAATTTAAATAAAAAATAGTCTCGACGACGATGAACACAAATTGACTACTTACTAATTACTACAAATACTACCAAAAAATCTAAATAATGGGTACCGGATAAAAGTAATCGGATACGAAATCGAAAAGTGTGAAATGTTATATATATAGTCTCGATAAACGGTCCGTTTGAAAAACGTTCCGACGACGGAAATATATCGAGGCAAACCGTTGATTCATCCGATAACAGATATATTATTATTATTTTTTTTGTCTTTAAAATTCAGCAACTACTACTATTTAGCACTTGATAGCATTAAGTAAAATACATTTTTTTAAAACACAACAATTTGTGTTGATTTAAGAATTTTATTTTGATAAAACAAATGGGCGAAGCCGGGTAATTCAGCTAGTATCATAATTATATACGTTTTATACCGTATAAAAATAAAATTACTTATAATTAAAAATACATTTATGTAATTTACACTGTAAATACACACTATAATTTACACTAACTCAAAAAAAAGGAAACATAAATTATAAATAGATAAGTATGGAATTATTAATTTATTATTAATAATTATCATTATCTTGTGTACGTATTTTTAGTGGTCTTGATACCCGAGTACCTACCCGGAAATACCTACCCTTATAATGATATACATTTCTCAAAATGATCTATACACTGCTAAACTATATTTACAAAACCACCTAAACAGCCTATCTTCCTGGTATATTAAATGGAAAATTAAAATTAGCAACGAAAAATCATCGCACATTACTTTTTCTTCAAGATAGGGTGAAATACCTTCTGTTAACCTAAACAACCAAACAATACCAATTGTCTCCAATATCCGTTACTTAGGCCAAACCTTAGACAAGCGACTCACCTAGGCAGAACATATAACAATTAAACGTAACACTCTAAACCTCAGGAGGAAATCACTACACTATTTGATAGGTAATCACTCCAAACTTAACCTCAATATCAAACTACTAATTTATAAGCAACTTCTCATACCTATATGGACTTATGGTATCCAGCTATAGGGTGCGGCAAAACTGTCAAATTTAAACAAAATACAAAGATTTCAATCGATCCCCTTACGCATGATAACTAAGGCCCCTTTTTACGTATCAAACCACACACTCCACACAGACCTACACATTAAAACTGTTTCAGAAATGTCGTCAATATACATAAACGCTATAGCGATATATCGCTTACGACTAGAGAACCAACCCAACCCCTTATCTCAGCACTTAATATAGAAACAATACCCGAGAATCCCCAAATAAGACTTAAGAGAAGATGGTGCCGTGACCTAAATTCTTAATCGCAAAAAAAAAAAACAAAAAAAAAAAAAAAATAGTAGGAAAAAAAAAAATCAAACAATAATTAAATAAATCTAAAGTGTAGCCGCTTGACTACTTTTTTTATCACGCGATTCATGTCATACTTAAGATTCTAGCTCATATTCTTATCGTAAAAAATTAATTTACAGATTGTATATATAATAATGAAAAAAAAAGGAAGGTAATTTTGTTAATTTAAAAGAGGAAATATTTTAATATTTTTTATTTAAATAATTATGCAATGTATGATTTAATACTGATTACCTCTTAGTAGTTAAGATTTATACAATAGTTAATTATTAAATATAAAAATGTTTAATGTATTATTTTAATGTATTATTATAAATAGTTTTGAAAATTATTGAAATCTTGAGGCGCTTAAGTTTACAAAGTTCATTTCAGTAACTAATGCCAATAATTTAAGGTAGTAGCTGAATTAACATTAGTAGAAAATAAAAAGTGATTATTTTAATCGTATAATTTGTGAATATAAGATATAACTAAAATAAGTAAATATTAATTGATAATTATTTTTTTCATACCTAATAGATTGATTATAAGGCCGGTTTCACTCTTATACGGTTCAATACGGTTCGGCACGTACTAAATTCGTTTTCGGTAGACACAACAAACTTTTCACACAACTCGGTTTCGTAAGAGGTTTGATTGTATAACTAAATCCAGAATCATCGAATATTAAGTCGCCTAATGTTCACTATTGAGGAAAGACTAATTGTTTGCCATGTTGTTATAGAAGAATGAAAAAATGAAGAGGGAATATTCAACTTCATTGGTGCACTCTATTCATACCAAATGGATGGCATTTTGTGAATTTCATACTATTATTCGGAAGTTAAGGAAGTAAGAATACTTAAATGTATCCTTGTATTTTTTCTCGCTGCCTTGAACATGATTGGACTGATCAAATCAAACAATCAATGTCAATATTAAGTGAATCACTTGTGGCAAATAACAAAATTTAAAAATTTAAATTAATAATGAAATACTATTTTCATTTGCCAAAAACGTAACTGAACCGAAACTAAACCTTAAATGTAACAACCAATTGCTTTTGTGAAACATGGATCCTAATAGTAACCGGATTAAACCGAATTGTGTCGAGAGGGTTTTTAGTTCTATCAAGTTTATTGGGTACCAAATATATGCCGTATATTACAAAAATCTAAAAATATTTTATTTTCCATTAATATTTATAGTAGAATTATATTGTTAATTAATGGTGTAGCAAATTTTTTAATTGCTAGATAATATTTCATTACATTTTCGCAATCTTTGTTATTCTATTTTTGTAATTTATCAGGTATACAAATTAGTATAATGTGTAATATTAATACTTCATATTCATTGATAAAGAACTAACACTTTAAAAAAAAAAAAAAATAATAATAATAAATACATAACACAATTTTGTATTTATTTACCTTTTATGAAAGTTTATAAGTATAATAAGTTCTATTGTAATTTCAGATAAGTTAAGAAGTTATAGTTTATAAATATTTTATTTATGTCAAGTATAAAATATGTGTCTCAATGCTTAAAAATAAATGCGATACTATTTTAGTATAACTTTTTTCGTGTATTTATTTCAGAAGTTAATTTTTAAAATACTATAGAAATATTAATGCTTTTTTTTTTTTTTAACTAGACTTTTGTTATTTATTAAACACATTGCATTAAAATCAGTACCTTACATAAACGTTAAATATTAAACTCTATTCATAATACTTTTACTTTTCTACATAATAGTGAAAAAATATTTAGTTTTATAAAATAAGAACTTAACTTGACTTTAAGATATAGTGATTTAAAGTTTTATTTATGTACCTTTTTTTACTGATATTTTTTTGATTTTATTTAATATAAATTTTTTAAATTAAATGAATAATATATATCTAGCATAGCTAATAATTGTTGTGATTTAGCTAGAATGTTATACATATATGATTCGCACATAATAGGTATACATCATTATGTTATTTTTTAGTAAATTTATACATTATAATGTTAACATTTTATAAATATAATTTATGAGAATTTAAAGAGACATAAATTGAATAACAAATTTGTCATGAAGTATTTTAATATATGTGGTATATTTATTTAAAGTAAAAATATAAATAACTGAAAATAATGTTTCTTTGATAATTTATTTTTAATTTTTTATTTGGTCTTAATTTATCGTTCAACAATTTGTATAATTTTAGAGCTGTAATAACTTATATATTCTTATGTATAATAACTCATTAAATTAGTTTTAATATTTGATTTTCAATAATTTTTCAAATTTAAAAAAAATATTAAAATAATAAGATTTGAATAATGACGTATTGAATGCCAAATAAATTAGTATTTGATAGTATATTTTTTTTCTACTTTAAGTTTTACTCTATTCATTAATTATGTATTATGTTACATACGGGCGGTTTTATTTGTTTAAAGTTTTTACCAGAGGGTATGTTTTTAAAATATTAATATTAATATTTCTATTTTTATTTCTTTATATAAACGTCAGGTTTTAGTTTGTTTACATATTTTGTAGTCGAAAAATACAATCAGTAAGTGGTCGTTGCATAAGATTAAAAGATATAACAGTTCCGGCGAGTACGAATTTTTAGGGATGAAAGTTGAATAGCTTATACCGTTTGTAAAGAATGACTGTCGGGTTTAGTGATAGGACCTGGCTGGACAATATTGTAACAGTCAAAAGTTTGCACTTAATTAAAACAAGTGATATCTTACCGAACTTACCTAAATTTATTTTGTTTGCATAAACTTAAACTTTAATCTTTTAAAAGCAAATATTTATATATATATATATATATATATATATATATATATATATATATATATATATATACATATGTATGTATAATGATTCTTATAATTTTCATGTTTATAATAGTAAGTTAATCACTACATATTTAGAATGTAAAAAAAATTTGTATTCTATTTTATTATAGAAATTTTTATAAAACAATTTTTACAAAAATATTATTAAATATTGTACTTAGATTTATATAAAGGTAATATTAACATTTGGCTGATGTCGAAATTATTTATGCATGTTGGCTAATATGTAATTTTTGAAGTATCAAATATTTAAAAATTTCAATAAAAAAAAAAAAAAATCAAATAGAGTAAAACATAGTTAATAATCAATTATAATTATTAGACAATTATTAGATAATTATTATACAAATATATCACACCTTACGAGAAGATTTCTTGGCAATACATTAATTATATTTAAATATTTTACATTTATTAAATAAACTGAATTAATTTCTTGTTTTCATTTTAATTAAAAAAAAAAAAAAATAAAATAAATAAACCTAATATAGTATTCAAGAATATCAGATGTGAAAATTGAGTAACTGCAGATTATTTATTGTATTTGCATAGAATATAAAGTTATAATAAAAACATTGTCCATTTAAAATACTTTACCTACCTAGAATATTAAATCCATTTCATTTTCACTTTATCGTTAAGATTATTTAAGATTTATTATTGTTATACTACAGAAGTATAGAGAAACCTAACCAAAACTCTTATTTATTTTTTTTAACATTATTCGGATGGAGTTGATATTTCAGGTTTATATACGAAAAATTACCCATTAGCAAAAATGCATGGATAATGCTGTTATTAGTCGACTAATGTCGATATTAGCCAAATGTTAACACTACCCGTAATATATACTATACATATATTATTGGAGAAAATTACGTTAATCTTATGTAAATATCTGTTTTCATTATGAATTTGTTATTTTTTTGAATGTATAGCAATTGTTCGTATAAAATTATTAATTTAAATAGATAAATAAATAAATTAAACAAAATTATATCAAAATTAATAAGTAAGGCACGATGTGGTAATAAATAATTTTACTTATGTCGAATGAGTTTAACTCTTGCATATTAAAATGAGAGCGCTTAATTGCATTTTAAATCCACCTAGAGCAAGATATTGTCAACGGACATCTAAGAGCTTGTTATATAAGCTATAATTAATGATAAGGTAATCATCGTGTTAAAAATTAGTTAGGTTTCAGAATTAATATTCAAAGAGAACTTTTGGTTGAAAAATTAAAGCGTATTTAAGTTTATGTAGTCACTATTAACGACAATTTTCAAATCTGAGAAGGGGTAGAATTTCAAAGCAAATTGAATAAATGTTATGATAGTTTGTAATACTTTGATTTTAATATTTACTTAATAATATTTGGAATTAAGGTGGGTATCTTACAAAATCTGTGTTTTTTTTATTTTATTTGTTTGAAATTTATTTAGCGGACAATGTTCTTTTTCAAATAATGATCAGCAGTTACGTCCGTTTACGCTCCACCAAGAAGGGGAGAATTAGAGCATTATCAACTGATGAGTAATAATGTGATGGATAAAGAATTTTTAAGACATTACTAGCAACCTAAAAAAACTTGGTCGGGACTCTTGAAATTTATCATATGTTATTAGCGGTGTGTGGATCTCATACAATACAACCATACTCCAGAATTGAATAAATAAGAGCACAATAAAATACCTTGAGAGACATACTTAAATTAAGTTCATTAGCCAATCTAAATACAAAACCTAACAATTTAAAGGCTTTGATGCACAAAAATTCAATGTGTTGCTTAGGACCAAGGTTAGAGCTAAACTTAAAACAAAAATCCAAAACAAAATGTGGTATACAAATATTTTTGGATGGATTTAAGGCGTAAGAAAAAATTATTGGAGATTGGATTCTGCTAAATGTAAAAACCTTACACTTTGACATATTACACGACAAGTTTGAAACAATCGGCAATCATCGGGAGAGTGTACATGCATAATGTCATCAGCAAAACAGAGAATGCTAGAGTGGCGTTTTGAATTTGATACATTAATAATAAATAATTAAAATAGTAAAGGGGGTAAATAACCTCCTGTGCAACTTTAGATGAAGCTAGAATTAGGTTAGATTTTAAACCAAACACTTTGACCTATTGGTATCTGTCTTCAAGGTATGATTTAAACCATGACAGTAGTGGTTCGCCAAATACTGCGTTTTTAAGAACGTTTATAAGTAATGTTTTATGATTCATTGAGTCAAACTTCTTTTTGAAATCTGAATAAATTATATCAACCTCCGAATGATATTGAAATTACCTCAAAAATATAGTTACAGAATGAGATATTACAAGTGAATGTAGAGCGTTTGGGACGAAAGCCGTGCTACTCATCTATAAGAATATGACCAGTAGACGGTTGGGTCAATACATAAGTTTCCAATATTTTGGCAACATGGGGATTCAATTGATATTGGTATAAAATTCTGTAAAAATCGTGTAATAATTTATATTTATAAAATAAAATCCTGACTAAAGATTTTTAAATTTTTTTCAGTGTCATTAGTAATTATTACATAAGTATATGAATAGGGTAATAATACATTTTTAAGTCTTAATATCCAAAAATAAAAATGTTATTACATGACAATTTCAAGATATTATACATAACTATAAAAATGAATAGTTAAATTAATTGTATTATTAATACCATGCATTTTTCAAACTCTGGAAAATACAATAAAAAGATTGGAAAATAATAATAAAATACTAAAAAAATTTGCTGGTCCTTTTTTGGAACTTATGAAATACCATATGAGCAGTGGCGAAGCTACCTATGAGATAAAGAGACATTGTCTACCCAGTTTTTGATTGCATATTTAATATACTATAATATTGTATATTGTAAATACACTGGCATTTTACATTTAATTTTTCATAATTCCATCGTTAAATTATGTTTATACTATATTAAAATTTTATTAATTATATAAGTATATATTTAATATACAGATACAATAGGCATATTATATAGGTTTAATTTCGGCCGCGGAGCAACAAGTCCAAATAACCAAGATAAGCCCTCCGAGACACGGAAATAGTATGTCTCATACCCACGGCCGTGTGGTGTGGTGGGTGACAAATAAAGGGGTACCTCATGCTAGCCACTATATAGAGACATGTCTCACGAACAATTTAATCGAGAATTGTATACCTATAAATTGGTTATCACTGTATTAAGAATTTTCCTATTTAATATATTATATATGTGCTTTATCATCTCATAATCTGTAACGATAATGTACACGTTATTACTATCGCTATAGTGATTGAACCGGGATATCCCCAAAAACAAAATGTAATCGACATTTCAAAACCAATTATTATATTATATTATTAGACTTCTTCAACAATATAATAAAATAGTATTTGTCACTTGTCAGTTATAAAGTACATAAACTGATAAACTACATACTGTTGTAAACAGTAAACATAATTTATTTATGTTATAATACATTTAGTTGTTATTTCCCGTTGGAACGCGAAGTGTTTTAAATTTAATAATATGAAGTGTTCGGATACAATTAGTGAAATTTTAAAAGTAGGAATTCACAACTATTCTTTCGAACATAAACTTCAATTAAAAACGAAAAAACCAACACCACGTTTAAGTTTGGAAACGGTTGATGGGAAAACAATACGAAAATTTCAAGTATCATGGTACACAAAATATGCGTGGTTAGCTGGAAGTGAAAATCTAGGTAAATTATTTTGTTATTATTGTCTACTGTTCCGGGGAGAAAAAACAAGGGAAATGATGGTATTTCTGTTATGAAAAATTTTGATCGTAAAGCATCTAAACATGCATAAGTAAAACACATTTAACTTCCCAAGAACAATTTATGTTACTTAGGGCAAATCGGATTGAACATGCACTGTCGGAAGGACGTCGTTTGGCTGCAATTAAACATAATGAAAATGTCGGTGTTAATCGTCGAATATTAACACGTTTAATACATGTTGTTTGTTTTTTGGGAAAGCAAGAAATAGCTTTTCGTGGTCATAACGAAGATAGTTCTTCTATAAATAAAGGAAATTATTTAGAACTTTTAGATTTACTTTCTTGAGAAGAGCAACTGCTCAGAGAACATTTTATGTCGAGTTCAGTTTTTAAAGGAACATCAAGCGATATTCACAAAGATTTAATTTCCTGTATCACTAGTGTGTTAAAAACTAAAATTTCAAATGAATTACAAAAAGCAAATTTTATTTCTATTCAAGCCTGACGATACAACAGACGTATCGTGTAAATCTCAAATGAGCATTATAGTTAGATACGTAGTTGATAACAAAATTGAAGAGAGGTTCATAGGATTTTTCGATGTATCAAAAGATAAATCTGCTTTTGGCCTATCTGAAATTTTATTAACAGAAATAAAAAATTGGAATATAGGTGATAAACTAGTATGTCAAACATATGATGGAGCAGCTGTTATGGCAGGGCAAAAGAATGGAGTTCAAGCTATTATTAAACAGTCGTATCCAAAAGCAATGTTCATACATTGTTATGCTCACCAACTTCACCTAGTGTTTCTACACGAATCAAAATCGATAAAATCTGTAAAAATATTTATAAGGGATTTGACTATGTTTCATACATTTTTTAGTAAATCGCCAAAAAGGAGTCAGCTTTTAAGGGAAAAGGGGTTTAAACTTCCTCAAAGTTGTGAAACAAGATGGAATTATTACTCCAGAGCTGCTGCAACTATTACTACCCATTTTATAGAATTGAAAAAAGCGATAACTTGTGTTACAGACGAAGACGACTGGGATCCAATAACTATAAATATGGCATATGGGTTATTGCATAAGCTATCAAATCTTAAATTTGTATATTTACTTTGTTTAAAAAACTATTTTTATATTCAGATCATGTATTTTTAATACTACAGACTAAATGTACTGCCGATGTTCAATATTGTGTGAATCAAATAAAAATATTTTCTGATCAATTAATTGCAATGAGAAAAGAGGAAACTGTATCATTATGTTGTAAATCGGCGATGGAGTTATAGCGAACTACAATATTCAAAAAAAAAAATGTTATTGATCTCAAAACTCTAACTTATGAAATATTAGATTCTATAATAGTACAAATTGAAGTTCGGTTTAAAGATTTCATAAATTTAAAATTTGTCGAGCTTACAAATAATATGTCGTTTAAGGATTACAAAAATAATTTCCCAATGGATAAACTAATGGAACTGAAAAATCATTTTCTAGACATATTTAACTTAGGACGATTACAAAATGAATTAGAAATAATTTATAACAGCCCTTATAAATATTTAACACTAAAAGATTTATTCAATTATTTATAAAAAAGTAAGAATATAAATAATTATTATAATTAATTATTTTTATTTAATTTTAGACAATTTACAAGATGTGTATCAAGAACTTTCAAAATTGTTACAATTAGTATTATGCATCCCTGTAACAACTTCTTCCAGTGAGAGGAATATGAGTGCTTTGAAACGTATTAAAACGTTTTTAAGAAATTCAATGAACAATGACCCATTATCAAATTTGTTATCACTGGCCATTAAAAAACAAATGTTGAACGAGTTATTCACAGATCCTACATTTATTGATGAAGTTATTGATTTATTTGCAAAAACAAAAAATAGAAAAATAGATTTAATCTATAAAATAATATCAAAAAATTGTTAGTGCTATGAATAAAATAAGTTTATTTGTGTATTTTTGTTTAAATAATTTCTTTCTAAAAAATATTATTTTAAATTTGTCTACCCAAATCCCGAACCCAAGCTTTGCCACTGCATATGAGAGGGTTGATGCAGTTCTATTTTAAAATAATTGTATGAAAATTAAAGTTTGTTCAAAATCTAAATATTAAATTTTTATAAACTATTGATTTTGGCAGTGGTTATGATTTACTAATAAGACGAAAATGAATATAAATTCTTAATCCCCATCTCCATATTCATTGTGAATTAATTTTTTTTTTCTTTTGGTGTTATTGATATTGTAAGAGATTATTCGAAAATAAATTGATATGATGTCGATATAAAAAAACATTTATGTTTTTGATTTGATTATATAATGCGCTGTCTGAAATGTCGAACGGACAGAAAAATATATTTTTGATTAGTTTATACCTGTATTATATTTGAAATTCATTATTTTGTTGTTGAAATAAAAAAGAATTTTTGATGTAAAATTAATACAAGTCTATTAGCTCTTTTAATGTTTAATTTCTATTAAGATGACAGGTATAATAATATTCAGGGACTTTGTTTATACAATAAGGTTTCTGTGGTATAGTTTGTTTAACAAGCTTTTGTACTTAATAGGTGAAAATCAAATATTTTAATTGTTAATGGTACATGTACAACTTACTCGGACAATATATATGTTACGAGTAAAGTAGGAAATCGGATATTGTGCATAGTATTTGAGAACTGTACACAATATCCGATATTCGAGGGCAAAGTAGGAATAAGTTAATATTATTTGGTAATTGCATACAGTGCTCAATAATATTTGGGAAAATATTAAATATATTAAAAGTCAAATATAAACATCATACTGAGTACTTAAATAATCATAAAAAAACTTGAAATAAACGCTTCCAGTGGCATATTTTGGAATTTTTTTTGGGGGTGTCTTGACTCTTGGCAATATTTTTTCTCCACATATAATAACATAGTTTTATCACGAATTCATACCTGACTATAATACATCTTAAAACCTTTTATCAGTACTTAATTTCATGTATACAAATCTTAGAATTGCTATTTAAAATTTTAATTATAATAAAATTATGACAGGAATAAAGTATAAACAATTTGAATAAAATAAAACTAACACTTAAATTTACTGAGTTTTTTCTCATGTTAGTTTAATTTATTTTGTATAAGTACTTGTATATTATTCTAGATATATTAAAGAAAAAAAAATATTTAAATTTTAAAGTTTTAACCTCACAATATTAAAGGTAGACGTCTTTTTTTTACTGCCAATTCGTCTAATACTTGCTTACTTTCAAAGCGATATTTCGTCATTCGTCAACAATATTTTGCGACACTTCAGTATTGTGGTAGTAGGGGGGGGGTTTAACCTCCTGGACCCCCCTAAATATGCCACTGGATACTTCAAATATTAGTTGCCTATTAATAGTATTTATATATATTATTTAGTATAGTACTTTCTACTGATGAATTAATATTTTTATTTTAAAGTGATTTGATATGAATAATTTGCCAGGGCAATTTTGTACAATGCCTGAATAATGTATTGAAAAATTGAGTATTAAAATTATCATTTTTACTTTCCCCAAAACGTTCGGGTATTATGCACAATGCTGTAGCATTGCATGAGAATACCCGATTTCTTATTTTGTCGGTAAAACAACACTAACTGTTATATTAAATGGATATGACGTTAAATTATTATACAGTCATTTTATAAAATCTGAAAAATTATGTGTTTTAAACACTAATAAGACTTGTAAAGGTTCATTTATTCCAAATAAAGGTAAACAAATATATGTATAGTACAATACTTTCAAGTATTGAAACTTGAAAACTATTTTTAACACTTACTTTTCTTATGCATACGATTGGTAATTAAATATACGAGTATATACAGTATGTCACAAAAGTTCCGTATCACCCTTAATATCTCCATGTAAAATCAATTTACTTAAACGCGGTTTTTTTTACAGTACTAAGTATGGAAATTGTGATTGAATGGCATAAAATTCAATTTTTTTTTTTAAAAATTAAAAAAATTTCAAAAATTTTTTTTACGCTTTTAAGCATTTTAAATTTTTAAGATAGCCTTTTTGTTGAACATATTTTTTAAAATAGTAAAAAAAAAAAAATACTAAATTAAATAAAAATTGACCAAGTTAGAGCAAGTTATGTTTTTGAATAATTGTAGTAAAAAAATCAATTATTGTTTCACATTTATTTGAAAAATCTTGTGTATCCGTCGTGTTCATTGCCTGATCTTCGTCATAAAATTGAACAAAATATTCAAAATATCTTTAGACATTAGGCAATGTTAAGAACGCTTGAGTCGAAAAATTTCAACTCTGTGTTGCAAATAATGGAGGTCATTTCGAACATTTATAAAAATAAAAATGTAATGAATTAATTTTGTTTTTATGTAATAAAATCTTTTTTTCTATTAGCAATCAAATTTAAAAATATTATCTGAATATAAATTTTAATCTTTCCTAAAAGCTCCACTAATAATTAGATGTTTACAGATTACCATTAAAAACAGTATAGGTATCTCCCTAACTATTATTACAATTATTTATAAACAGACTCTACTCAACTAGCTATATCTTTATTATAAATCGCATTAATTATAACTGTAAGATTATGTCCAATATCGTAACTTTAGGTTGACTTCATGGTAATTAAAATACTTAAAAATAGGTAACCAGTTTCACTGTTCAGCAAACGATATAATACGGCTATTTTTATTTCTATTAAAATCAAAACTTTAATTAGGAATGTATTAGAAAGGTATTGTCGTGTGTTGAAATTAGATATTGCATTATTGAAATGTGAAACAATAATTGATTTTTTTACTACAATTATTCAAAAACATAACTTGCTCTAACTTGGTAAATTTTTATTTAATTTTAGTATTTTTTTTTAACTGTTTTAAAAAATATGTTCAACAAAATGGCTATCTTAAAAATTTAAAATGCTTAAAAGCGTAAAAAAAATTTTTGAAATTTTTTTAATTTTTAAAAAAAAAAATTGAATTTTATTCCATTCAATCAGAATTTCCATACTTATTACTGTAAAAATACCGCGTTTAAATATATTGATTTTACATGGAGATATAAAGGGTGATACGGGACTTTTGGGACATACTGTATAATTTCAAGCGCACATATATAAGATGAATACTTCATTTTTATACGTTGTATTGATTTTAAGACTTAATCTTAAGTTATATTTTTATTTATTTTTTATTCATGTTTTAGCATCAACGACTTCGGTTATTATCTTAGTATTAGGAAATAAAAAAAAAAAAAAAAAATGTACATTACATTATTAAATCGAATTGTACATTTTAGTTTATTTGAGGAAGGTGATTGTTTTGTTGATGTTGACTTCGGATGGATTTAGGGCTTCGTAAAAACTGTCTAGCAAATATAGGGCCCTTCTGGTTTCAATATGGTTCTGGCAATAAATAAGGTGGTGCTTCACAGTTAAAGGTTCACCACAGGTTTGGCAAATCGTTTGTTTTTCTCTGCGCATGAGATGACCATGAGACATCTTCGAGTGACCTATACGTAATCTGTTAAGAATTACTTCGCCTTTTCGATTTAACGAATTAGGTTTGGGCCAGTATATGGTAGTTATTGTTCTTGCATTAAATTAATTAAAACCAATACATTTACATGTGTATCTTCATATGCAATGCATTATCGGAAATTATTGGCAACCGCAAACGATACTTTTTCAAGTACTTTACCTACTTACTCATAGTTATTATGGATAACGTATATAATTTCTATGCATGATATTATGTAATAATTGTGCATATAATATGCTATATGTGAGAATGACGAACTTATTATTATATCTATTTACCTATTAACTTACTTACATATTAATTTACTTCACTCGAAGGCATCAATATAACAGTATCTACGCAATTAGTTTACGCACATTATAACATTTTTCCCTGAAATTTTACGACTAGTTTGCGTAAAACGAAATCCGAATAAGCTCGAACGAATTTTTCACCAAGTACTTAAACAATAATTCTGAAATTGGTAAATAGATGAAAAATTAATTTGGATTGAGTTATTTATCCCCTAAAAAAGTTTTAGATGAATATTGTGATGTCGATTGCACCCAGCTCTATATCTTATACTACTTCTATGTTTTCCAATTCTATTTTAGAAAGTTAAAGTTAAGATTTAAATTTAAATTTTAAAAAAGAACCGGATGGGCCTCGCTCTGCTGTACAGTTAGGGGTGGAGTGCACCTCGCTTATAGGATAGGTCATTATTATAATGGATTTGTTAAATTTGAATGCAATGATAGATATCATTGTATACGAATAACGATTCTGAACGGAGTTCATATGTTAGTCTAGAATATAATACAATGTTATTTATAAATATTATATAAGTATATTTTATTTTTAAACGAAAAATTTAGAAAAACCGAAAATTTAAATTGTCTATAAATAAGTCAAAATATGTCAAAATACTTTGAAATTTTAACCATGTATAGAAAACGTCAATATAAAGATTTAATGATAATTTCAAGTTGTTGCGGTTTTTCGTTTTTGAGTTAGGGCATTTTAAAAAAACCGATATCATTTGTCAGTCTAGAACATTCTACATTATATTATATTTTACATGTAATTTTATGTCAATATTCGATGTTCAAACGCTTATAAAAAAAAATTGTGCCTATGGATTTTAATAATTTTTGAATGACATTAAGAACTACTTCTGTGGAATCTTCGATTAAATTTTCAAGTATTTTGTAGAAGCCAAATTTTTTTTATCACCGATTATAAAAATAAAATGTAAAAAAATCGAATATTTTAAATGACTATAAGTGGCTTAAAAATCAATATAATATTTTGAAAAAAATATTGCATAAAATAAATACCAATCTTAACAGCTGGTAGAAATTTCAAAAATCTGCGACTTATACTTTTTGAATTATAACAAATATTTAAAATCGTCTGAGAATAAATCGCTATTTTATGCAATTTCGTAAATATTTAAATTTCAAACAGTCGTACAATTTTTTCCTCTTAGTCCGGTAGAAATTTTTTTAAAGATTTTTGAAGAGTAACTCATAGATAACCTAGTGTTAAAATGTTGAACCTTAAGTATGAACAAAAAAAATTTTATGAATTTTTATCTACAAAATAACATGCAAATTATCGTGATTTTTACACATTTTATACAAATTTGAGAATTAAGGGCTTATAAAAAAAAATTGAGTTAACCGATCACCGATATTTTTTAGTTACGATAAGTTTAACTTATTATAAACCTAGTATAAAATTTTCAAGAGTTTTCGCTCAATCAATTAAATTTTATAGATGTTTAAAAACAAAAATTTAACAAAAATCGAAAATATAAATTGTCTATAAATAAGTCAAAATATGTCAAAATACTTTGAAACCTTAACCATGTATAGAGAACGTCAATATAAAGATTTGGTGAAAATTTCAAGTTGTTGCGATTTTTCATTTTTGAGTTAGAGCATTTTAAAAAAAACCGATATTTTTGTCAGTCTAGAATATTATACAGTATATTATATTTTACATGTAATTTTTTGACAATATTCGCTGTTCAAACGCTTATAAAAAAAAATTGTGCCTATGGATTTTAATAATTTTTGAATGACTTTAAGAACTACTTCTGTGGAATCTTCTATTAAATTTTCAAGTATTTTGTACGAGCCAAATTTTTTTTATCACCGATTATAAAAAAAAAAATGTAAAAAAATCGAATATTTTAAATGCCTATAAGTGGCTTAAAAATCAATATAATATTTTGAAAAAAATATGACATAAAGCAAATACCAATCTTAACAGCTGGTAGAAATTTCAAAAATCTGCGACTTATACTTTTTGAATTATAAAAAATATTTAAAATCGTTTGAGAATAAATCGCTATTTTATGCAATTTCGTAAATATTTAAATTTCAAACAGTCATATAATTTTTTCCTCTAATTCCGGTAGAAATTTTTTTAAAGATTTTTGAAGAGTAGCTTATACATAACCTCGTGTTAAAATTTTGAACCTTAAGTATGAACAGAAAAAATTTTATGAATTTTTAACTACAAAAAACTTGCAAATTATCGTGATTTTTACATATTTCGTATAAATTGTAACTTTGAGCACTTTTAAAAAAAAATTGTGACTTACGATTTTAGATTTTTTTTTATCAGTTAAGGAACAACTTATAAGAAACCTTGTATTAAATTTTCAAGATTTTCTAGGCAGCCAAAAAAATTTTATCGTTATTTAAAAAGAAATACTTAAAAATATTGAAAATTTCAATTGTCTATAAATAGCTCAATAAAAGTCAAAATACTTTGAAAATTTAATGGTGTATAGAGAACGCTAATCTTAACATTTGGTGAAAATTTCAAATATTTACATCGATTAGTTTTTGAGTTATAGCAAAATAAAAAATTTGATTATGTCGAAAACTGGTTTTGCGTAAAAACTCCCGTTTTTCCCAAATTTTTTTATGGTTTTTCCCGTCGCATTTAAAAAATATTCGAAATTTTTAACTTTTGACCCCCCAAAGTACCAAATAGATTCACTTTCCTTTCAGAAAAGTTGCTACATAAGGCAATTGAAGCATTTTTACTGCCCCAAAACGTGTCGACAGACACAAAAAAAAAAAAAAAAAACACACATCATTGTAAAATCAATACATTCTTCACTCCGTTCAGAATCTAAAATGTAGAAAAAAAAAGGAGACGTCTGATAGGCATATTAAAATTGTTAAAATTATATTTAAAGTTTTGTAAGAAAAAGGTTATCCACGTTATTATTGAATCTTGTGTTTTTGATATTTAAATTACAATAATTCGTACCAAAAATTATAAATCCATTTAAACACTCAAGATAAAATAACCTCGTATCAAATTTAAGACGTATGTAGATCATGTAACTTATATAGTTTAAATAACTATTTGCTTCACAGTTAGTGCTGGTGAGATAAAATTAGTACAAGTTAGAAAATACAAAAATTTTGTTTCTCATATAAAAAAGGTGTTAAAAAATCGCAACGGTTTAAATTTAATAATAATTTTATTAAATTTTATAAGATCAATACGTACGAGTTTCGTGTTACACGAGTTTCGTTTTCAAAGTATTTAGTCAACGATTGATATACTGATATATATGTCTATATGTTTATAGACATTATAAATTATCTTGGTCTAAAGAACTAGACGTCTAGAATCAGATACGTCATGTTATAAAATGTATTATGTTCACCGTAGTTCATATAATAATAGTAAATTTGTGAACATAAAATTAATAATCACTGAAAATGGCAACAAGTACTTTAATGGTTCGAATAATTTACCATTTGGACAGGTCATTCTATCGTCTACTCCTTAAAGGGTACCCACGAGGGATCTATGAGCACATACATCATATTATCTGCACACGGAATGCACATGGTGTTTAGGTTGGATACATGTACTGCACATCAATCAATGTCCAACATAAAACGTGTGAGGATGCGTGACAAGCACACGACAAAGTTTTGCGATCCTGTCCATCGAATTACTATTAATGTTTAGGTCGCATTGTTACGTTTCAAACAATATCTATTTTTGCATTTATCATTAAGCACAGTAAAGTGATACGAGCAAAAATGTACATTAATATTTCTATTCATGTTGACCATTAAACACACAATAATAATTGTTGGTATAATATTCCGAAGGCTCGGGTGCACATTAGTATAGTTACTATAAATGTAGGGAAACATTTCACGTAGGATTTTGCCATGAAATTGTAAAGAGTGCTGTGCAAACTTGAACCTTTTTTATCATAAAAGTCCTGAAGTACTTGGTTTTTTTTTTTACAAATACACATTTTTTTATTCAAAAAGTGCCATAACTACTATATAATAACTGATATCAAAATTAAGTTGTTAAAATTCTGATGGTTAAAATCATCTTTAATAAAATATTCAAGTAGATGTTATATTTCGTGGGATTGTTAAGTGCCATTAGCTTGATTATACTATCGAGGTATTGATGAAGATTACTCTATAATAAAAGATTTTATTTACACTTTATTAGATATTTATTTAAAAAATTTTAAGAATTAAAATTGTTGCAGTAAGTGACATGAAATAATTTGCTGTTTGTAACTATAGAATTCATCAGGGTACCAAGGGAAGTTTTAAGGTGGGCATTAATGAGAAAAAATGTATGTTAATTTGATCCAGGATATGTATGAAGGGTCGAGTACTAGTGTCAAGAGTCGGTGTGGAGTATCAGAAGGTTTCAGTATAGGAGTAGGTGTGCACCAGGGGTCAGCTCTAAGCCCCTACCTGTTCTCAGTGGTAATGGATGAGGTTTCAAAGGAGATACAGGGTGAGATACCATGGTGTATGATGTTTGCGGATGATATAGTTCTGATAGGAGAAAACCTAGAAGTTGTCAATAATAGGGTAAATGAGTGGAGGTTAGCCCTCGAAGAAAAGAGATTGAGAATAAGTAGAAATAAAACTGAGTATATTGAGTATGATTTTGGGCAAAGAGACCAAGTAGTTGAAGGAATGAGGAGACAACTGACAATAGATGGTGATGTGATAGGTGAAGTTGAGAGCTTTAAATATTTAGGATCTTTTGTTCAACAGGACGGGGGCTTTGACATTGATGTAAAACATAGGATTAAGTGCGGGTGGATGAAATGGAGAGAAGCATCGGGCGTGTTATGCGATAAGAGAATTCCAATTAGGCTGAAAGGTAAATTGTATAAAAGTGTAGTGAGACCAACTATGCTGTATGGTTCAGAGTGTTGGGCGGTTAACAGGAGAATAGAACAAAGTATGAGTGTCGCAGAATTGAGAATGCTTAGATGGTTGAGTGGAGTGACAAGAGAAGATAGAATAAGGAACGAATACGTGAGAGGTAATGTTGGTGTAGCGCCAATTGTGGACAAGACGAGAGAAAATAGGCTGAGATGGTTTTGGCATGTGATGAGGCGAGAGGAAACAAATGCAGTAAGAGTGGTTATGAAGATGGACGTTGAAGGGAAAAGAGGAAGAGGAAGACCAAAAAAGAGATGGTTGGAGACTTTGGAGAATGACATGAGGGCTGTCGGTGAGGGTGTGTGCAGAGAAGATGTGATTGACCAAGTAAAGTGGAGGTGTAGGACAAGGGTGGCCGACCCCAAATAGTTGGGAGGTAACCTCTCACGTATTCATTCCTTATTCTATCTTCTCTTGTCACTCCACTCAACCATCTAAGCCAGGGATGGCCAACCCAAATGATTTTGCGGGCCACTTTGTAAATACATAACAATCCTGCGGGCCACATAAGGGTTGCCAAAAAAAAAAAAAAAAAGGTCATCAGCCAAAATATTAATATAATACACATATTTTTTTTTTATTCAGAATTAGGCCACCTATAAAATTATAAAAGTATTTAAAACAAATTAAAATATATAAAAGTAATAATAAAAAGTATTTAATACAAAAAAAATGTACACTCGTATATATTTTCAGATTAGATTAGAATTATTACTTTTATTGCGATTACGTTGTTAATAATACAGATACCGCGTTGCGCGGGCATTCCAGACTATTCTATCGGCGCAAAAATAATTTTTTTTTGTAAATATTTGATAAATGTCGCGGGCCGCAAAACTTTCCAAGGCGGGCCGCATGCGGCCCGCGGGCCGCGGGTTGGCCATCCCTGATCTAAGCATTCTCATTTCCGCGACACTCATACTTTGTTCTATTCTACTGTTAACCGCCCAACACTCTGAACCATACAGCATAGTTGGTCTCACTACACTTTTATAAAATTTACCTTTCAGCCTAATTGGAATTCTCATATCGCATAACACGCCCGATGCTTCTCTCCATTTCATCCACCCGCACTTAATCCTATGTTTTACATCAATGTCAAAGCCCCCCGTCCTTTTGAACAAAAGATCCTAAATATTTAAAGCTCTCAACTTCACCTATCACATCACCATCTATTGTCAGTTGTCTCCTCATTCCTTCAACTTCTTGGTCTATTTGTCCAAAATCATACTCAATATACTCAGTTTTATTTCTACTAATTCTCAATCCCTTTTCTTCGAGGGCTAACCTCCACTCATTTAACCTATTATTGACAACTTCTAGGTTTTCTCCTATCAGAACTATATCATCCGCAAACATCATACACCATGGTATCTCACCCTGTATCTCCTTTGAAACCTCATCCATTACCACTGAGAACAGGTAGAGGCTTAGAGCTGACCCCTGGTGCACACCTACTCCTATACTGAAACCTTCTGATACTCCACACCGACTCTTGACACTAGTACTCGACTCTTCATACATATCCTGGATCAAATTAACATACATTTTTGGGACTTTTTTTCTCATTAATGCCCACCTTAAAACTTCCCTTGGTATCCTGTCATACGTCTTTTCTAAATCTATAAACACCATGCATAGTTTTTTATTCTTTTCTCTGTACTTCTCTACTAATTGCCTAACACAAAATAATGGCTCCATTGTCGATTTTCCTGGCATAAAACCAAACTGGTTTTCTGATATCGACGTCTCACTTCTTATCCTCTTCTCTATAATCTTTTCCCAGATCTTCATACTATGACTCATGAGCTTTATTCCTCTATAGTTCCCACATTCTTGTATGTCTCCTTTTCCTTTAAATATTGGTACAATAAAACTCTTTCTCCAATCTTCTGGCATTTTTCCCTCTATCAGTATCTTATTAAAAAGATTTTTCAACCACCCAATGCTTACATCTCCTAACATTTTCCACACCTCTACAGGTACTCCATCTGGTCCTACCGCTTTTTTTTTTTCATCGCCTTCACCGCATCTCTCACTTTCTCCTCACCCACTAGACCAATCAATCCTTCATTCCATGACATACTCTCTAAAACTTCTTTTGGATATTCCTCGTTCAGTAATTTCTCAAAATATTCTTTCCATCTTTTTTTCATATCCTCATCATTTGTTAAAACTCTCTTATCCTCATTTTTTATACACCAGACATTTTGGAAATCCTTGGATCGCTTTTCTCTCACCTTCGCCAGTCTATAAATTTCTTTTTCTCCTTCCTGTGTTCCTAGCCGCTCATATAACTCATCATACCTATTAAGCTTTGCTTTTTTTTTACACGGATCCCAATGTACCTAATAAGTGGTGTCTTGTCTTCCAAGAATAGGGTTTCGAGAAGTTTGTCCTAGTTATAATAGTGATTGGCTTGATCTTTTTTTGTTTTTATAGTAATTAATAATTTTATTAGAATCTTATTTAGCTCTTAGTTAGAGGTTGTGTAATGTATAATTGAAAATATGTTGGTCTCACTACTAGTATATTTTAACATTGTCAGTTTATGTGAAAGCCCATAAAATGATATCATAATATCTGATATAAATTAATTTCCTTATTATAATGTGTATATTAAATGTGTTTAAAACGAAAATTCGTCAATATTTTATGGAAATTGGTTTTAGAAAAAAAATTATAATTGTTTAAATATTTTTTTTCACAAAAATGATTAATTTATCCTTTTCTTCTTTGGTGCTCATCAGTATGTACACATGACGTGCCTATTTAATGTAGTAGACATTTTGGTTTACTATACATTTTGTAACACGGAGATTTGACTATTTTAATTATACAATTGTTTAATATAAGATTAATATAAGCGTAATTATTATTTATTTAGATGGATGGTCAGCCAATTACAATATAGATTTATTATTAGTATACAATCATTTCATAAGATTATAGTTGTTAATAATTTAAGAAAGCAAACATTTAAATAAGTATTAACATTAATTGTTATAGAAAAACATACATATAGAAAATATCAATCTATATTAGAGTTGCCAACTGGCCGGTATTTTTCTGTCCTGGCCAGTATTTCACATCCCAATGGTTAATACTTAAAAAGCCGGTTGCCGGTATTAACCTATAAAAATCCGGTATTTTCAAAGTAATAATTGTAATTTTGACATTTTTATAAGTGGTATGCGTAGTATGTAGTAAGTGCCTTGTACCTACTATGCCGTTGTCGGATAGAGTTCAGTTTCGTTATTCTGTTTGGACTATTCGGTAGTACTATTTTTACATTACATATACAGTATACACGAGTGCACAATAATTGCATTATAATTATTATAAGATTTTTTAAAATGAATGAAACAAAAAAAAAAAGGATTCGTAAGTGTGTTTTGAACGATGAATGGTTAAAGGATCAAATATTTTTTGATTTGATCGCTAAACTCAATAACCCTAATAAAGCACGATGTATATTATGTCAGACAGTTTTTAGTGTAAAGTATGATAGTGTTAAAGCTGTAGAACACATCAAGAATCAAAAAAACACAAGGAATCCGTCAAATCATGACCCTTTTTTTTCGGTACACTTGGGCTGGTATTTTTAAATAAATAGTTGGCAACCCTAATCTATAAATATAAAAGAAAATCATGTTAGTTACACTATTTATAACTCAAGAACAGTAGCAGCTTCAGGAATTTTTCCTAGGGCGGGTCAAAAGGAGGCCAACATATATTAGGGCAGGCACAGTTGTATGGTAATTGAATAAACGTTGGGGGGGGTTGATAGGTTAGGTTACACAGGCAGATGAGGATATAGGTATAGTTATAGCGATAGAATAAAGCTTAAATATTTCAGAAAAGGCTATTTGATATTCACATAAAAAAGCATGGAAAAAAAAAAAACATCATGTACTTTTAATTTTTACTTTTCTTCATACATTTTTATTGACTTTTTAATTATTTTTAACTCTGCTTCTAAAGAATCTATATCACACGAATAATGATTAGCTAAAGGCACAATTAAGTCATAGTCTAGGAAAAATGAAGCTTTTGGATTAAAGGCACTTATTCCACATAAAATATTAGAATTATTGATAAATCTTTTATCTAATTCGTTTAGTATGTTATCCAAAATATGGTAATATAAATTAGTTTGAAATTCTTTTTCTGATATAAGTGGTTGTTTCTCTAAGACTTTTACATATAAATATTTCCAATTGTTTAGGTATTTTTTTTGTCTTTTTTGTTTTACTTGTATAGTAGGAAGTCTAATATTTAAGTTAGTTGCAATTGTTGTTGCTTCATTATACATTTTTTTATGAGAGTCTTGATTTCTCAAATCCAAAAAATACTTTTTTAGAGATTCAATTAATGATATGCCTTTTATCATATCTGCATTAACATCTTGGAAGTATTTACTAACAATATTTATTTATGATAAAAAATCATTAAATAAAAATAATAAATAAATAAATTTAAAATCTATTTTTTTTTAATAGTTCTTTAGCATTAACATTGTTTAATAGCAATGATATAACATTAAGAGTATTTTTAATAGCCCTGCAACAATGAATTTGTGATGACCACCTTGTAAGACATAAACGTTTAAGTTCTATTGGTTTATTAGTATTTAGTACCCTTTTTTGTAATTCTATAAATTTATTATATATAACTGAACCAGACACGAAAACATATAATTCTTATAGGAAATTAAAGAAATCATCAGTTTCTTCAATATTTTTAGTTACATCAACCAAAACTAAATTGAGTCTATGATTAGCACAGTGTGTATATAGGAACTTATAATGTATAAGGAACTTCTTTTTTGAATAATGCTTGTACACCATTTATATGTCCACGCATCACACTTGCCCCGTCATATGTTTGGGTAATACAGTTATTAATATCAATTAATATCAAGCGCGAGAAAAAAATAATAAGCTCGTAAATTCTGCTTCTATATCGGTACACATCACGTTGCAAGCGCTAGTGGTCAATGTTCCAGCTGTTCTACTTAAAAGCCGTGCCAGTTTAAAACGATCTTATCATAGGTCGTCGGACAACCATACCATCTTAAACCGTGCTCCGTAGTCGAACACCGATCATTGCATATAGTGTGTATCTATAGTTATACAATATTCATATTAAACTTCTAATATTCAATTATCATATTAAAAATATCCAACCTTTTTTTCAATTTTATTTCAATTGTTTTACGAATGTATTTTTAAAATTTACCAAGAGCTCTGAGGGCCCCTGAGCTCTAAAGGCCCCAGGGCACTGCCCTGCTTTGCCCGATGATAGCTACGCCACTGCCTGCAGCTAGTCTCTTTGTTCCGTTATCAACTTATCATTGATCGCTTTAGTAAATGATAAAAATTAATATTTGATCTAGTAAATATTAAATAATAAATATTAAATTTGATTTTTATACTGTTCTGCCATTTTGGCTGCTTTATTTTAAATCTTTCAATATTTCTTATTATAGAAAGATAATAACATGCAATTTAACAAACGAAATAAAACATATGGTAGGTATTTATGATAATTAATAATAATATAATGTACTGGGGTGATAGAAAATCAGTACCCAAACTAATAGAACAAAAAAAAATTTTAACAATACATAATGTGAATAAAACTTACTCACTATACGATAAAAGGTTTTAAAATACAAAAATGTGTGTCACGGAACACGCTACCAACTAGACAAATGACAATGAAATATGAATCAAGAATAAAGAATGCATTGACTTCGGGTTATGGGTCGGTACATAAATAGTAAATAATAACAAATATCGAATATAAACACTGAATTGTCTGAATCGGGAAGTACAGTAATTCATTTTATATATAAATATAAATATTATATAATCACAATCAGTGGCGGATCCAGGGCTTAGTTGTGCAGGGGGCAAAAGTTCCATATCATTTACAACATATACACAATTTCTTACAAATTTATATTTTATAGTGCATTTTATAAAACAAAGTCTAAACGTCGCTGTTTTTTATTGGCGAAGCGGTCAATGTACCTAACTGTAACTGTAACTTAAGAAATATGAATATCTATGATGACATAAAATCTAAGACAATTTGGGCATTTGGGGTTGGGCAAATGCCCCCATTGCCCCCCCCCCCCTTTGGATCCGCCACTGATCACAATGGCATCTTTTTTGGCAATTAATTTTATTTGTACGTCTAATACATAGACATATAAAAACAATGTTGATAATATATGTCTATGGTCTAATATTTCCAAGAACCAAGTTGATAGTGACTTCGCCATCTTGTGATTTTATATTTAAATTTAGAACACGTTTTTTCATAAATAACGAGAATAATCGATACTAGAAAATAATGTAAACAAGTAAATTTCAAAATTATCGTATTGAGTACGATCGCCATCCTTCACATTGGTGGGGGGTCGCACAGGGAGCAATATTATCGTACTCCCCCACCAGGATCGTACCATCTGGCAACACTGTTACAGACTGATAGGACATCGGAGTGAATGTATATTGTAACGATAATTGTAATCTAGTCCTAATAATATAACTTTACGGTCATATTTCAGAATTATCTAAAATAAGATTTATTCAATAATATTGTCGTAATCCCGTCTAAGTCGTTTCCGCGAACAACCACACCAAATATAAATCTAAATATAGCTGTGTGCGCCGTGTGTATGACTTAGGAAAATCAGACCATGAAATTACAGGTATATGTACTATTTACGTAAAAATATTGAAAAATTATAATTTCAACTATTAAATTTAATCAAAATTTTTAGGCGGGCCAAAGGTTTCCAAGGTGGGCCATGGATCGCCCGGGCCCGCCTTTGGCGCCGCTACTGCTCAAGAATGGCTGAAAAATAGTAGGGAGATAGCTTAGAACAAGGAGACGTACATAGGAAACTTTTTATCTCTTTACTGTGGAACGTGACATATAACGTGGTATAACAAAACACAACTCATAGAAAAACGAAAAATGTATCAGTCAAAGCATAAGTTCGTTAAAGAGAAGTTCCACTGTATATAATATAAAGTCGTACAACTATCAACCGAATTACTTATAATTATATAATTTATAATGTGTTTTATTTATCATCAATACAAAATATAAAATGGGCTATAATACTTATTGTCTTATTGTTAGATTTATTAGTTATTAGCAGTGTTGGGGAAGTTACTGTTTTTTAGTAGTTAAATTACATTACTAGTTCCTTTTTAGTGAATATATCACCTGCTATACTATACTATATTAAATATTTATTATTATTATTAAGTTCCAACAACGCTGTTGTACACACAGACGCTGACGCGACGTTGTGAGCCATCCATGACAATACAACATAGAGTAGAGATAAGAATTCCATTCTAAAAATAACACTTTATTGTTAAATAGTCGATAGCTATAGGTAATAAAAATATCGCAGTTCAAAAAGTTCTACTTTTAAATAATTATTATATTAGTATGATATATTTTATTAATTGCACACATTATCAATAAGTTCTAAAATTGTATTAAACCAAAAAAAAAGTAACGAGTAATTTTGTAGTAATTACTACAAAAAAGTAACTCAAATTACATATAAATTACTTACAATAAAATGTAATTAAATTACCATCAAATTACTTAAAAAGTAATTGCGTTATAGTAACTTGTAACTTAAGTTAAGTTACTCCCCAACAGGAGTAGTTAAATAAGTTATTAGTTAAATAACTAATAATTAACTTATTAGTAAGTAACTTATTAATTATTAATTAATTCACTTATTAGTTAAATAAGTCACACGTAGCCGCGATGCTGATAACGGTCATACAATCGCTAATTTATAAATATACTCGCGGTCCCTACCGGTCGGCGTACACACACACACACACTATACGTATAAAACGTTCAATATACATTACTACGTTAAGTATTACAATTCAGTAAAGTCATCAAAATACATTTGCAAATATGTCACGAAAGGCAGCGATATGGCGGTTTTTGGCATCTAAACTTCCAATACCAACGATGAAATTGCGCGTTGGTCGGTATGTGAACTTCAATGAATTCATTTGGCGTATATTCGCATTCCCTATTCACGAATATCATCCTACTGTTGCGCATTTGGTGGTGCATCTGGAGAATGGTCAACGAGCATATTTCACGGCTTTGAATGTTGTTCAACGTACTGAAACACCTCCAGCGACAAAGCGACAACATTGACCAGTTTCTTTGCGATCTGTCAAAACGATCCGTTTGAACGAACTTTGCTTTAGGCCGTACCTATATTGGACCCGTATTTCTCCCAATCCGATCCGATCCGTCATCGTTCGACTTTCAGAATCCGACGTGAGTGCTTACATTGGTTCCTTCGACGCCCGTATATTACCGTGAACATGGGCGATTCTGATGATGATTTGTTGTGCTGTTTTCTGATGGAAAACAACGATCTCCTAAAGAGACGTAGACCGAAGAAATGGGTCAATGAGCTTAATCTGGATAGATCCCAAGGTGAATATTTTACTGATTGTATGCCTATGCGGAGTTATCCAGATAAATTCAGGAAATACCACCGAATATGCATTCAAACATTTGATTATATTTTTGAAGGAATAAAAAACGACATAACTAGTCAATCTAACTTCAGAGTATGTGTCAATCCAGAAGAAAAATTTACAATCACAGTACGGTAAATAAACCTTCATTATTCATTATAGATACAATTTCTAGAATAAAATTATAGATATATAATAATTATTATAAGTATATACATAATAATAATAAATAATAAATAAATAAATAATAATAATAATAAATAAATAAATAATAATAATAAAATAATTAAATACGAGTCGCATTAAATTCGTCAGATTAAATAGGTACGCGTCGGATTGGAAAAATCGGACGGAAATCGGACAGAAAACAAACATGTTTGATCGGACGTCCGATCGGATCGAATCGGGAGTCGACGGGAGTCGTCGGATCGGAAGTTCCGTTACCAGTGTAGGCACTTACATTGTAATATAGGTGTTTGTTTTATCTCCGACGTCGCACAGTGGTTCAAAAGCAATAAAAGTTGGCCATAAGTGATTTTTGAAAATTTTAAAAAATTACAAACTATTGTATATAAATACTTTCTATACCTCTTAATGTATTCGAAAATACTTAACTTAATCAAAAAAAATAACTTTTTTGATTTAGAATTGATGTTTGAATTAGAAAAAAAAAATTTTTTTACCCATAAAATGTGTGTAATTTCGGTAATACTTAAAGTTTTTGTACACTATGAAATGCTATACAAATACAATAAAAATCAGTTTGTTCATTTTTATTTATGACTATAGGGATTGTTAGAGTATTTATAATCATTATTATAGAAATATTATGTCTGTACGATTAATAATTGTAGCGATAACAATTTAATATTTGTTGTAGCTTCAGTTATATCTTTAATAACGTACGATTTTAATCAGTTTTTTCACTGACCTTCACGCCAATATCTATATCCCAAATATCTCTAAGGTGTATAGAACCGGTAAATGTTTAGATTAGTTGCCCATATTTGCCCATTATTGAATAAAGAGTAATTGAATTGTAATAAAGTGCAATCGAAATCATAAACAAAATTGTTGTGTACGGTGCGCGTTCTGTGTCATTTATTCACTATGGACTTAAAACCTATTATAAGTCGTCTAAATATTCATGAAAATATTTATAATTGTGGCTTACAATCTTCAATACAAGTTTGTAAGCCACAATTATAAAAAAAAAAAAAAAACTACCTAGGCTATAATAATAATAGTTTGTAAAAATTACCTGGTTTTTTGTTACAAAGATCATATGTAACTTGAGAAAATGTTATATTTGCTTCAAGCCAAATTTTATTGTCCAATAAAAATCTATTATTTTCTCTGCGAGCATTGTTCCATTTAACAATGAACCTAGATATTTTATTTGATAAAATATTTAAATATGTCATTTAAAATTTTTGTTTATTATATAGATATTATAAATATTTACCGGTTAAAAAAACTTTGATCCAAACATTTCTTAATATCGATAATTGCTTCATTAACTTCAATATTACTAACGTCAAATTTAAAAATATTTATAACAAATTGAAATGCAATATTTTTTTTATCTTCAATACAAGTTAAAGCCTAGGTAGTTTTTTGAGAGTAATGCGTGCGGGTTTTGGAAAATACTTTTTAGCTGATTGTTCAAGTTATTGTGGCCGTCCAGAAGTTCCATTTAATGATTGTAGTGATCGATCGAAGAGAAGAAAAACTCAAGATTTGACCGTTAAAAATAGTACAGAGGCATTAAGTTATGCAACATCAATGGCCTTAAGGAAATCGGGTAATGAAGATGCTGCTAAACTAGTAAAAGAAATTACAGTAACTACCCCCAAAAGAGCGCAAAAAATTAGGGAAAGTTGGAAATGTAAAAAAACGGACACAACTCCATCTGTAATGTCGACAGATGAGGCATTATTATTTATAATTACAGCTTCCTTATCAAAGTATCAATATAATAAGCTACGAAGTAATGCCATAATAACTTTTATCCTGCGTATAACCAAGTTATTGCCGTCAAAAAAATGCCTACCCTGATATATATAATAACTGAAGAAAAATTACATCCTCATGTAAAACATCTCATAATTTTAGATAGTGATAGTAGCGATGACAATTAATAAAATTTTTTTTTTTTATATATACAATAAAAATGGTTTGAATAAAAAACTTTTGAGTATAAAATGTTTTTAAATGTTTTTATATATATTATATATTGTTTTAGAAAATGTAAGACAATTTGGAGTTTTGGCCACCTTTTTTTAATTTTGAACCACTGCGTCGTCCGACAATCGGACGACGTCGGATCGGATCGAATCGGGAGAAATACGGGTCCATTGTAGGCGCGGCCTTACTCGAAGATGCCACGTTATTATACTTGGAATGCTTCATCGAAGAAATAGTAATAGAATAGTAAATAGAATAGTAAGGCGATGCGATTCCTGGTTATCCGGATATGCGTTGGTCGTATATACACAGTTCATACAAAAAATTATGAATGCTTCTATTTGCGGCGGTTGCTTGTAAATGTGCGTGTGCTAACGTAATTTGAGTCACTACGGTCTATTAATGGTTCAATATTTCCAACATATCGTACTGCATGTGAAGAACTCAATTTACTAGAAAACGATAGCCATTGGGATACGACAATCGTTGAAACAATCTCTGCATCTCCAAGTCAGATACACACATTATTTAATATCATCAGTTCGATATGCTTTCCATCAAATCCATCTAACCTGTGGCACAAATACATAGATAATACGTCAGAAGACATTTTACATCAAGTTCGTGTTAGTTTAAGAAATCTTGAGAGGAATAAGGAAATACATAATCAGCCTATGCTCATGATCGAAGACATGTGTTACCTCATGTGCGGTAGTTTATTAGTCAGGTTAGAAATGCCAGCGCCAAATCGTAAAATAAATACATGGTTAAGTTTTCAAAGTATTTTGATATATTTTGACTTATTTATATTTTCGATTTTTTTAAATTTTTCGTTTCAAAAAAAAATTGATTTTTATATTCGGTGAAATAAAATAAATTTGGCTCCTACAAAATACTTAAAAATTTAATAGAAGATTCTACAGAAGTAGTTCTTAATGTCATTAAAAAATTATTAAAATCTATAGGCACAAATTTTTTTTTATAAGCGTTTGAACAGCGAATATTGACATAAAATTACATGTAAAATATAATATAATGTATAATATTCTAGAGTGACAAATGATATCGGTTTTTTTAAAATGCCCAAACTCAAAAACGAAAAACCGCAACAACTTTAAATTATCATTAAATCTTTATATTGACGTTTTCTATACATGGTTAAAATTTCAAAGTATTTTGACATACTCGTATTTTGACTTATTTATAGACAATTTAAATTTTCGATTTTTCTAAATTTTTCGTTTAAAAATAAAATATACTTATACAATATTTATAAATAACATTGTATTATATTCTAGACAAACATATCATCTCCGTTCAGAATCGTTTTTCGTATACAATGATACCTATCATTGAATTCAAATTTAACAAATCCATTATAATGACCTATCCTATGAAGAGTCGTACTTCACCCCCAAGTGTACAGCAGAGCGAGGCCCATCCGGTTCTTTTTTATTATTAAAGTTATTGGTTGCTAAAATTATTTTATTTCGTTAATTGATATTGTTATGTATATATTTTATTTTCGCTTGAGATAATTTTTAAAATTTGTTGATGTAAAAATATAATTAAATTCTCTGTTAATTGCTATCATAACTTAAAACTTAAATTTTTTAAACTTGATACTGTAATCAAATTTTAATATGTTAATATGTTTATCTCATGTCACGTGCAAACATTAATATGTGTAAGTTGTATTATGTGCAGTGTTGGGAAATATCTAGATAAATGGATCTAGATAAGTTATCTAGATAAAAATTATTTATATTTTATCTTATCTAGATAAATTTATACTCAGTTATCTTTATCTTCATCTAGATAAAAATCTTGTTATCTATGAGTATCAATCTAGATAATTTATTTAAATAGAATAAAAATAAATTTTGAAAATTTAAAATGTTTTTATATTTTCATTTTTACATTTTTCTGTACATCTATATACATATTACACAGATAATAACTGGCAAGATGACAATCTTCGTATGAAGTTTATTTTAAAAAAAATAACTCTTTATATTATATGTTTATTTTCAAAATGTTTGAAATTTGTTAAAAAAAGACAGAAATGTATTGTTATTTTATTTTTCAAATCTAAGATTTTTTTTATTATTAAGTTAGAGAATGATTTGGCATCTTCTTATGAAGTTTATTTCAAAAAAAAATTATTTTATATTTTATGTTTATTAATGTTTGAAATAAGTTCAAAAAATGATATTTATTTTAAAATGTTTTTAATTATGAATTTTTTACCTAATATCTGTAGGCTATAGTATCCTGAATATTTTCAAAATCAAACATGAAATTATCTCATAATTATCTAGATAAAAATGTACTTATTTTTATCTTTATCTAGATGAAATTTAGTATAACTATCTTTATCTGTATCTAGATAAGAATTAGTATAGTCATCTTTATCTTTATCTAGATAAATTATTAATTATCTATTCCCAACACTGATTATGTGACAATCTAACGATAGTCAAGGATTGGTATTTTACCATACATTTATTTCATAGATAACTGTTTTTATTTTTTAAATTAAACTATTAACAAAATATAATTACATATTTTAATATTTCTCTAACACTATAGATCTTCAAAATACATTGATTAAAAAAAAAAAAAACATTTCTAGTCAGTTTAATACTATAATATTTTTTGTGTCAATATTGTCTATATTAATTCTTAAGTTTTTTGTCCTTGAACGTGAATGTGTATAAAGAAAAATGAACATAATAGTTCGTATGCAAATCAGGTACAACACGAGACTACACAGATTTAATTAAATAATTATTATGAATCCCGGGGCTCAAGTAGGACATCAGATTTTAATCGCCGGGATTCAACCACATGCTCTCATATGCGTAGTTCTGAAGCTCGAGACTTGAATTGGATTATTTCGTCACGGTCAATATTTTTTTCAGAATTCAATTGGAACAAAACTCATATATTAAACTGGGTACCGCGAACGGCTATTGATTATTCTGAAACGGTCAACCATACAACAATACGCGTTCGCTTGGATCGGTAAATATACACATGACCGACTACGGTGCAGTTCGTGTTGCCTTCAAACTTGTAATTTTATTCCATTAGGAAGTATGTATTAAATCTCTTTGGCATCTTATTTTCGTTATTTTTGCAATGAACGCATTCGGGGCGAAAAAAACGCATGCATTATTCGAAAGCATGATGATCATTTAAATAATTAACCAATATTTATGTAGGAATAGTCAAATATGTGAATGAAGGATAACGGGTCATATATAACACAGTGACAGACTTCATGTAGTGCAATAATCCTTCAAAACATGGGAAAATCTTTATTATGTAGGTATAGCACGTCATGATTTATAAGAGATACTGAATTAAAATTACGAGTTTAATAGTAATAATATGTTATTCTTTATTTTGCAAAATGTATTTTCTTAAAACATTTATTATTTCAAATACAGAATAGATTCCACAGAAATGTATATGATGATAATAATGTAGTGCGAGAATGTTTTAATATAACAATACAATTACTAAACATACATAACTTCTACGAAACTAAACGTCAGAGATGGGATTGGTGAACACCGGACACTTTCTTAGAAAGTCATTACATCTATAGTTTATCGTATTAATGCCATTGAATCTGGTGATACGTTCAGTATGAACACAACATACGCTTTTGCGTTTGCTTTATTATTTGGATTTAAATTGTGTATATCGTGATATCGGTTGTTTCGCTTTCAGTGTACGAGTATAATTGTATAGTTCGTTTTGTTATGTGTGCCTCGCATGACTATGTCATCTAAATTAATATTATCCAATTATTTGATTTTTACTCTTCAAGAGGAAAAAAAGACTAAAACATATATAAAAAAATACCTAATCTAACCCTTTCACTGGGGGGTCCACCTCCAAGCGTATTGCAACACAAAGTTATCAGGTCGAGGTATTTAATCTTATCTGGAACTGTGGTCACATTGTATGTGTAGTATACTTAAAAGTATACTCCAATTAATTGAATGCCGGAGATAACAATGAAAATCCCATAGTTATCTCCATCGAATTGATTTAACATCCATTTATTTATATTATCTTTGTTTTTGTTTTTTTTTTTTTTTATTATTTTAGATCTGAGATATATTTACGGGTGAACATTCGAGTGGTAGGAAGTTTTAAGTTTATACTATGAACCAAAATATTTAGCTTACAACCCATCAAATTGTTTAATTTGAGGTTTTTTCTTAACAGTTCAAGAGTTTAATTATTAATTGTATCAGTGTACCTGAACCTGGACTCGTTAGAAATTATTCGATTTAAATGCAAACAAGGGATCAAACGAGGACTTACTAATTTGAAGTTCACTATAGTAAATAAAATACAAAATTCTGCCTGTATTTTTAGTTATTTTATAATTATTTAAAAATAATTTAAATCATAATTTGTTAACTCATTAGACAAATTGCCTAAAAATAACAAAGCTTAAACAAATTTAACGCCTTATGAGTTTTTGTAATTTATAATTCCTATTAAATCATCTTTAGTTATGTTACAACACCTTATGTTTTAATATTTATTTATGTTTGAAAATTTTTAATCTATCCATTAAATATTATTCTTAGGTATTTATTTTGATTTTATATATTATTACATTTTAGGTTTTGGTTATTTATGTTTTTTTTCTTCAAAATATTGATAATCAGGATTTAATTACGATGTATTATAAAATTACCTTAAACGACCATTTGACCATTTTGTATAATTATTAGTTGTTGAATTTTCCTCTCTTATATCTTCGTTACGAAAAAAAAATGTCTTAACTTATATTTGACTAGCTAAATTTTTCGATATTCTCCAAAAGATATTTCATTTTTTCAGATTAGAAAAATTACTATTTCGATGTAAAAAAAGAAAATATAAATTAAAAATCGCACATAAATAGCACATATATTCTATATGATATTTATTTTTCTCATAATTATTTAGATATAACTCAAACGGTAATTATTAAAATCATCATATTAAACCAAAACATACAAGAGTGGAAGAAATAGGTCGCAGATTGATTATTTTATGTGGAGGAGAGACAATATAAAAAGAGTAAAGGATTGTAAAGTAATTCCTGGAGAGAGTGTAATAACACAACATAGGTTGATGATAATGGAAGTATGGTGTAGTGGAAAAAAGATGAACAAAAGAACGAATACAGGGAAGGAGATCAGAATTAGGTGGTGGAAATTAATAGGAAACAAAGAGAAGGAGTTTATAAAGAAATTAAAAGAAAAAGCTTTGTGGAATGCTGAGGGAGATATAAATGAGGTTTGGAGAAGGATGGTCACTTGTGTTAAGAACATAGCAAAAGAGGTTGTTGATGAAACCAAAAGTAGTTTACCAGAAGACAAGGAAACGTGGTGGTGGGATGAGGAGATTCAGAGAGTAGTAGCGAGTAAGAAAAAGCAATTTAAGGTATGGCAGAAAAGTAGGAAGAGGGAAGATTGGATAGAGTATAAAAATGTATGTAAAATAGTGAAAAGTGCTGTAAGCAAAGCCAAGCTTAATAGGTATGATGAGTTATATGAGCGGCTAGGAACACAGGAAGGAGAAAATGTATGATGTTTGCGGATGATATAGTTCTGATAGGAGAAAACCTAGAAGTTGTCAATAATAGGTTAAATGAGTGGAGGTTAGCCCTCGAAGAAAAGGGATTGAGAATTAGTAGAAATAAAACTGAGTATATTGAGTATGATTTTGGACAAAGAGACCAAGAAGTTGAAGGAATGAGGAGACAACTGACAATAGATGGTGATGTGGTAGGTGAAGTTGAGAGCTTTAAATATTTAGGATCTTTTGTTCAAAAGGACGGGGGCTTTGACATTGATGTAAAACATAGGATTAAGTGCGGGTGGATGAAATGGAGAGAAGCATCGGGCGTGTTATGCGATAAGAGAATTCCAATTAGGCTGAAAGGTAAATTTTATAAAAGTGTAGTGAGACCAACTATGCTGTATGGTTCAGAGTGTTGGGCGGTTAATAGGAGAATAGAACAAAGTATGAGTGTCGCGGAAATGAGAATGCTTAGATGGTTGAGTGGAGTGACAAGAGAAGATAGAATAAGGAATGAATACGTGAGAGGTAGTGTTGGTGTAGCGCCAATTGTGGACAAGATGAGAGAAAATAGGCTAAGATGGTTTGGGCATATGATGAGGCGAGAGGAAACGAATGCAGTGAGAGTGGTTATGAAGATGGACGTTGAAGGGAAAAGAGGAAGAGGAAGACCAAAAAAGAGATGGTTGGAGACTTTGGAGAATGACATGAGGGCTGTCGGTGTGTGCAGGGGAGATGTGATTTACCGAGTAAAGTGGAGGTGTAGGACAAGGGTGGCCGACCCCAAATAGTTGGGAGGAAGGCGAAGTAGAAGAAGAAGAAGAAACCAAATAACATTTTTCCTAGATAACCAAAAGGTGAATAAATGTATACAACTATTCAAAAACCCACCTTTTTTTCGATCCTTAAAAATGTGATTTTCGGATTAAGTTTTCCTAGTGAACCTATTCATAGTAATAAGTAATTTCCTGAAAATTGTAAATGAGTGGGTATGGTTGTTTTGGAAGTATGCTAATCAGGCAGTGAGTTAATGGATTTTAATTTATTTATTTATTTCAATTTTTTTATTTATTATAATTTAAAATGTTTCGGCACACTGAATGCTATTACAAGTAATTATTTTTTAACAATGGATTAAATTACACTAGGTACATTAATTTTTTACATTGATACAATTGAGTAAATTATAATTATGGTTGTATATAGTATACGTGTAAGTTTATTCTTTTATCGATCTTTTGATGATGATTCTTTGCTATCCATTAGAAGAATATCCTGAGGGAGTCGAGGGCGCAGACGTCTTTTGAGTGTTTTTTTTTTCCTAAATTGTAGTGACGGGCTCCGTCCGAATTTTTTAGATTGGTATGAAAGTTTTGGAATTATATCTTTATCCATTTGTTAATGAAGGCTATACCCGTATCATTGTGGGTTTGACTTATTCTCATAAATCATGGGTTTAAATTTAATTTATATATAAATAAAGCATCGTATTTCGCTTTCTCCGAAGTGATTTGTGTGTAGCGGTACAGCATTGTTGTGTTATATAAGTAGTCACTGATGTTACGAGTATGGCAGAGTATAAGCCTTTGAATTTTTATGATTTACTGGAAATCAAAATTATAATTTTAATCGTTTATTATATTTTTCGAACGATTTTCGATGAAAGAATAAAAGTATAGTGCGATTCATGCATACAATATACGTTTAATTATACCAAACAAAAAATTAGATTTTTTTTATCTTTTTATGTTATTTTTTTAAGGATAACAGTGATTTGTATTTAGAAAATATGAGCAATTTAAGTAAGAGGTGATTGAATTTGAGATTTTGAACAATTATTATTTTTATTTATTTTTTTATAATTAATATTTCTTTGCAGTCCAAGTGTGTGTTTTGTCTGTGAGTGAATTACGTTCGTCAATTTTATAAGCATGTTTCATTCATGTTTATAAAAAAAATAATCAGTGATTCATAATATTTTTTCAATACAATTATACGCACAAGATAGGTTTTGTAGTACATACATTATATTATTATTATAATTATTAATGTTGTAGAGAATTGGAGACGAAATGGCACTTTGGGGTACACCAGCCAGGATGGGTGCTAGGCTTGAGAACTCAGAGCCTACTTTAGTTACAAAATGACGATTTTCCAGATAGGATTTGAAAAATAAGAAGTAGGGAGAAGGAAGAAATTGTTTTAGTTTAAATAAAAGTCCGGTGTGCCAGACCTTATCGAAGGCTTGAGCAACGTCAAGCAGGACTGCGGAGCAGTAAAGTTTATTTTCGAAGGAGTAAGCAATGGCGTCATTTAGGCGATGCATTTGGTGTATGGTGGAGTGCTTATTGCAAAAGCCGAATTGGGTATGAGGAATTATATTTTTATCACTGACGATCTGTGATATACGTTTGATAATTAGTTTTTCGCATAGTTTCGCAATGAAGGGGAGAAGGTTTATCGGACGATATGATGATGGAATGTCCGGGGGTTTGCCAGGTTTCGGGGATAAAATAATTACTATAACCTTCCATTGGAGGGGCATGTATGGTAGTCTTAATATAGAATTGAGGATATGGGCTAGGTGAATAAGTGCCTTCTTGGGGAGTTGTCGAGCTACCTCAGCGGTTATTAGATCTATCCCAGGTATTTTTTTGAGAGGAAAAGATTTATTATAATATTGTACCTCACTTGGCGAGATCGGTTTTGGAGCAAGATAGAGGGGTAGAGGGGATAAGAGAAAGTTTTCTATATTTTCATCTAGTAGATTATTGTCAATATCATTATGTGGTTGAAAGACTTTCGAGAGGTGTGAACAAAAAGTATCTGCTTGTTCTATATCTGTTTTGCACCAGTTACCGTTACTATTTTTTAGCGGAGCTTAGGTAATTTTCTGTTTAAGACAACTGCGAGTTGCCCTTCAGAGTGGTAAGAGAGGAGGTCCAATTATTGAACGATTCATTTATTAATTTACTTAATATACGTTTTAAGGATGAAGTGAGATTATTGAACAAGTTTTTGTCAGAGAGAAATCTAGTTCGTTGCCATCTGGCTCGAGCGCGTCGTTTTTGTGTAATTAGCTCCCTAACATAAGTGGGAGTTGAATTTGAGTTTACATGACAACTTTGGAAGGTAGAAGAGTTTCAAGCAGCTGTTTGTATGGATTCGGTGAAATTTTGGACTGAATTCTTAATATCGTTTGGAGTCTTTAATCTAGTATTAAGGTTTATTTTTGAATTTATTAATTCGCGAAATTTGGCCTAATTTATAGAACTGTTTGTGAGACATGCTTTGTTTGGCTTGGAAGAAGGATGGCCGTCTAAGGAGAGAAAAACTGGAGTATGATCTGAGCTTGGGCCTAATAAGTTTTTTATTAGATGTTTTAGATTAGTTGGAATTTTGGTTACGAAAATATCGAGTATATCCGGACGCTTACTGATAGATGTAAGCCAGTAGGTCGAATTTGGAGGATTAAGGATAGTAAGATATTTGTTGGTAACTGACTGAAATAAGGAGCGTCCTTTTGGATTTGTTGAGTGGCAGCCCCAAGTTTGGTTTTTAGCGTTTAGATCGCCACCTACAATGAAATACTGACCAAGCGAGTTGAAAAAAGAATCAAATTGTTGAGGCGATATTTTATATTTGGGGGGACAGTATGCTGCTGCAACGGTGATTGTCACATGGTTCAAGTAAATATTAACTATCGCTGCTTGAAGGAAGTTATTATTAACTGAGGGTTCAGGTGTAAATTGTAATGATGATCTGATAATGACGGCAGCACCACCGTGAGCACTAAACTTGTTGATTGATTTATTACAGTTATATGCACTCTATGATTAAATGCAGATTTTTTATGAAATGTTTAGGTTACAATCAAAATTTGGATTCATTGAACATGCGATCTGAATCGGATTCGAATATTCGCGTTGTATAACGAATGAAATTGGTTTTATATACAGAATAAATCAATTTACGAAAATGACAGAAATCACTGTTGTAATAATATACATATATGATCGAAAACTTATGTCATTATAAAACATATCCCGAATTCTAATGAGCTGCTAGTTATATATATTAGGTCTGGAAAATGTTATTAATGTAACCGTTAATATGCCTTTACTTATAGTTAGCTCGAGAGAAATTTGACGTTTCGAGCAGGTGGGTTAGTATTTTTTCAGTATTCGCCGTTATTTCCTTCTTAAAAAAATATTCATCGTTTCGTTTTGGTGTTTTAGCGTCCGTCCATAATTTGCACCATTCCTAAATGTTTTGTTTCCGCAACCTTATAAAAATTTGTGATTCGTCCGTCATTTGCACACACGTATTATAGGTTCTGATTTTATTCTGTATTATAATATGTTTATTCGGTTTGTCTGTTACTAACTCGAAATGTAAATCTTACATTATAAATCAATGCGTTTTGTTCAAATTATGAAATCGGGTGAATATAATTTTTTTGTGATATTATTTTTCGCTTAAAAGTATTTATTTCGTTCGTACATACACATATAAAACTATACCAATTCTAAATAATGCATTAAAAAGAAATGCATTAACCTTTTTTAAATTTTAATAATTTCAACATTAATAATATTTCATAAAATTGATCACAAAATAAAATAAAATTTGGTTATGTCTTAACATAACTATTTAATAGTATCTATACTAGATAGTTTATTTATATAAAAATTAAGTTAGAGTGTACACATTTCAAAAACAAATTTAAAATTCGAAATTAGGATAGTAAAAATTTAAGAAATGTTCTAAAATGTGAAGAAATAAAACACTAAAAGTAAGGATATCAATAAAAATTGTGACAGTATGAGTATTTATTATAACAATGCAAAGTGCATCGTAATCACAGTTCTAACCATAACACTCGTGATACAGATATAATACCAACATTCAAAATTAGAACTCAGATTTTGTAGTAAAATAAATCCTTTAAAAAGCATTTTAATTGTCGAAAAAGGTTAAAAAAGTATTTATTAAATTTAATTAAAAAAAAAAATTTAATTATTCTTTAAATTAAATAAAAAAAAAAAATGTATGATCATATATTTGGTCAATTTATTTTCGTTCAAACTCATCCTTTTAGGTGTTAATATATTTTTATACATTTGAAATGACCTTTCCATGTCAACCGAAGTAATTGGTGCATATTTCATATAAACTAAATCATTTAAATCGTCCAGTTCCACATTAATGATGATGTTTAGTGCTGTGTCATTGTCACATTTTCATTGAATTCTCTTACGATGTTTTTTCGTTATAAATTTGGATTTTAAACTTATGGCATTTTAACGATTACATTTTATAGAACTCTATACCTCATTGAATTATATTTACTGATCACCTAAAGTATTTTAACATACTATAAAATTACGCAGATAAAATTTCAATTATATCCTTTTTCTTCAGTTGTTAATTAAACTAAAATTGCGGTAATTTTGATCAAATGATCAAACTGCAGTATTAGCATAATAGCGAAAGTTATTATATCAGTTATTTATTTACTACTGCTTTTTAAAGGTTTTGTTGTATCTGGTAATAATAATATAGTCGAATTATTATATATATAGAAATATGTTAAATTTTCATAAAAATTATGTAAAAATTAAGAAAAAATAATTAAAAGGGGTAGGAAGAAATGTTTTGTGGTAAAGAACAAAATAGAGTTTACTTCATTGAAATCAGAATAATTCAAAACGTATTTATATATAAAAATTATCTATCTATCACAGTCACATCAAAAAAGCATTTACTACAAAATTCGATCCTACTTATCATAAATGGTTGGCATTGCATTATCGTTTGAATATCTGACAAGTAGCTGAGTTTTCTTGGTTTATTCACAACATTTTAAAGTATATGCTTATTTGTTAATCATTTTTAAATTATTTTAAAGTGTCAAGCCACAACATGCATACAATACCGTACAAAATATCACCAAATCGTTTTGATATATTTTATAGCTTATAAATTCTGTTAAATGTTTCATTATCTATAATTACCAATGAAAAATAACAGACATTGTATTTTATCCGTTAGTTATAACAATAACCTTTGTAATTTCATTGTTTACAATAAACTTATTCAAAAAAACAACATTTTTAAAATATATTGTATTAATAATAAAGAAATAATACATTATGTTCGAGTAGATCTGTATTTATTCAAATAAGAGTAAGTTAATGCACTTAGTTCAATAAAACTAAAAGTTCAAAACAATTATGGTACAGTATATAATTAAAAACCCAGTTTCTACCTTATAGTTGGATTCGAATTCGTTTTGGATTTTAATCATTCGTAGTTAAGTTTTTATTTTCAAAATTAACTTTAAACTTATTCATTTGAGTTCTTATTGAAGAAAAAAAATAATTGTTCGAGACGTTAAAACTTTCTTCAGTGCAAAGTACTAACTTATTTAATTATTCATTGGTTTCTGCTGTTTTACTTTTTTTTCCAATTCAGAAATTCTAATAAAGTTACATTCAATAATATTCTTAATTTAAGAAAAACAATTTGAATAATTGGAATTTTGGTTTTTCAGTATACATAAGTTAAGTTAAGTTAAGTATACGTAAGTTTTTCAGTATCCGTGAGAATTGATAATTTCTAATATATTGTATATTTTTACGAATTTAATGTACTTAAACACAAAAATTGATGAAATCGGAATGAATAATTGATGAGCCGACCATCAAATTCAAGAAATGCGGCAGCATACCGGTGGTTCCAATGAATTCAAAAATTCAATTAAATAGTTGACTGCATCATCTTCATTCAATGTGCTATCAACAGATTTGTATGATGTAATTGCACCAGGAAATTTTTCTTGGATGAGATAATTGATAGCATTGACATGCACATTTTTGGTGCCAGAATTGCGCCTCCACTCAACCAATTGTGATTCCTGTGATTCTGGTCAATATTCGGAAACACTTGTTCAATCAATTCTTCTTTTGATTGGAGAATTGTACAACAATTCTTTGACAAACCATTTGTGTTATCGATTTGATCTTACCGATTACTTTGCCATTACCGACTACATTACCTATTTCCAACAATTGCTTCGAAAACCTGTCTGAAGATTGATCATTGTGCAACTGAATACGCATGTTTATGGTTAGCGTCAATTGTCGTACATATTTCCACAGGAAAGAAGACTTTAGGCACGTATTCATTTCATTTGCCGGTGTTGAGCGTGGAATTACGGGCAGTGTTTGCCTAAAATCACCTGACAATAATATCAATGCACCACCAAAAATATTTCGGTTGCCACGTAGATCTTGCATTGCGCGGTGTATTGCTTCAAGTGATTTTTTTATGTCATCGTACATTCATTCAATACAATAATGGCTGTTTGCTGCAAAACTTTCGCCATCGCAGAATTTCTTGATATATTGCTCGTGGGATTCTCGATCACCTGTTATACATTAAAAATAATTACATCTCAATTATTGCAAATGCATTTCAAACCAATCAATCAATAAATACAAAAAAATCTGTACATTTAACGGCAATTTTAATGCAGAGTGTGCTATTCGTCCGCCATCCAACAAAGTAGCAGCTATTCCAGCCGAAGCAAGTGCCAATGAAATTTTCTCTTGCGCTCGAATGTTTGCCAAATTGAGTGATACTATAAATGTATTACCCGTACCACCGGGCGCATCCAAAAAGTACAATCCGTTGGCTTCATTTTGTACAGATTTTGCATGATGGTATCGTACACATTTTTTTGATGGTCATTTAATTTGGCAACATTTACATTTACAAATGTTTGTAGTTCGTGGATATCATACAGTTGTTCTCGCAATTCTGCAACTCTCAATCGAAAAAATCATGCATTCAACAATTGGGTGAAATCATTCCTAATTGTCCCAATGCTTTATTGTCAATCATAAAGTACATATCTTCAATCGCTATTAATGTCTCATTATACATTTCCAATGATCAAATCAGAGTTTCCTGTGTGATGGCGCATTCGAATCAAAAAGTCTTCTGACATAAAATCTCGATATTTATTCTACAATTCAATTAGATTCGATGGGAAACATTTTGATATTATTATGGTATAGAGCAAACGTATTTAATATGGAGATGAAGTGACCAATGCATCATGAAGTCGTCTTGACGGGGTTTAAAAAAAATAAAATTGAATTAAATTAAAAGTTACATACTTATTTTTAACTAGTAAGTATAAATAAATAATAATTATATTTTTGAAAAAATTGGTTCTTGATTTTTTTTTGTATTTGTATTTAGAAAAGGCGAATGACTGAGTGCCAAGGGAAGTTTTAAGGTGGGCATTAATGAGGAAAAATGTATGTAAATTTGATCCAGGATATGTATGAAGGGTCGAGTACTAGTGTCAAGAGTCTGTGTGGAGTATCAGAAGGTTTCAATGTAGGAGTAGGTGTGCACCAGGGGTCAGCTCTAAGCCCCTACCTGTTCTCAGTGGTAATGGATGAGGTTTCAAAGGAGATACAGGGTGAGATACCATGGTGTATGATGTTTACGGATGATATAGTTCTGGTAGAAGAGAATCTGGAAGTTGTCAATAATAGGGTAAATGAGTGGAGGTTAGCCCTCGAAGAAAAGGGATTGAGAATTAGTAGAAATAAAACAGAGTATATAGAGTATGATTTTGGACAAAAAGACCAAGAAGTTGAAGGAATGAGGAGACCAATGACAATAGATGGTGATGTGATAGGTTAAGTTGAGAGCTTTAAATATTTAGGATCTTTTGTTCAAAAAGATGGGGGCTTTGATATGGATGTAAAACATAGGATAAGTGCGGGTGGATGAAATGGAGAGAAGCATCGAGCGTGTTATGTGATAAGAGAATTATAATGAGGCTGAAAGGTAAATTTTATAAAAGCGTAGTGAGACCAACTATGCTGTATGGTTCAGAGTGTTGGGCGGTTAACAGGAGAATAGAACAATGTATGAGTGTCGCGGAAATGAGAATGCTTAGATGGTTGAGTGGAGTGACAAGAGAAGATAGAATAAGGAACGAATACGTGAGAGGTAGTGTTGGTGTAGCGCCAATTGTGGACAAGATGAGAGAAAATAGGCTGAGATGGTTTTGGCATGTGATGAGGCGAGAGGAAACGAAGTAAGAGTGGTTATGAAGATGGACGTTGAAGGGAAAAGAGGAAGAGGAAGACCAAAAAAGAGATAGTTGGAGATTATGGAGAATGACATGAAGGCTGTCGGTGTGTGCATAGGAGATGTGATTGACCGAGTGAAGTGGAGGTCTAGGACAAGGGTGGCCGACCCAAAATAGTTGGGAGGAAGGCGAGGCAGAAGAAGGAGAAGAAGATATTTTTTGAAAAAATTGGTTGTTGATTTTTTTTAGCATTTGTATTACCATAATAATGTAATGTCATCGTACAAACATATCGATAATACGAAAATAAACTTATTTTACGATAATCATGTTATATTTCCGTCTTGGTGTGACATAATTATATGTAATTTGAAACGGGATCAAATAAATTTTCCGTAATACTGAGGCTTTCGTCTTTCCAAAGTTCCATCTAAGCGATGTTTTACTGTATTATACCTATTAATGTTTTGACCGTTCTAGTGTATAACCCTTTTTCCGTTATATTTAATATGACTTGAGGGTGGTTTATTTTATTTTATTTTTTTTTAATAACGTACGCAGTCCACACACTCTTCAAATACTCGTCATTTTCGTTTAGTACACTCGTTAAGTGTTAACATATATCTTAGAAGATTGAGCGCTCAAAGAGGGTGGATGGACAATAATTGAATGGTGGCAGCTGATATAGCGGTGGATGTGTGTATTATATGTATACCACGTCACGTTCCTGAATTGCTCGACAATGACGAAAAGCCGCAGGCAATAAGACTTGTGGGTGATGTGATGCTCGAGGTTAGACTAATAAAATTGTTGCTCTTGAAAGCTACCCTCTAAACATCAGTAAAATCAACGCGCCAGGTCTGTGCTGTTTTTCGAGGTTGAACGGAAACCAACCCCCGAATGGTTGTTCATGTGTGTGTGTGTAGGACATATGGGGTCAATCGTCTGCCTTCGTATTTGAATTTAAATAAATATTCATACATACACACACACACACACACACACACACACACACACACATACGTATCGCAATCACAGGTTTGGCGTTTACACGGTAAGTACCGTTGTTATTGAACTCCATCGTCGTATAGATAGAAATTCGTCTGACAAATCCAAACCTCCTACTTCATCTGCCTTCCTCCTTTCATGACTAAAAAGTTTTCGATGAAAGTTTCCCTTTAGTTTTCAAAATTTTCCTTAGAAACACGATGACGAAAATACAAGTGATTTGAAATTCAGTTTTGATATGCAATATACTCATATATTGTATATTATATATTGATACATAGTAAAAATATTAATGAGAAAACCAATTCAATGTTCCAAATACATTGTTTTTTTTTAATTTTAAAATTACGCGAAATCTACTATTTTATGATAATAACTAAAAGTAAATTGAATTATGTTAAATATCTTATGCCAACAGATATTTGTTAAATGTATATTTTCATCAAAATGTGATCGATTTAATGAATTACTGCCAAAGCTATTTAAATACGTTGGCTAGTTTATAAATTCATTTTTTATATAATGTTTTAGTAAAATTGTATCCTTATCAATTTATATATTTTTTATGTTAAATACTATATAATATTATACAGGGTGATTCTTTTACCAAACAACACTCATTATTTGAAAAAGAATTGACTTTTTTAAAAAAATTTTTTTTCAAAATTGTAGATTTACGCTGTTCTAGAATTGTACAATTTTTTTTATATATTTCACCCAAATATTAATTAGGCAAACTACTATCAACTTTTGATTTTTAAATAATAACCTATACTATAAATTTCATATATTAATAAAGCTATTTTTTTTTTTATTATTTATTACGTACAAATTTTCATTTTTCATTAATCTGTTGATGAGATATTGCTTCTTAAAGTTGGGTAATTTAGTGGTTATTGTGCGTGTAAATGGATATGTTATACCTCGTCAGTAGATACCGCCTCCTAAAACCACCACGAATTTTAAGTATAGGTTATTATTTGAAAATTAAAAGTTGATAGTAGTTTGCTTTATTAATATAAGGGTGAAAAATATAAAAAAAATATTTAATTCTAGAACAGCGTAAATCTACACTTTTGAAAAAAAAATTTTTTTTTTAAAAAGTCAATACTTTTTCAAATAATAAGTGTTGTTTGATAAAAGAATCACTCTGTATAATACTATATAAAACTATAGTTATTTTTTCTTTAATTTACTCAATAATTTACAACATCTTATGTCTTTAACTAATAATAATAATTTAAAGTAAATATAATAACCATGTACTATTAAACATTTTGAATAAAATAATAATAGAAAATCAATATCTATACAAAAGTAATATTCTTTAAACGAATAAAATATTTTAATTTAATAGTTATTTTTGATAAGCTGTTCAGCTTTTTCATCATAATTCAAAGTATTCTTTATTAGCACTCCAAGTATAAACGCTTTATATTTCTGTTTGCTTGAATTATTTTTTAACACCTAGTTTTTACGATATTAATTTACTTGAAAATGAATGTTCATGAGCTTCATTGATCAATAAGTATGTAATATATTTTGTAAAATCCTAAATTATCTACTTGTTAAATATTAAATTATTATTTAAAGTAATATTTATATATATATATCCAACTATCTTAATTAAATGAAGCATTATTAAAAAATCCTTTGAAAAACTTATAAATGATTTAATATATATATAATAAACTGTTATTTATAATCATAATAATAAGTTTTTTTCTCGGTTTTAAACATAAAGGTAAGTTTTATTTGAATATTTTATTTTATTCCTTATTAATATAAACTCATTTTTATTATAGTTTTCGTAAGTTATTTTTATTATAAATTCAATTGATCCCATGTATTTGTGTATTGGGTAGTATGCTGTATCTTTTGGTAACCTGTATGGTAGGTAGCTCACTTTTAAATAAAAGTTATTTCTTTCTATGCTGTTCGTACTTTTCTTAAGTACACACTCAAAGTAATTTTTAAATATTTAATTTTCATTACATGCATTTTTGAAAAGTAAAATGTTCGAATGGAGTTTTAAGACGGTTTTCACTTTGTACAATTGTTAAAGGTTCAAATAAAAATGTCTACTAAGTATTCTTAATACATTTAATATTTATAGTTTAGATAAATGTCTAGAATTTCAAAGACCGAGCAAGAGTGGCTTTTTTAGTTTTAGAATATAACCATTATATTTCTACTTCGATTCTTCAAATTACATAAGAATCAGTTAAATATTTATAAGGTATTTTGTAAATTATATATTCATTAGTTTAAACTAATTAATCGAATATTTATAATGTTATAAAGTGATATTTCTTTTTTATATATAATTGAGAGCAAAAAAAGTAAAATATAGTGTAAATGATCCTAACTAAGTAAAACTATTGTTTAAATAAAGAAAATCAAGTTGTGTGAATACCCAAACAATGATTAAAAACGAGTTATATTCAGTCAACGTATTTTTTTATTTAATTTATAGTTAAAATCTGTGGAGTTTTTTCCACATGTATTGAGACATATTCAATGAAGTGAGAAATGTATTCGTTTTAAATAGATATTTTTAATTAAATAATATTCTACAAAACATATATAAACAATACCAATTTAAAAGTATGAAATATTCCGTTTAGCTATCATTTATGCTTCACATTATTAAACTAATGATCATGTTTTATGGCTTGTAAATAAAATATAAAATTTAAACTTTCTTCTACACTCGGAATTAAATAATTGAATATTCCACTGAAATAAAGCTTGAATTATCAAAAGATTAATATTATTATCTATATTTATATCACATTTGAAAAATATTAAGATTAGGAAATAGTAATAGTATATATTTGTGAAAATTAGGTAGATGGACCAATGAAAAATTATGGTACAATTATTTTATTATATAAAAATGTATCAACATTGATAAAAAAAAAAAAAAAAAACATCGAAAAGATAAAAGCAAAATGGAAAAATGCGCTATTATTGTCTCAGATAATATAATTTAATATAATCATCGATGAGTAAGATAATAATATGAAAAGCATTATAATTTGAGAAATAGTATAAATAAAGATTGGAAACAAAAAAGGAATCAGTATGTTCGATACACCGTCGATGTGAACGCTCACTCAGAAAATGAGACCCGTAATCTGCTGAAGAAAAGTATATGAAAAATCAAATAATATTTTATAAGTTCTTAAAAGATTCAATGCAGTTCTATAAATTCATGTTTTACCTATAAGTCTAGAAGTTTTTAAAATCTGGTTGTTCGAATTGTTTTTCAAGTAAATGTTTTAATATTAGACATTATTTAATTGTATACAAAGTAAAAGTCATAGAAAAGAGGTTAGGTAAAAGTATTGTGAACTATATTATTCTTCTGCTGAAAATGAAAAAAAAAGCGTTTGTACACGTCATGACCATAACATTTACAAATTAAAACCGTAATTTCATACAAAATGGACGTGTCATTTATTTTGCAGTTTATTATATAATTCATTTTAAAAATGTTTTTAATATTACATCGTTTTTCAGTATTACCTTAGATTTCAGGCTGTGGCCTAGTGAGTGTCCTGATATTGATAAAGTAATTTTACGTGTTCTGGCTACAGCTCGAACGCAACAATGGTGCAAGAATTTTCGCAGAAATTCGTGTACTTTGTCGGTATGTCGCGTCTCTGAAAATAAATCATCTTAATAACGTTTAATTGCTCATCTTTCATGCGTACTACTTGAACAGCTGCAGCTATGCTGATATGATACGTGATATATATGCTGTTTTATACAAGTCGTACACCCGACCGTGACACAATGTACAAACGTTGCGATTCGTTCGCTTTGCCCGCTGGTTACGGTGTACGCGTTTTATGTATCCGTTGCATTATCATATGTACATAAAACCATATGTGTAGATTTTATCGGGTGAAATCGAGAACCCCTTTTCAGATTTCCAGTTGGAATTCGTTCGCTCGGACGTGATATGTGGAAAGTAAACGCACTTTTCACAAATGTATTTTATTACAACGCGTGCAGTGTATAACGATTTACGTTTTGTGAAATAAAACGTGTCGCACAGAGAGTTCAAACATTAAAATGTGTCGGTTATCAGGCATTTTTAGTTTTGATAAATTTAATTTAAAAAAATAATAAATAAATTAAATAAAGTCGATGATGTATACCACTAATATAAACTAGTAGAAACCGTTATACTGAAATACTGTAAATTTTCCTACTTCAGGCATATATCATTTTTATTCTTTTATTATACAATACTATACATATACGTATGACTTTCGGTGTATCTTAATGGGTCATGAGTTTGAATGTTGGAAACAATTGGGTGATTCATTCTGTAAGAAGTATAAAACACGACATTTTAACACAATGCCATTTAAGAGTGCGTAATATAATATAATATTATTCTAAATACATTGAACATAATATCTACTCATTGGTCGTATACATTTCGGTCAACTATATTTATTCACTTTTAATGTTTGTGCACTTGATTTTTTTTTAATACTTAAGTAAAGAAAAAATTAAAACTGGCATGAAGTTACTGCACATATATTCACCGATATTGTGTGTGATCGAACGACGAATAAGTAAATTCAAAACGATTAAGTTTCAAAGCTATTAAGTTTTCATAATATTATTATCGCAACGGTAATCTGGTATTTTGATTTTTATACAGTCGACCGTGTTTGTCCTTCATCGTGCGGGGGACTAAAATCACAATTTAATTTGTTCAAAAACAAAAGTGATCGTTGTAGTGACGTAATTGTAAAAAGTTAAGTCAATTCTTAGAAAAAGTCAAATTATTATATATTTTTTTTAATTTACTCGTTGATGAATTCATTACATCCAACACGTTTCAGAACCGCCCTTAATTCGTCCAGTTGGATGAAATTTGAAAATAAAAGCTTGGTGAACATTTCACTACCAAAAACACGTCACGTAGAAACTATATTTAACATAAAATGAGCAGCGCCTTTAAAAATGTCTATATATAAAAAGTATAAACAGAACGATTTTTTTCTTAATAAATTCCGGGTTCAGCGTAATTATATCTTTAAAAACATAAGTCGTTTGTGATGAGTTATTTTTGAAACTTTTAAATACAAACTTTACTTAAGTTTTTCTCAAAGAGGATATTTTATATCCTCCGTTATACTTGTAAGTACAGTTCAGCTTTTGATTTTCGAATGGTAACTTTTAGTAATTTTAATCTTAAATAAATCTAATATCGGAACAGCAGTTTATAAATTATAATTATTTTTAAGATTACAGACTTCAGTAAGAAGTGAATGAAAAGGTTAATCTAAATGAGCATGCGAAAAATTTGTTCATCTTTCTTTATTTTTCCTAGTTAAAAATGTATTCCATTAATTATTTGCATATTTAGTTACAATTCTAGAAACGTATTAAAGAAAAAAAAATGGTGGTTGATGGTAATTAAATACAAAAACGAAGTCAAGAAGAAATACCAATATCAAAATCGTTAAAAATAAAACTCCGGATGAGTAATAGTTAACCGGATTTGCGTATCACCGTTAAAGTAAATCATTCGAAAAGCATTTGGTTTCTCTTATTTAATGATACTCATAAACCCATATAAGTTCAGTATACAATATGTTTCATATTGAAGCTAATTTGTTTATTTGTTACGAAAATACAACTTTGTCGCTATTAAATGGTTTCAATCGCCATTGTTCTAAATCTTGACTTGACGTACATACAAATGTTGTATAATTGTATACGAAATTCAGTATCTAATCCCTAAGGAGAAGAGTAATATTTGTTAGTTGAAGGATAACAATCATGTCCATAACTATAAAAAATTAAAAAAACCTAGTTTTTTACTTTTTTTTTTGCAACTGTTTTATTATTATAATTATTTTCGATGGCATATAATCATTAATTTTACTAACAGATAATATATGTACATATTTATTATACAATAATAGAAATATAATATATATTAACATCATATTACTATTTTTTAACCATATTAATATTTGTATTGACGTACATTAATATACGTTTCGTTTAATAATATATTGAAAACTATAGAAAAATCTGTATGTGTAACATAAATACTATTTGTGAGTTTTTTTTTTAATAATTTGTATAATGATAATAAATATAAAAACGATAAAATATTCAAAACTAACATCCGAAATTTGATTTATTATTAATATTATTTATATATATTATTTTCAAATAATATATATGTTGGATAAATATGTTTAAAAATCATCTTGGATTACCTTACTGTGAATTAAAATGTGTTCAAATAGATTTGTTTGTTCTTAAGGATTAACTTAATTATATAATTATTAAGATATAAGAAAATTATGTGAATCATAGTGGTTAGATTTTTTCATTCATGACAATTTTCATAGAAATGGTAAGACTATAGTACGACTGTATATACATACTTGTATATTATATAAACATTCATATACTTAGTGCATAGTGGCTTGACGTGTGCGTTTCATATTACAAAGAACATATTAATTAAATAAAGTCAAGAATTATTTTTATTTAATTATTGAATTTGAAATATCATTATGGATATTATATGGTCTCTTTCAATATTATAGTATGCACTCAAATGTTCGATAAAACATCATTCAATAGATATTTCATGGTAAATCTTTTATATATTTTTGGTTCATTTACATTAATATTATTATTTTTAACGTATATGCTTAGGCATGTAAATTAAAATAGCTTGTTAAAGGAAACCTTGCATGGTAAATAATAATTATGTAAAAGGTTGAATTTAGTAAAAGAAAAATAATAAAAACTGTTATGACAGGAAAAAATAATAAATAAAAATATTTATTCATCATGTCAACAAATCGGCATTTGGAAAAATGTTGTATGTTTTAAAAGAATGTCACATTTTAGATTTTATATACTCAACGCTTTAGGGCCATTTTTTTTTTTTAATGAAGCTTATAAAAATTAAAAAATAATAAAAAAATGTTTCACTTTTAAAATGTTTATGTCATTAATAATTTTAAAATTATTTAAATACATATGATCATAACGATAATAAGAGAGCAGTAGTTTTTATTTATTTTTTCCACTTTTTAGAAATAAAATAATTTTTTAATGTGAATAGAAAATCATACTGATGAAAAATACAAAAACTGTATAATTTAATCATATAAATAATTATTAAGAATTGTTTGTTTATCTACATGAACTTTGGAGATAGTAAACAATTTATTAATTTCTATCTTGAAATAACTCGATATTCAAAAAAATTTAATTAAAATGAATAGATTAAGGGGATATTTAAGGGGTGTGATAGTGGATATGATATGAGTTATTTACTTTTCTATTTGTTTAAAGAGGGCATTTGGGGTTACAAAGGTTCTACCATCTAGAGCGGATGAGTGCAACTGCGTAGTATTGGAAGCCAAATAAAATGGTATTTATTTGGATCGTTTTCGGATGTTGATGAGCCGGATAATTTTGGTTATTTTAAGAATAGCGTAAAGTTGAAATGATAAATGAAACAGATTTAATTAACTGATACTGGACACTTTTAAACATTAGCACAGAATTTCTGTTTAGATATTGTAATTAATAATAATCTAAGAGGGTGTTGCTAATGGTCCTCTTATCATGCCACTCACGTAAATTTATTGAATATATTATTTATCATATTTATTTATTGCACTTATCGTACATTTATTTTATTAAAAAAAAAATAAAATTTTTTTTGTAACTGCGTTGCACTAAAGTGATGAAATCAGCTAAGTTCTGAGTATACACTAATGACAGAGCTTTCCTTCTTTAAACAGTAAAAAACGGAGTAGTTGATAGTCTATGGTTTACAACGAAGATTTAAATAGCAATTCATTCCTCGTATTTATAATATTATCCGGTTGAATTCTTTTGCACATTGTTTGTTCGACAGAATACTCATGTATGCGGTGGCCACTTTTATGACGTATGTAAGATGCGAGCCGATAACATCCAGTTTCTTTTTAGATTATCGTGTTGAAATTTTGGCACGATATACGATAATATATAAAGCTAATGAGGGTTGGTTCCAAGCGTTTAATTCACCTTAGGACAACGACGACGGTATCAAATAATATGTATGAAAACAAACAGCAACATAAAAATTTAACTACCAAAAACCTCTCTTTGATTCACTTGCGTGTTTTCTAGCATTGTCAATATAATGTCGGTCACCTGAAAACGATACTTGTATCATGGTTTTTGTTAAGTTTTGCAAGTACAACAATAAAGTATATAAATTATACTATTTCAGTATTGTATGTTTTTACATTACCTTTAAACGAACTCAAAATCATAATTTCAATCAATTTAATAATCAATAATCAATTATGAATGCGTATTATTGCCACTAATTTGTATCATGCCACTTTTAAACGAACAAAAAAAGTTAATATTTTCAAATTTTATTCAATTTATATTTTTTGACAAATTTTTGTTTTTAAGTAATTTTTTTTATTTTATAAATCGTTTTGAGTTCTTTTTTTCAATTTTTTGTTTTTGAATTTACAATTTTATTCAAATATTTTATCACGCTTACGTGTAAATGTATAATTTGTGTTCGAAAATTTGAAGAAATCTTTTGCTATTCAATTAATTATTTCAGATTCTATGATAAAAAAAATTGACGATGCAAACCTATTTAAATAGTTAAAAGATTTATGAAATTAATTTTTTCCGATTAAAAGAAACCCAAGTCGAAAACATCCAGTTCTTCCGAGGAATAATTTTCATATTTATTTATTTATCAATTTTAATATAATTTATGTTAAAATTATTCAAAAAAATTGAGTGCATTTTTTTAACGCGTTATTTAGAAATATTTGTCAATAAATTACAAGAACAATATTTTTAGATTTTTATTATTCTAATTATAATACACTCGATCTTATGCAAGGAAAATTATTGTGAATACATTCTGAAAGTGTGGAAAAACAATTCGTTAAAATTAACAAACAACTTAAACAATAAATTACACACAATTATTGGAATAATTATATTTATAAAATATATATGTGTATTCAAACTCACACACATACACACACACACACACGTATATATTATTTTGTTTTACTTTGATGTGATATGTATTGCATTATACTATATTTAACATACATTTTATCAAAGTAAAATGTATAATTTTCAAACGTTAATTACAATATGCAATACACAGATTTTGTAACAATGGGTAAACGAATCACTTAACAAAATAGTTTTAGTTAAAATAGATGAATTCGTTTATAAAATATGATGACTATAAGAAATAATCATTATATTGTGAATGAATTGAATAGGTAGTTTTTTTTTTTATGTTTGTAAAATTGTACATAATTCAATTTTACCAGAGAAAACTCCATACTACTGATTATATTTAAATAATAAGTAAAAAATAAATAAAGTGTATAGTTTCGTAGGTTAGTAAGTAAAATTACATATTACTATGAGTTTAAAATAGGTTTAACCAAGGAAATGTAAATTAAATTGAGTCACATTTTGGATTACTTTTTAGGTTTCATTCGATTTATCACAATATTTATTTTTATTATTTTTTTATTTTTATAATTTAAAAGTAACTACAATAAGTTATGTATACATCGCGATTACCGATAAGGATTGAAAGTGTTTAAAATAATATTTACAGCAAAGAAAAAAGGCATAAAAAATTAAAATATCGTTAGAAGTTTTAATATTTCTTGTATTATGTGTCATTGTGCCGTTTACTTATATAATTTATATTGAAGGAGATTGAATACTTAACGAAACCGATAAAAAAGATTAGTTAACGTTATATATAAATAAATTAGTATATCTTATTTACTTATGTTAATAATTTAGTTAAGAAACTTAAGTACACTCGCTTAGTAGAAGAAATTATGTATACATTTATTTAATTAATATATAGGAAATGTTTTAGAGAATAATTTTTTTCAAAACTATTAACAATTTAATTTTAAAATAATATCTATTTAATCAATTACTTTCATAGCTTTACTACTATATGCTGTTTTCAATACATTCGTTGTAGATTATAAATTGTAGAAAAAATGTTTAATAAATTCGTTGTAGATATATAGGAATTGTTTAGAGTAGAACGAGAATAAATGCAGAAGAATATTATACTTAATCCAACTTGATAAAATAAATATTATATGTTAGGTACTTTAACTTAAAAATTATAATACTTTTCATTTACAAATGTAAACTAAGATACTATAATTATAGTTATACAATATTTGAATCGCCCATTACTTTTTTATGTAATAAAAATGGGGTTTTAAGTGAAAAATTTTACTATTTACTTCTTTATACATTTTTTGTTGAGAAACCCTTAATTTTATAATTTTTTGTAAAACTAATGACTATTTTATTTTTAGTTATCATTAAACGATAAATCTTAATAAAATCAAAAATTAAGATTAGGATAAAATCTGAAAGATAATTTTAATTAATAGGCAAAAAAGAACCGGATGGGCCTCGCTCTGCTGTACACTTGGGGGTGAAGTACGACTCTTCATAGGGTAGGTCATTATAATGGATTTGTTAAATTTGAATTCAATGATAGGTATCATTGTATACGAAAAACGATTCTGAACGGAGATGATATGTTTGTCTAGAATATAATACAATGTTATTTATAAATATTGTATAAGTATATTTTATTTTTAAACGAAAAATTTAGAAAAATTGAAAATTTAAATTGTCTATCAATAAGTCAAAATATGTCAAAGTAATTTGAACACTTAACCATGTATAGAAAACGTCAATATAAAGATTTAATGATAATTTCAAGTTGTTGCGGTTTTTCGTTTTTGAGTTTGGGCATTTTAAAAAAACCGATATCATTTGTCACTCTAGAATATTATACATTATATTATATTTTACATGTAATTTTATGTCAATATTCGCTGTTCAAACGCTTATAAAAAAAAATTGTGCCTATGGATTTTAATAATTTTTTAATGACATTAAGAACTACTTCTGTAGAATCTTCTATTAAATTTTTAAGTATTTTGTAGGAGCCAAATTTATTTTATTTCACCGAATATAAAAATAAAATGTAAAAAAATCGAATATTTTAAATGCCTATAAGTAGCTTTAAAATCAATATAATATTTTGAAAAAAATATGACATAAAGGAAATACCAATTTTAACAGCTGGTAGAAATTTCAAAAATCTGCGACTTATACTTTTTGAATTATAACAAATATTTAAAATCGTTTGAGAATAAATCACTATTTTATGTTATTTCGTAGATATTTAAATTTCAAACAGTCATAAAATTTTTTCCTCTAAGTCCGGTAGAAATTTTTTTAAAGATTTTTGAAGAGTAGCTATACTAATAATAGATAAACTAGTGTGAAAATTTTGAACCTTAAGTATGAACAGAAAAATTGTATGAATTTTTAGCTACAATATAACTTGCAAATTATCGTGATTTTTACACATTTTATACAAATTTGAGCTTTAAGGGCTTATAAAAAAAATTTGAGTAAACCCATCACCGTTATTTTTTAGTTACGATAAGATTAACTTATTATAAACCTTGTATTAAATTTTCAAGAGTTTTCGGTCTGCTAATTAAATTTTATAGGTGTTTAAAAACAAAAATTTTACAAAAGTCGAAAATTTAAATTGTCTATAAATAAGTCAAAATATGTCAAAATACTTTGAAAATTCAACCATGTATAGAAAACCTCAATATAAAGATTTGGTGAAAATTTCAAGTTGTTGCAGTTTTTTGAGTTAAAGCATTTTAAATAAACCGATATAATTTGTCAGTCTAGAATATTATACATTATTTATATTTTACATGTAATTTGATGTTAATATTCGCTGTTCAAACGCTTATAAAAAAAAATTGTGCCTATGGATTTTAATAATTTTTGAATGACAATAAGAACTACTTTTGTGGAATCTTCTATTAAATTTCAAGATTTTCTGGGCAGCCAAAAAAATTTTATCGTTATTTTAAAAAAAAAAATACTTAAAAAAATTGAAAATTTCAATTTTCTATAAATAGCTCTATAAAAGTCAAAATACTTCAAATTTCAAGTATTTACATCGATTAGTTTTTGAGTTAAAGCAAAATAAAAAATTTTATTTTGTCGAAAACTGGTTTTGCGTAAAAACTCCCGGCGATTGTAAACTGCGCCCAAGGTACAGGTAAACACAAAATCACACATGTAAACTGCGCCCGAGTTTTTATCAAGTATAAAAAGGTGACATGTAAACTGCGCCCGTGCTTTTATCAGGTATAAAAAGGTAACATGTAAACTGCGCTGTGGTAAAATTTTAAAAATTAAAAGCCATATTTTACAAAATTACAATTTCTAAATTATACATAATTTTAAAAAGTATAATATTGGAACAAATAATAACATTTCTTATTTATACTTAGTTCAATACGGCTATTATCAGTTTATAGAATAAAAATAAATATAATTTTAAAAAGTATAGTATTAGGACAAATAATAACATATTGTTGATACATACTCATAAATTGGTGTTTGACCACTATTATATTTATTAATTAAATTTTGTAATTTGTCGCGTTTTTTTTTGGTTTTAGAATTTTGGTATTTAAAGTGTTGATTTATACTATTTAATTTAATATACGTTTCTATTTGAATTTCTTTTAATTTTTCTATAAAAATGAAAATATTTGGATGGCATGTATAAAAACTAGAATTAAAGTGCGAATGAAACGACTGGCATGCATTGGTGGTTAAAGTTGACTCTGCTGATGCTTGAGCCCATATTTCAGGTGGATACTGAGCTTCTTCACTTATATATACATCAACCAAATAATCAGCAAATCGTGTAATTCTCTCGTCGTCAGGCTTTGATTCCATTAAATAATTTACAAAATACTCGGACACACTTTTAGGGCTTAGAAATGGTAAACCGTAGCATTGAACTAACCACCTTCTAATATCGCTGTTTTTATCTTTGTAGTCATTAATCAAACCATTTTGTTGAATACTTCTATTCCACGACTGTGTTAAATGAAAGCGACATCCGTGTATCTTTATCTGAGGCCAAACAATTTTAAATGCAAAATGAATAGCTTTCTCGAAATCTATTACAACATCAGAAGGTGATATAGTAATATTGTTTTGGAAACTATATTCACAAATAGATTTTAAGCAATTAGTGTATGATATTGTACTTTTATCGGAAAGTAAACATATAACGATTGGTATATAATAGCCGTTGATAAAACCATGTATTGTAAACATTTGTGTAAAGTATTTTGGGCAGTATGAAAACGTACCATCCATGTACAACCATTTTGACAATGCAAGAGCTTTTAAATTAGAAATGCAACTGAAAACAACATATTTTAACTCCTTGTTGTTTATTAATAAAAACAACTCGTCTCTATTGGTTTGAACATCGCGTTCGTCAAGAATTAATTGAACTTCTTCAATTGATTTAGGAAATGGAGGCAATGTCTTTCTTCTAGCATTATATATATTTCTTTTAATATTACGTACATCACTTACTTGTAAATTATCCGTTAGCGGCAATTTTTTAATAACATCACAAAATATTTTACTAGGTTTGGTGCATATGTCTTCTGTTGCCTTGCGTTTCACAATACTAGTCACGAATTGTTTTTGAAGGTTTTGGTCACTTAATGATTCGTGGTTATGATTTAAATTTTGTTCTGTGATTCTATCGTCATCACCTACCGTTTTTAAAAATGCTGTGCACGTTTTAACTGTACATCGCCACTTAACCTCACCTGAACTTAAAGGCCGATTTATTTTTCGAAATTTAAATTTTGAAATTATTTTCAAGCTTTTTTCGCGCTGAGATACAAATTGTTCGGCCATCGTGACTTCACTGATTAAAGTACTAGTAGACCTATGTCGGATGTAGTGATAATCATCAGTTATCGTATACCACAATAGTTATTCGATAACGTATTATTATTTTTATAAATACTATGGTTTTGGACAAAAACACATTTTGATCGAAAAGTACACATCATAGATTTACTTTAATAAGTTAAAAGTTTTGTATAATTTACAAACGGGGCGCAGCTTACATTATACCTGTTTAACATAGATATAAATTTGGGCACAGCTTACATTATACCTTTTTAACAAGGATAACAATTTGGGCGCAGTTTACAAAAAAAAAGGTCATTTGGGCGCAGTTTACGTATGCCCAAAACTCCCGTTTTTCCCTTAATTTTTTAGGGTTTTACTCGTCACATTTAAAAAATATTGAAAATTTTTGAGTTTTTACCCCCCAAAGTACCAACTAGATTCACTTTCCTTTCAGAAAAGTTGCTACATAAGGAAATCAAAGCATTTTTACTGCCCCAAATCGTGTCGACAGACACAAAAAAAAAAAAAAAAAAACACACCATTGTAAAATCAATACATTCTTCACTCCGTTCAGAATCTAAAATAATGAGAGTAAGTATATTTATTTACGTTACCTAGGTCTAATACTAGATAAACGTTTAACCTGGGCCGAACACTTAAAAAAAAAACGAATCCAATTAAACATCAGACGAAAATCCCTCCATATGCTCCTCGGTAAAAATTCCACAATTAGCCTTAAAAACAAACTCCTATTATACAAAACTCTGCTAAAACCGATGTGGGCATATGGAATCCAACTATGGGGTTCTGCTAAGAAGTCAAATATCAATCAAATACAACGTTTTCAATCCATAACATTACGAATGATTACAAAAGCACCTTTTTACATCTCAAATCACACACTTCACACTGATTTAAACATCCAAACAGTTCCAGAGGTAGCAAAATCTTCCTACAAATTATTCCGCTCCCGTCTAGCTAACCACCCAAACCCTCTGATCCTTGCCCTCGACTCTATCAACATACCTGGTGACCCGCCAAGAAGGCTGAAAAGAAACTGGTGCAGAGACCTAGCAATAACATAATTAAAAAAAAAAAAAAAACAATAACTCTCATTACCCACATAAAATCCCTCAAGCCATAAGTACTACTGTTGGGTAGTTCCTTAAAATCATGTTAACTCACGTTAAAATCACATAAATACCGCACATATGCTTATTGTAAATAACCTTACAGATAGTATATTTTCTAAATAAATGTTTAAAAAAAAAAAATAAAAATTTTTTTTTTTTTTTTACAATATTTAGCTTACTAACATAATTTAAAGAATCTATACTTGTGATTTAATAATAAACGGTGCCGTAAAAACAGAGTGTGTGGAATGTGCATTGCATACAGACTCCGGATCTCATACTATACTTGTATTATGGGATCTCAAAAAGTAAAATGACTGGCATGAAAATATTAATATTAATTATTTTATTTATATATGTTTATCATCAATATAAATTACTGTTGTGATATTAAACTAAAATTAAAGTCCTGAACTGACAGACGTTAACATGACATTTATGCATAAATTACTAAATGGCTTAATTGATTCCCCCGATATTCTATTGCTACTTCCTATTGCTATTTTATCATTTAATTCTAGACAACGCTTAACACTTAAAAATTATTTCCATAAAACTAATTATGGTTACGCAACCCATCTAGATCGTACTTTCCGCTTAATAACAAATATGCATAATTCTCGTATATTTTTTAATTATTTATCTTATTTTAGGAATAATGTTTAATAGTCACTATAAAATTGATATCTTATTATTTAGTTTTGTTTTTAGAAGTCATAAGTTTTATAAAAACAAGTTTATATTATATGTTTATCTTTTTCACAATATATTTTAAATAATATCTATCAATGTAGATTTACTATTAAATTCCACTGTGCTATTTAATTTTATTTAATTAAATTTTTTTCCATATTCTCTGTAACTTATGGTTTAGTGGTGTTGAAATTTTATAAATAAAATAAATAAAAAATGTAATTATATATAACTAAATAATTAATGAAAACAATATTATTTATTAAAATTACCAATAATCTTAGGCACTCTAGGTTATTGTATTGTGTTCTTATGTTTAAATCATATTATATATCATAAAAAATTATATGCACTAAAATAATGTGTAATAATTTTTTAAAAAATAAATATAATATTTATTTATTTTTGTGTAACATGTTTTCAATAATTATATATTCTTGTAAATTAGTAGTTTTTTTTCCCAAGGACATACCCTAAGTATTATGTATAATAATACAAGTAGAGGATAATAACTATTTTACATTTTGTAATGTTCCTTTAGTATAAAGATAAATTATAAATAAATATAAATTATAAATTATTTATTTCATTAATAAACTATCAAATTTATTCAGGTGTTTAGTATCGAATTATATTCAAGCTTTTACATTTATAAAATCCTTCTCCCCTTTAAAAGTTAAGTTGTTTTGATAGTTATTAAAAATGTTAAATGATAAGGGACCTTCACATTTTGATTCGCATACAGGTCTCGAGTAGTCTAGTACGGTATTGATTTGTAATATAATTATATATATAATATGTGTATATATATATATATATATATATATATATATATATATATATATATATATATATATATATATATATATATGTGTTGTATATGTATATGAATATTTATTAATAATATTATATTTATCATAATAATATATCATATTGATCAATACATAAATATATTCAAAACTGCTTGAGTCCATACAAATGTCAAAATATTTTTTTTAATATACTGTTACTGTCATATATTATATTATAACATGGTAATACATCAACATTAGTTTTTGATACAGTATTTTAATTTAGTTTTTTTAATGTTTTCAAAGAAAGTCCGTAGAATGCAAAAGATTTATCTAAAATAACCGTCAAGATCCCATTATATTGTTTTTGTTGTTTTTCTAATTCTTAGTGATTACAGAAATAAGAGAATGTTTTAAATAAAATTTAAGTAATTATATTGTTAAAATGTGATAAGTATTAGCTTAATTATTTATTAAATTTTATAAAAAATAAAAACAAATTAATATGGTAACTTGTTGTAAATTAATGTTCTTTACATAACTTACTTAAAATATTCTTCACAATTATAATAATAATATAATTAGTTTTAAATAGATCAGATACAGTGTCACCTTGATTTCTAATTGCACTAAGTGTAAGACATTTCATAACGATACAAAATAAGATTTTATAATAGTTTTTTCTTACGAAGCTTTGGACTTTCTAAAAATAATAGTAAGAAAAAAAATTACGGTAAATATAAAAATTAAAAATGTATATTAAAAAAAAATAAATCAAAAAATATGGTTATCTTATCATCAACTTGATGGTACAGTTTTAATATATCCGAATATCTTAGTATGAGCATTAACATTTTGTGATATATTTATTATAGGGGAAAAATAGAAATTTTATTTCATTTTGAAAATCAAGATTCATCGAAGCCATTAATTATTTCTTTTAGGTATATATGCACTTGGAGGAAGTACGTGGGGACTATATATTTACTGAAAAATGATTTATACGTCTTAAAATTAAACGATTTTTCTTCTTAATTAGAGCAAAATATCAAAAAAATATTGATGATATTTTCAAAATAAATAAATTTGGATCATGAAGAGTATTTTTAATCGAATGGGACCTGTGATAATATCGTATTATTATTGTATTATCTATGAAAATCATAAAACAAACGATTTTTATGTGATTAAACAGTTGATATCTGATGTAAATCATCAATCAAATGCTCTTACATCTTTCTGATTTAATGTTATTTGGTTAGAAAAGTTAGCTTCATACGCTCATTGTATTCTTTGTAGATTATAAAGAGATATTTTATGTTAAATTTTATAAGTATATATTTGTTATATAAATAATCTGATTACATCTAACCTATTTTTAAAAATTCTAGTGTATGATTTTCAGCACCATCAAACCAAAAACGATTATAAAATAACAATTTTTTTCTATTCACTTTATTAATTCAATTAAAATAATATGTAAACACATTTTTCGATTACGAGTAGGAAATAAAATAAAGTATAATATAGTAATCATAAAGTTATAATCATGATGAAGACTAAAAACGTTTTACATAAAACATTTAACGTATTCAAATCGGCGGAATGTCCACGAACCGTAACCCTCTCATTTTGATAGGAGTTTTGTCTATTTAAGATCTTTCAATTTACATTTTTAACGAGATTCCGACAATTTTAACGATTTTACTTTTAGTATACTTATATTTACCTAATGCATTACGTAAAAAGAAACGTTGGACCATAAAATCGTTAAAAACGGAACTTGGTCCGAGCACTTTTGCGATAGAAATACCTGGACGAGCTTTTACGTCTCAAGAGACACAGGACTTTTAAATTAATAACAGAATTATAAAAATTGTATTTCCTCAAAGTCTCAATGGTATGCGTAATATTTGGAACGTCGAAAATAATCGATTGGATATAATATAATATAATATACGCGCAAGCGTCTAAAACGATTGGTGTGTATGTACTGTTGTACCTACATAGTTAGATACTGCAACGGAAGAATTTATTAAAACGGTCGGTCGGAGTTTTATAATTGTTTTTACGTGCGAATAAATACAAACAAGACGATATTATACGATTTTCTGTGTAAACGTTTTGCACCGCATCAGTTTTTATTGAACGATTTAAAATCATGTAAATGTGTACAGAAACTGAAAATTTGCAGTGATCGATGAACAGCTGCAACTTGCGTTCTGTTGTCAGATGATAGACTGTACAAGATGGTAAGGATAGTTATTCCAATGAAAATAACTCAGTAAATATTAAATCAAATATCAAATATCATATATTAATTATAATTATAACACATTGTAGGTTTTTCGATTATAGAATATAATATATTCATGCGTGCTATTGTAATGAGGATCATACCGTTCGATAGTTTTATTTCCGTATACGCGTTATTATTGCTGTCACGCGGAAAACACGAAATATAAAATATAAATCTTCGAACTTTTGCGTTTGGTAAAACGTGCGCAATAGTTAAATTAAATGTAGAAATATATGTGGATGGTAATTGAAAATATTTATAATATTTCGTTGGTCTATTATGGTGTTTCTTATCCTTTTTCGGTTCAGCGTCCTTTCACAGAGATAATTGACTACTTCTCCTTCTACTAATCAAAATATTCTCATAATAATATGAATCAGTATTCAAAATAAAATAAAAACTTTTTTCTTAATGTTAGTAAATAAAGTTAGTAAACTCTTATTTAACTTTATTTTACTTAATTTTACAAAAAGATTTGTTTTTATATACAAAAAAGATTATTTATTTTATTCCATCAGTGACTGCTCTAGGCCAGATGAGTATCTGGTATATGAGTATACTAATGTGGCAATATCTAGTTGAAATACAATATTCTATGAGTTTAATATAAACCACCTTGATTGCAAATATCTAACCGATTTATTTGCTTCGTTAAAAACTGAACAACATTGAACCCTCTTTCAGCCACATTCGTCGACGGGAAGAAAAGAAAAAGAACTTAACTTTTTGCTATAGTTGTGGATAAGTGTTTTTAAGTTTGACCCAGGAATACGAGTACTCGTTACTGACCTATTTGAAAATAATTTGTGCCTTACATTCGTGTTTAAGATCGATAAAATCAAATTGTAAATAAGGTTTTACTAGATCTTTCAAAAATTCAAATGAGAATGGATCTAAGATTAAATTAGGAAATTTTAATTTGTAATCTTGATTTCATATAATTATTTAGCCTAAAAAGATGATTGGTAAAAATTTGAATATTGTAAACAGAAATAATACTATTTGCATCTAAACATGTTCTGAGATTTGAAAACCGACTCATCAGTTCTTGGCGATTTATGTTAGTTTTGTAAATATAAAACTTGGCAATGAAAATGAAAATTACTCCTTTGGCCTTAATAAAGTTCATCTTATTTTCTTGAAACTTCAAGTTAACTATTAATTTTTTCATAAATATTTGTGTGGTACCTAATCTCAATTGTACGGGCTATGCAATTTTCAACTATTCGGATAATAAATGTCGCTGGACGCTGATGTTTTTTTATTTTTTCCACTATTCCATAATAAAAAGCTCACCGACTCTCCAACACCTCCTTCAGACCTAGCCTCCTCCCGAGGGGTCAAACTTCCCTTAAGAGGTGGTGCCGGCCATATTAAGATCTATGGGTCTATTATATTTACACTTCGACAGTTGATATTTTATGTCATCATCGATTATTGTGGTTAAAATGTGTACACATAGTATCATATTCGCAAAAAACGGACTATATTTATTAAATGTTAGTTAGTATTCATCATTTATTCCAAATTTCGTGCTTTCCGTGACCATAACCAAAAGTACTCGCATAATATTATAAAATAGTAAACCTGACCGCGGTGTCATGGTAATTACCGGTTGATATACCGGTAGGTAACAGGTCTGCTTTTCATTTACGGTGCAGAATATTAATTGTTGCGCTTACACGTGGTCCGTTAGTCGAGAACGGTTAAGGACAAGAAGACTACTCCATCGCCTAGTGTACGGTAATAATACGTGTTCGTTGCATAGCCATATCCGAAGATTACAGCAGATTGTTATATTATGCACATGGTGTACGCGAAACGATTAATAATTCGTCGTGCATTTAGTCGTACATATTGTGCCAGACGAACATTTATACGTACATGTCCCCAACCCCACCCATTTTCATTTTTCAAATTTTTCCAACGCCAATATTTAGTGCTTAATTCCTGCCAATTCCTGCCACCATTTCTAGAATTCCTGCTCAACTCTAGCCCCCGCAAAAATCAAAAAACTATGGGTGGGGCTGGAGACACGTGTCCCCAACCCCACCCATGGTCGGAAATTGACTTTTTCAACTTTTTCCAACGCCAATATTTAGTGCTTAATTCCTGCCAATTCCTGCCACCATTTCCAGAATTCCTGCTCAACTCCCGCCCTCACAAAAATCAAAAAACTATGGATGGGGCTGGATACACATGTCCCCAGCCCTACCCATGGTCAGAAATTTTTTCCAACCAAATATATTTCGAGACTCCCGACTTAACTCAAATACTGTTATAACTGTTTTAAGTTCGGCGGTCATAATAAAATTTATAAAAAATACTTAATTTTAATTAATTAGGCTTTTAGATTCTGAACGGAGTGATGAATGTATTGATTTTACAATGTGTTATTTTATTTTTTATTTTTGTGTCTGTGTACGACATTTGGAGCAGTAATACTGCTTCGATTTTCTCAAACTGCAACTTTTCTGAAAGGAGAGTGAATGCAGATGGTACTTTGGGGTGTCAGAAGTCAAAATTTTTCAAATGCGACGGGAAAACCCCTAAAAAAATAACGGAAAAATGGGATTTTTTACGCAAAATCAATTTTTGACAAAATCGATTTTTTATTTTGCTTTAACTCAAAAATGAATCAATGTAAATACTTGAAATTTTAACCAAATGTTTAGATTAGCGTTCTCTATACACAGTTACATTTTCAAAGTATTTTGATTTTTTTTTTGGCTATTTATAGACAATTGAATTTTTCAATTTTTTTAAGGATTTTTTTTAAAAATAACGATTAAATTTTTTGACCGTACAATCTTGAAAATTTAATACATGGTAAAATTAAGGTTGTATTTAATACAATATTTTTGTCATACCTATGTAATAGTATGTATAATAGTTTACCGTATGTATTCACAAACCTAGTTTGAATGCATTGTATACTATTGTATAATATCATGCACATAACGCAGAGTCAATTTTTTATATAAAAGTTATAGTAAGTATTACATTGCCCTGTAGTCTATATGGAGGGTTAAGGCAACTATATTCATAGGTTAGTGCTTGAAGTACAAAATGCTGATGAACTAACAGGTACATTAGTAGTACATGAGTGGTAAGGCGCGAGCATTAATGCCATAGGTATCCGGAGTGCTCAAAGGCGAGATCTGAAATATTTGTTTGCGCTTTTTTTATAAAATATTTTTTTATTTATATAAATACTGAATAAAAACTGATATATCAATAAAAAAATAATTATAAATAAAAAGCCATGTTTAAAAAATGTAAATAAAATAAATATTTAATTTGAAAAAAATCTTAAATTAATATAAAATCTAATTCGAATAGAAAAAAGGCTAATTAATTTAATACAAATTTTTTATAAATTTTATTATGACCGCCGAACTTAAAACAGTTATAACGGTATTTGAGTTAAGTCAGGAATCTCGTAACACATTTAGTTGGAAAAAATTGTTGACCATGAGTGGGGCTGGGGACACGTGTATCCAGCCCCATCCATAGTTTTTTGATTTTTGCGGGGGCGGGTGTTGAGCAGGAATTCTGGAAATGGTGGCAGGAATTGGCAGGAATCAAGACCTAAATATTAGCGTATGAAAAGTTGAAAAAGTCAATTTCCGACCATGGGTGGGGCTGGGGACACGTGTTTCCAGCCCCACCCATAGTTTTTTGATTTTTGCGGGGGTGGGAGTTGAGCAGGAATTCTGGAAATGGTGGCAGGAATTGGCAGGAATGAAGCACTAAATATTGGCGTTGGAAAAAGTTGAAAAATGAAAATGGGTGGGGTTGGGGACATGTACGTAACATTTATTGCATAGTACTTGGCTATTATACGTAATATTATACACGTTAGACGTCTCCGTACCCAACGTTTAACACCTTTCGAAAAGCGATGATCCGTGGTGACAAACCCTTTATGTAAAAACATTATAATATTTATTATTATATTATTCATTAAAATTACATGAGTAAGATTACATTTTTCAATAGGAACGCAACATCTAAAAAGTATATTTTATTTATATTAGTCAGGTGACTAGAAAGTCGCTATATATATATATATATAAATATCACTATATACGTTATATAGTATAAACAACTGTATAATAATTTACATAATTCGTTCCATGATAGTACTATCATGATATTGATCCAATTGAATATCAAAATTTAATCATTATGGCTTCATGTGTGACTTTACTGGGACACCGTAAACGTTCTATCAACTATATGTACTCCCTAGACAATTAAAAGTTGTAAAACGTTGGAGCACTTGAACGCAGACATTATCTAGTTTCTTCCATACCACTATTAAAAGTCCATTAAAAAAAAAAAAAAAGAATAACGTGACATAAGTTTGAAACATAATATGTTTAGAAACTATCTCAAACTTGACATATTTCTTGTCATTTTTCCGTGTCGTGAAACTATATTTGCGACAAGCAACGTTATTTCCAAAATCCGTGGTATCTATCGATGATTTGCGCACTCAAATATATACTACCATTCAATTGTTTGTTGTGTTGTGCTCTATCAACCGATATGTAATGCCTTTCATTTTTCGCACAAAACTTTAAAATATATATCAATCTCGTGATGTAAGTATTAACATAGGAAAAATATTTCGAAACTGTCGAAAAGCTAGGTACGTATAACTGCGCTTGCAAATATCGTAAGAGCAGCTATGCGTATTGTCAACTTTGTACAGGATTTGTTGGTTCTATAATATATTAGCTTAGTAATCGAAATTAAAAATTAGTAAGTAAATTCGAAAAGTTTCGGGAAACGAAATACGTTTGGTTTGATTTTGTGTCGAGTTATATGCTGGTTTTTGTGTACAAGATTAATTAAATGCAAATTAATTTTAAAATTTACATTAGAATGTCGAAAACATTATAAGAATCGTTGGATTGATTAAGAAACCAATTCAAATTAAAAAAGTTTTTTTAAGAAATAACCTTATGTTCTGTTTCTAGAAAGTAGAACAAGTATAACTTATAATTTAAACAATTGACAAAGATTTAGCGCGTGGTTTGCGGCAGTCATTGATACGTGATTCAGTTTAACACCACCGTATGTTGCAAGCTCTCATTTTTTCTCAGGATATTTTTTCCTATTATTCAGATTTTTTAAAACTATGAAATCCTGTTCAAAAAACCACATGTTCTAAATTGTAGTACTTAGTAAGATGGCTTTGTTTTTTTTGTAGTAAGGCTTAGTACAAAAAGCCAATGCTATCGCTGTAATCATCAATGGTCATTGTTGCTGAAGCTTAGAATAATAATTATGAAATTAATAATAAAAAATAAATTTCCATAAGAATTGATAAATCTGTAGATGAAAGTTTATCATAATAATCTTTATACTAATCATGATTTATAAAAATTGTTTGATATGATTGTAATATATTATTTTATATTCATTCAAAAGTGTTTTTTATTTTCTTATTGGCCCATCTAAGATAAATGGTGAACATTTAAAATATTAAAATGATTGCAATTATTCGACAGTCATACAAATAACAAAATTATTAAATACAAAAAATCGAGTATTTCTTAACACACGTTTTTACGAATATTGATTGTAGCTGTAGTATTTTATGACCAGTAGTAAGTATTGTAATAATTGACGTGATTGATAATAAAATAAAATTATTAAAAGTAATTTATGTATTTCAATCCAGTTTATCTTTGACACATGGTATATATATATATGTTTTAAAGTTCATAAGAAATGTGATTAAGTTTGGGAAGTTCTAAAACTTGTGATGTGTGATTGATATTGAAATATAAAGGAATTGAATTTCTTTTTCATTCGATTTAAATAAATACTTAACGTTTTAATGTCTCCATATTATCATTTTTATCACTATGTTCAAAAAGTGACAATAAAAAAAAAAAAAAAAGTGGTGAAAGTTTGTAAAAGTGGAAAATCTAACAAATCAATTATCATCTTTTGATGTGTTATTTTCACTGATATTCTTTACTACAATGGTATAAACTCTCCCTATACTTTCAGTACATTATTATAACTTAATGACCATATGGTGCAGTATATGATTGAGATGTTAGAAAATAAATTAAAACCTGTGTATAAACATATGCAACTTGTTATGATTTTTTGATGAAACCTAAAGCATTAATTCTGAAACAAATGATTTATATTTATAAGTCTAAGAAAAAATGAATTTTACACCGATTGATAAATTTGTTATGTGGGTCATTGATTTCCAAGTCAATGAAACATTGACTCAAAAAGAGTGAAATAAAAATTGGATCATTTGTTATATTGTTTATAGTATAAACTTTATTTAGTTTCGATTTTAACACGTAAGATTACATAAACTTACAAAACATATTAATTTGGACAAACAAAATTATATTTCATACATATTAAGTAGTAGTAGTAGTAGTAGTAGTAGTAGTAGTAGTAGTAGTAAAATACGAAAAAATAATCTGATGAGATTTCTTTATTAATTATTGAGTGCCTTGTTGTACTAAGAAACTTAATTGACATTATTTGGAATTTGTTCCATCGATAAACTAATAAATAATAACTAGATTTATATAAAAAGCATTGTTATTTTTGAACACTATGTCATTATCATATAGCCTATCAAACGAGAGTTCAGTTGAACTTATACTTGTCGAAAGACCAGATGTGCAATTGAAATAAATCAAGTAATTTCAATACTGTTGGACGAATAGTATCATGATCATACGTTTATCGAGTTTAAAAACAAATACCTACCTGTTAGTAATATAATTTACATTGTAATTAAGTATTATTTCTTAATTTTTTAATTATTTTAAAAGTTAAATTGAATTAAAATATTTAGGTTTTTTTAATGAGTGAACTATTTATCAACACGATGAAGCAACGGAGAATTGTGCAATTTAAATAATTAAGAAGTTTAGTAGCGAAGCCTTATTAATAGTCATATACTTCAATAAAAATGTTAGTGCATCTTAAATGTCGATCTTGAAAATGTTCTCATTGAACTCATAATTTGTAGATCATGTGATTTCACAATTGCGTAGTACACGAACAGTAAGTTCAAGTTTTGAAGTATTTATCTAAGCTTGATATTGTATTGTGTAATTATAAAAAAAAAAATAATTATATAATACAAATTGTGTTGTGTTCATTATTAATACGCTATCACACAAACACATTATCTAAAAAAAAACAAATGCCATTGTACAATTATATTGTCATACATTAATATTCATATATTTTTAACAACTATTTAGTTTTTAAACGACAACCGATCTGTGATTGTTTATCTATAGTGTAGATTCTATACCAATGCGCTACGGAAGTAATGCGAAAGCAGTTCTCGCGGCATAGTAGATTTAAATGGAAAAAAAAAATA